>NC_061157.1:44776859-44919359 GCF_022113875.1 Hydra vulgaris | reverse complement strand
AATTTTATTTCATTTAAAGGAAGATGCCAGACAGCTATTTTCACTGGCAAGTGGTGTTGAAGATGGAAGTTTTACACCAGAGCTTATTGCAATCATGAAACGCTTGTGGAGAGATGAAGGGGTACAGCAATGCTTTCAACGTTCCCGTGAATACCAGCTAAATGATTCAGCAGGATTGTAAGTTAAAAATTGACTTCATAAGGTCTCACATTGATATTAAGTTAAATTGTTTATATAAATATATATTAAAATTGCTATTGCTTAGTTACTTGTCAGATTTGGATAGAATTGGTGCACCTGACTATGTTCCAACACAACAAGATGTTCTTAGAACCAGAGTAAAGACAACTGGAATTGTTGAAACTCACTTTGTTTTTAAAGAACTTCATTTCAAGTATATACATATTTTTTTTTAAATAATATAATTTTTGTTTAATTTTTTTTTTCCACAACAGTTTTCCAAGAATAAAATGCTTCTTTTTGGTTTTTATCTAGAACTTATTTCTAATTTTTATTTGGATCTATTTCTGAATTGAAGTTATTGTTTAGTTATTATCTTTAAGGATGTTTGATGTTGGAGGTCAGCGTTCAGAAAGGAAAAAGTGGATTCATTGTTTTGAAGGTGTGACTGCTATTATATTTTGTGTTGCACTCAGTGGTTATGATCTTCTTCTAGCTGAAGATGAGGAAACAGTAAGTGCTTTAAAGTCTAGATCAAAAAAATAACATTGTTTTAGATTGCATTAAACTTTCATTTGACTTTTTTCTATAATATTGAATATAATCATTTTACTTAATTTTTCATTTTTATTCAGTATAATTTAACAGTTTTGCTCACTATGGTATTTTTTATTAGCTAGATTTTGGATTATACTAGGATGCTAAATATATTTATAATCAGGCTTAGCCAGGAAGGTGTGCGATTTTACGTCATAATATGACCACTTAAATACTATTTGATTTTGAAAAATTTAACCACAGCTGTTAATGGTATGATAATTTGTATACTTTTTAAAAATATGCTGAAAAAATTATCTTAACTTAACTATAAAGAAACTAAAAAAAAAAAAACTTAACATAAAAGAAGCAAATAAATCTTCATAAAAAAATAGCGAAAAATAAAATCAACTTAACTAAAACTAAAATTAAAAAAATAAAATTAAAACTTAACTAAAATAAATAATAAACTAAAACGATAATTGAATTTTGTTTGGAATAAATACCTTTTAATTCGTTTAACTTTACTAATGTTTTTATAATATAATATTAGGCGAAAAAAAATACATATTTATATAAATATAAAAAAGTATTATTCATTAATATTTAAAAAAAAAATCATTAGCAGCGATTTGTTACTTAATTCAATTGCGTTTCAATAATATAAAAACATGAGATCAAAATTATTTAAATCAAAGCCTTTCGAAAAGTGTCTTTTTTTTTTCTTCTCAACAAAACTTTTTTACTTTTCAAGTAAATTAACTTTAATGGTTCTTATATATTGTTTATTAAAGAGCCCATCACTGTTTGAAGCTGTCACTTATAAAGTTTAAATTTTAAAGTCGTTGCCTATAAAATTATTATTATTATTATTATTATTTTTTTTTTTTTTGATAAATTATATTTTTTGAATTTCAATTATAAAAAAATCTTATATAATTAAACAATACAAATAAAAGTTTACACAACTTTCAATGGTACTTTAAGTTTAAAATCATAAGCTACTTTATTTAAAAGCATTTTGTTAATATAAAAACTTTTGTAAAGATAAACATGTCAAAGTTATTTGTTTTCAACTTAATTAAAAACCATTTTTTTCAGCGCATTTGTTAAAAAATGTGGTCAAATTGTCAAAACAAAATATTATTTGCGTGGCCATATAAAGGGTTAAAATCTGGCACTTTCCTGGCAAAGCCTGAATATAATATATAAAAATTGCAAAAATATGATTAATTTTGTATATGTTCTTGGCTAGCATAGGCTGACTATTTATTTAAACTGGTTCTTTCCTAACAAGGTTGCTAACAACCACTATTAAATTGAGATAACAAAGAATTGTGTTAAAAAACAAGGAAATGGTTGATAGAAGACTTGTAAGTTGTAAGCTGTAGGTTATGTAAGTCAGAAAGTAAGAATAACAAGTAAGAATAGTTGTAGGTTGTATAAGTCAGGAAAATACGAAGATATGAGAGAGTTCCAAAGCATTGTAGTGCATGGGGAAAAAATAAGGGAATAAAAGTTTTTAAAACATGAAGGGACAGATACAATAAAAGGATGCAACCTAGCTAAATGATGAGGATCAAGCTAGAATGAGTTTTGGTTGATGGAACTAGAGATGACAAAAACTTGGTAAAGAGCAGGTCCAAGTATGTTTTTAATGCGTTTTTAGACCTTGTCCAGAAGAGAAAAAACATTGTTAGTGTTCCATTCAAGGACAAATAAGAGATTTCTATTTTTAGAGAATGGAATCAGGAGATAAGGTAGATTTTTCTCAAAACAGTGTCCCCAAAAAACTTCTGGATATGTCACTAAGTTAGTCCAAGCCTAAAATTCATTAGTCTTGAAATTAGCTTATTTTACAAAGTTTGCTGGTATTTTTTATTTAGCAAACTTTAGAGATAAACTAACAAATGTTAGTTTAATTATTGTGTATTTGTATTACAAATGGTTTGATACCTGTTAAAATTTTGTGTGTTGTATTAAAAGTGGTTGGATACCTGTTAAAATCTGGAATTTGACAAAAGTTAAACAATAAATATTTTAAATTCAACTTATTACAACACACAAAATTTTAACATTAATTTTCTGTGATCGTGTGTACCAATTGTTTTGCACTAGTTCTCGTGAATCATTTGATAATTTATTCCAACAATATTTATTTTATATAAAATATTATCTATAAATATTTGATATCTATATCTATAATAAAATATTATCTGTAATAATTTTTTTTATGAACAAATTTATTATAAGCAAAAATAATACCAAATCAAAGATATGTAGTTATGATGGGGATTAATGTTTTACAAATTTGAACTACGATCATAATGTAAATAATTCATTAGCATTATAAATAACTGTTATATGGATGGTTGAGCGCCAAACCAGCCAATACAACAAAATTGAAAATAGTTTTTTTAAAAGACAGTTTATGTAGTGTTGCTTTGCAAACACCAATATACTATACTTAAAATTTTTAAGTGCTCTGAGCAGCAATTACTTTTACGTTTTTTTAGTTTAGTGGCTTTTGTAAAAAACTTTTAAATTTTGCGTCTCATATCTTAATCTAATATTTCAACATGTTTGTTATATAGTCTGGTTTGGTGCTAAGCCATCCATATGTACTTGTATAACGTATAATGATATATTAAAAAACAAAAGTGAACACAAATATATGCCATCTGGCTTATGATTTTCCAATAGAACTTTAATAAAACGTATTAAGAATATAAAAATATTATTTATACCCATTTTATCCCATTATCATTTTACCTGTGTATATATTTAATCACATTTAAAATTTTTGGTTATTTCTTATGGGTGTAAGAGTTTACGAATATATTTATATCATAGTACTTTCTTTAGTAATACTGAAGTCTGCAGACTTCAGTATTACTAAAGAAACAGTTTTAAGACAAAGAATTTTTTTTTTTTTTTTTTTTTTTTTTTATGATTATGAATGACTATTACTTATCCTTTCTTATATTGTTAGAATTGTTATCTCTTACTGCAATAATTTCTTTATTATTGCAGTAATTTCTCTTGAATTTCTAAGGTTCAAGAGATTTTGAATTTTCTAACTGAATTTTCTAAGGTTCAAGAGATTTATTTTCTCTTTATTTAGAATCGTATGCATGAAAGTATGAAATTGTTTGATTCAATTTGCAACAACAAATGGTTTATGGATACTTCCATTATCTTATTTTTGAATAAAAAGGATTTATTTGCTGAAAAAATAAAGAAATCACCATTAACAACATGCTTTCCTGAATATATGGGTAAATATACTATTTTTGTGCATGTGAGTTTTTTTTTACTGATGAAAAAGTATAACACTTTTGTTCTGATTAGGTGCAAATACATACGATGAAGCAGGGTCTTATATTCAACTTCAATTTGAAAATTTAAATAGTCGTAAAGGAGAGAAGGAGATTTATACACATTTCACGTGCGCAACAGATACAAACAACATTCAGTTTGTTTTTGATGCTGTCACCGATGTTATTATCAAAAACAATTTGAAAGATTGTGGTCTTTTCTAATTTATTTTTGTTATTTGTACCAATCTTAAGAAGCGTGGGATATGTTGGAAGTTTTGCAATACGCAATTGAAACATTTTTCCATTATTGTTAGATAGCACAACGTGCATATAATTTCGAACATACTGACTTGTACTGCTAAATTAATTTTTCGAATCATAAAGTAATTTATGAATCACTCCGAAAAGTATCTTTGCGGACGATCAAATCAAACAAGAGTTCATAATGATATAATAATTAAATTCTCTATTGAAAAGCTTTTTTAAAAAGTAAACCTTGTAAATCTGTCATGGTAATTTATATTTGATATAAGTAAAGTTAAATTCTAAATTAATCGATAATTATGTTTCAGCTAGTGATGTTTTGAAAAATATTTTATCTGAAAATTGTCTTTTTAAATTGGAGTGTTTGCACATAAAACCTGATCTGATAGCAAATATATAACACTTAAACGCGTACTTTTGAACTATTTAGTTTTTATTTGCTATTTTTTCTGGTGTTAGAATCAAATTTCATTACAGGCGTTTATAATAGTTGTTTGTGTTTTGTTTTCATGAGTATTTTTTTCTGGAGATATTAAAGAAGATTTTATGTATTTATCAGATTTTTAGTTTTAAAATGATTGCGTAGACCGCAGTTAAGACTCTTTATGCTTTATTATGCTTAATGGTTATGAACCTAAATAATGTTTGATACTATGAAACTAATAAATACTTGTTGATTATAAGGGCTTATTTCTTACGTTCAAATTGCTATCATAAGTGAGAAGGTAATTAATGTGGAAAGACAATATTTGACAATTTGAAATATATACACATAAGTCTCGTTCTAACGATGTGTCTTTAAGATTTTTTCTAGAGGTTCCTAATTCTTCAGTATTGCATTTTAGTAAGTATTTATTTTTAGGTTATCATGACCTATGTGTATTATCTTGTATTTATCACTATTAAAGCTTATTAGCCATTAATCGACCATTTGAAGAGAGTCTTGAAGGGAATTATTATGCTAGTTTTTATTGTTTTTATTTATTTTTGCTATCACTTTTGTGTCATCTGCATATAATTTAGCTTTGTTATTTAAACCCTGTGTTAAGTCATTGATGAAAATTACAAAAAGTAAAGGACCAAGAACTAATCCTTGCGGCACTCCACTTTTTACAGTTTCCCATTTTGATACATATTTTCCTAGAAATACTCTTTGCTTTTTTGTTATTCAAAAACTACTCACACCAATTAAATAATAATCCCTCTATATCGATTGACTCCGATTTGAGAATTAATTTTCTATGTGCAACCGAGTCGAAAGCTTTTGCGAAATCTACAAAGGCAATATCAGCACAGATTCCTTTTTCTGTAAGATTAGTAAGCATATCTAAGGTTTCTAGCAGATTTGTAATGCAGCTTTTTGTTTTTATAAAACCATGTTGGACTTTAGTTAATAAATTGTTATCAACAAGGTGTTTCATTATTCTATCTCTGACAAAATTTTCCATTAGCTTACATACTCTCGAAGTTAAAGAGATTGGTCTGTAGTTGTCAGCCTTTAAGTTATCTCTTTTTTTAAACAACTGTGTAATGTTTGCTTCGAGCCAAAGTTCTGGTAGTGTTTCCGATTCAAGCGATCGGTTAAAAATAATGCATAAGGGTTAGCTAAGATTTTCTGCGCAATTATTTAGTATTATTGGGTGAACTTTGTCGCTTCCTGAAGATTCGTTTATATTAAGTTTAGTAATATGTTTGCTATATCAGTTTTGTTGAACAAAGGAATCGGACGAATTGAATTTGTTACACTTTCGCATAACGGAATAACTTTAAGATTTTCATCTGTAAATACGGAACAGAAGAACCTATTTAAATAGTTTGCTATAAATGTAAATCATTAGATAACTCGTTTGTGACCTTCTTTGGCCCTTAACTTTAAGTTTACTATTGATATAGGCATAAAGTTGTTTTGGGTTTTGTTTTTGATTCTACTGCGATTTTCATTTCGTATGCTTTTATACTACTTTTAACTAGATTTTTTACTTTTTTATTTTTTTCTTTATATTCTTGATTTAGTTTTGTATTTTTAAAATCTGATATTTTGTAACGATACTAAAGGTTTCTCTTCAGTCTTATTTCGTCTTTAAGTAGTGCATTCATCCATGAAGATCTTTTATTGTTTCTGAAATTTATTTTGTTCGATTTTAATTTTTGGTATACATTCATCGCAACCTTTTTCGTAAACATAAATAAACTTTAAATAACTCTGATTTTTTACTTTTATTTCAACAATAAGTTCATTTAGTTTGTCTCTTTCTAGCGATGTTGCATAATAAATTCTAGTGGTGTTGCTAATAACTGGACATATTTGCAATACTCAAGTTATGAGTTGTCTGAACGTTTATGGTATTCCATTCACTTTGAGATTGAACCCTCTCACTGTTTATGGGGCCATCTATAATAGATGTCACCATTTTTTAGCCAATTTTTGACCCCCTCCCCCTCTTTGTCACCAGTTGTCCTTTTTCCCTATACCCCGTGGAAAAAGACGTCATAAAATCCTGACCCCCTTACCTACTTTTAACTCCAAAAAAATTTATTTCATCTTGCAATGATGTTTGAATAAAAATATTCTCATACATTATCTTCTCAAAAACACATGTTTACGTAGTTTTCCATGTTAATTAAACTAAAATAAAAAATCTATAAAGTGACGTCCTTTTCTGACAACCTTCCCCACTCTCTCTCCTTTTTTTTTTTGACCATTTTAACTCGACCCCTCCTCTATTTGGATGACATCCTTTATGGATGGTTCCTATACACTTTTGAGTCACGTAATTTTTTTGCTTTTCTAAATAATGAATTTCTTTCAAATTTATCTTTTAGTATAACTATAAACGGGGCTTGTTTGTCACTGTCTGGTCTTAACTTTATAATACTTTGTATTCTTATTTTAACTTGCTATTTGTTAATAACTTTTTCAATAGTCTTTTTGACGTCTACTTTAACTTTGCTTTTGTCTTCTTTGTCTGAAGCTTTTACTCCAAATATTACAATGTTTTTTCTCATTTTTCTCTTTCCTTCGTTTCGCCTGCAACGGTTTTTTTTTATGAGCATTTGTTCATGAGATTTCTTTACTTTATCTGCCCATGTTACACTTGCGTATGTTGGTACTGGTTTATTATTTTCTAATTCTTTAACTCTTTTCATTAATTTTTCATTATTATTGTTGAGTTTTTCTATTAAACTTCTTAACTCTTTTAATATATGCTCCTGTTGTGCTTTGTAAGTGTTTAATTCCGTGACTTGAACACTCACCATTTTCTTTAAGCTCGAAAGGTTTGCTGGGTTATTTATTGTTGCTACGTAAACACAATAAAGAATAAATTTCAATATCCAAATGTTTATGATATGAAAAACTTTGTTTTCTCATTTTTTTTTAATATATTAAAAGTTTTTATTTGTTATTGTTTGCTTTTTCACTTAAAAAACGTCAGCAATCTTTAAAAGTGGAAAAAAACTCTTTTTTCTAATATTTTTATTTTTGCAGAATATCATACTTTAGTCTTTCCTCTTAAATGAATATAAATGAATAGTTCATTTAAAAAAAATATCTTTATACCAAATATTGCATTTTTTTCAGCATATTCAATCATCAACTCAAAAAAACTCAAAACAACAAAAAAATAATCACATAAAAAAATAATTAGGGGAAGTGGGAGCATATCAGCCCCCGTAACGTTTAGATTAATGGAGTATGAAAATAAAAACGGCATACGTTTTTTTAACAGTGTATTTCGATAAACACATCATTAAGCTTTAAATTGCTGCAATTAAGAAAAAAATAAAACAGTTTTTGAAAATATTATAGCACAAAAATCAGACTTAGTGAAAAAAACGGTTGTGCCCCTATAGTGAGGCACATATATATATATATATATATATATATATATATATATATATATATATATATATATATATATATATATATATATATATATATATATATATATATATATATATATATATATATATATATATATATATATATATATATATATATATATATATATATATATATATATATAAATGTGACATTTAAATATATATATATATATATATATATATATATATATATATATATATATTATATATATATATATATATATATATATATATATATATATATATATACAGTGGTGGCTAAAAGTCCTGGAACATCATATTTTATGTTATGAAATCAATATATTTGTGTGAAAAACAATTTATTAGTAAATTTTTTTATTTTTTTCAATAAAATAAGTGTTTATAACAATTTTAAAGATGGTACATGCACATACATGATAAAAGTTCAATATTTAATGGAAGCATAGTTATTGTCAATTACAATTTGGATACGTTTTGGCATGCTGTTAACAAGTTTTGTACAATAGCCTGGTGTAATTTCATGGATCCACACTGATTTGATTGCTTCAACTAAATCATTATAGGATCTAGGCTTTTTAGCAGCAACTTTTACTTTTATAGTATGCCAACAATTTTCAATAACATTAAGATCTGGTGATGACCCAGGCCAATTTTCAAGGGTTTGAATTCCTTCATCAGCAAACTACTTCTTTACAATTTTGGCTGTGTGGCATGGTGCACCATCCTGTTGGAAATAAGTGCAGTTCAAGATCTTCATGAAAGGTGGCAACTTCTCCTTCATAACATCCAAATAGACTTTGCTGTTTGTTGTGGTATTCTTGGGCATTATCCATAATGGCCCACGTCCTTTGACAGAAATAGCACCGCAAACTATACAAGATACAGGAGCCTTGACACTGCTAACTGTATATTTCGGCATATATCTACAGTTTTTTGGTCTTCTTACAAAGTTGTTTGTAACATTAAATTGTTTAACACATGTTTCATCAAAAAAAAGAACTTTAGACCAATTTTCTCCAGTCCAATTTTTGTAGCGCTGACAAAATGTTTTTCGATCTTTTAGGTTTTTTGATGATAAAAAAGGTTTTTTTGCTGGC
The DNA here is from genome assembly GCF_022113875.1 of Hydra vulgaris. NCBI lineage: Eukaryota > Metazoa > Cnidaria > Hydrozoa > Anthoathecata > Hydridae > Hydra > Hydra vulgaris. The sequence goes on along the minus strand of NC_061157.1, from coordinate 44,910,097 downwards.
TTGCATGCCTTCATTTTGAAATCAACCAAACTTTTTTCTCAATAAAATTTTTTTTTGAAATCTCGTGTGCAGATAGCCGTGGATTTGCTTGGCTGATCTTGTCAATAAGTTTGTCAGTTCTTGAGGTGGTTGCTCTGGGCCTGCCTGATCTCATCTTTGAAGTAAAATTTAATTGGGGCTCTTCTTTATGCCTTTTTAAAGTTCTAATTACAGTTGATAATAAACAACCAAGCTTTTCAGATATTTCTCTTTGAACTAAACCTTGTTCATATAATGCAGCAATAATTCCTCTTTTTTTAGGTGAAAGTTCTGGCATAATATAGCTGATAAATTGCTTTTGAATAATAAAAAACGACAATAAATTGCGCAATATACAAATATGTAACTATAAACATATTGCTATGTAAAAACAAAAGCATCAAACCTTCGAAATTTATACTTTAGATCAAAAATAAATTTTTTTGGTCGTTAAATGTTTTGTTCCAAGACTTTTGGCCACCACTGTTTATATATATATATATATATATATATATATATATATATATATATATGATATATATATATATATATATATATATATATATATATATATATATATATATATATATATATATATATATATATATATGTATATAAATATATATATATATATATATATATATATATATATACAATAATATAAGAATAATATATATATTAAATATATATATATATATATATATATATATATATATATATATATATATATATACATATATATATATATATATATATATATATATATATATATATATACATATATATATTATATATATATATATTATATATATACGGGAGTGGATTCATAACAGCCCCTGTAAAGTTTAGATTAATGAAATATGAAAATAAAAACGACCTGTGTTTTTTTATCAATGTATTTCAACAATCAACAACAAAAAAAAGCTTTTTAGCAATTAATTTTAGCAATTTAGAAAAAAACGCAACAGTTTTTGAAAATGTTATTAAAGAAAAATCACAAAAATCGCTAGGGGATATACTTTTCGTGGTACAATTTCTCCAGGTGTATCATTTTTTGTTTTTGCAGTCTTGTCAACTGTTTGAGCATATTTGTTTTTTTTAGTTTTTATAACCATGTGTTTTTTCAGTTCCGATATATAAGGTGAACTGGCGAGTATAGATGTTTTGCCCTTTCGGCATCGTTTGCGAGTTTGCTGAGTTTTCTTGTTCAAAATACATTCAATTTCTACAGGTTTATTATTTTTTGTTTCTGCAGTCTTGTCAACTGTTTGAGCATTTTTGCTTTTTTTAGTTTTTATAACCATGAGTTTTTCCAGTTCGGCTTTATTAGGTGAACTGGTGAGTATAGATGTTTTGCCCTTTCGGCATCGTTTGCGGGTTTGCTGAGTTTTCTCGTTCGAAATACATACAATTTCTGCAGGTGAAGCAAAAATCTTCAAATCACTTCAAAAATATATCTGTTACATATTTTATATATAACCACTAGGGTGATATGATGCAATAGTACCCGGAGGAGCTTTTTTGACAATATTTACATTCTTGGGAGCTCAAACTGAGGAAAAATAATCAAGGGGGGCACATATATACCAGAGGCACTCATACACATTTCAATTGTTATGATTTTCCCTCGTTCAGCTGATGTTAAAATTCCCACTTGTTTTTTACCCCTCTTAGCAATTACTTTTGACACTTTTTTTGGTACTAAAGAAATTCCTGTCTCGTCAACGTTATATATATTATTTGGAGTTGTGTTATTTTCATCAATGGTTTTAGTCAATAGTTCAAAAAATTTATTCACAGCAGGTCGGTTAAATCCCATTGTTCTAGCTCAAGAAGTTCCCTCTGGCATACGCAAAGAAATAACAGAATTGCGTTTTAGCTTTCTGCACACTGGTAGCCTGCCATTCCTGTTTTTTTGTTAAAGTTATGTGGTATCTTGTTCTTTTCAGCTAGCTGAAAAGCCAATTCTCTTAAATCTTTCATTGTAACTGGAAACAAGCGACTCTCTAGAAAAATTAGGTGTTTAGCTAACACTTGCTCTTGTTTAAAGTTAAAAACTGATTTAAAATTCCTGAATTTTTTTACTGCAAAACTATTTAGTTCTAAACTCCCTTGCTGAAGTCTTTTTATTCTGTCTCGCAGTGTCGTTGTTGGGATACAAAACGTTAACGATGCCTTCTTATACCCCATTTCCTTCTTCATTACTAATTCAATAGCTGCTTTCATTGAATTTTCTTCCCATGATTGACGATTAGTTAGACGTTTGTATTTTCTAACCATATTAGGTATTACTGTATGCACAAAATAATAATTCAAAAATATAAAGTTATTAATATTATTTTTTATGTACTCCATCAAAGAAAAAGTATAATATAAACGATATATAAATATACAATATGAATGTATATATATACATAAACATTATATATATATATATATATATATATATATATATATATATATATATATATATATATATATATATATATATTAGGAAATGCATAATTATATACCTACAATATATGATAATCACCAGATATACATAAATATATACCAAAACGTATTAATACTAAAAAGAAATTAACACCGTGGATTGAGAAGTTTACAAAAGCAGAAATTAGAGAGAAAGCAAATTTATGGAAGAAATTAATATCGAACAATTTCAAGTCATCAGATTTATCAAAACAATACAAACAACAGTGCAAATTAGTCGAAAAAATTGTTCAGCGAAACCGTATCGAATACGAGAAGATTATTGAAAAATCAAAATACAATCCTAAAGTTTTCTATGAGTATGTGAACGCAAACAACAAAATTAAATCAGGCATAACGTCAATTTTCGATGAATTTGGCTATCTTCATACAAATAGAGAAGCAATTGCAAATATCTTAAATAAAAGTTTCAATTCTGTTTTTGTTCATGAAAATAAAGTTAATATTCCACTTGTTACAACTAAAACTAATAAGACAATTAGATGTAGACAATCTGATCACTCGTGACTCAATTGAGAAGAAATTAGAACAATTAGATATCAACAAATTCGTTGGTGTAGATGGAATTAGTCCATATGTAATGAACAAATGTCATAGCACCATTTGCAAAACTCAAGTTGATACAGCGGTTGGCAGAGCAAACTCAGTGCTTGGTATTATAAGAAGAACATTCAAATACGTCGACACACATATGCCCAGCAGGCACAATGACGTTGAAATAACGTCGTAAATTGACCATATGCCACGTTGAAACAACGGTGAAATTTGGTTGAATTGGAAATAAAATCCGACGTTGAAAACTACGACGTTGAAACAACGTCGATGATTACGTTGTTTCAACGTTGTTCTAACGTCATATCGACTACATATCAACCATATTTCAACTTTGAATAGGTGATATTCGGTTGATAAGTAGTTGATACGACGTTAGAACAACGTCGAAACAACGTAAATTCAACGTTGATTTTTGTTTTTTATTTTGGTTAAGTCCAATTAACTAAAAAATTATCTCAACTTTAATTGCAATAAAATAACACAATAAAAAAGCAATAATTTGCGCAGAGGATAATATATTTCACGTAAATTAATCAGATACAACTAAACTGCTTCAAGGGACTTTATATAAAATGCAAATAAAATAAATTGTTTAAAAAAAAAGTTTTATTAAACAATAGTTTCAGAACAATTAGGAAAAAGTATGAATGTTGTTTTGTACCGATCACCACCATTCGATCTGTCGAGTGCATATTTGAATAAGTCATTTTTCCTTTTCCTATTTCGGTAACTGTAGCAGTTGCTTTAATTGATATGACGCTCTCTATAAAAAAAGGTATTGCCTTAGTTAACCTGCATTATACATTATTAATATCATATATATATATATATATATATATATATATATATATATATATATATATATATATATATATATATATATATATATATATATATATATATATATATATATATATATATACAGTATATATATATATATATATATATATATATATATATATATATATATATATATATATATATATATATATATATATATATATATATATATATATATATATATATATATACACATATATATACATATATATATATATATATATATATATATATATATATATATATATATATATACACATATATATACATATATATGTATGTTTATTTATGTACATATATATATGTATATATAGAGCAAAAAAATGGTTAAGTATGCATTACAAAACAACCATAGTGCATTAAGGTTGTTCTTTAGCTCAATGCAAAAAACTATAATAACAAGATTCAAAGGTTTTTTATTTAAAACTATTTTTAACTAACCTTTGATTCACATTTTTTGTATTTGTCTTACCTCTGATTTTAGAAAGTTTGTTAACCTAAAGGGTTAAGAAAATAATTACACCACATTATTTTTATAATACATTTATAAAAAGTTACAAGTAGATTAACTTAAGAAAATACATAATCGAAAAAATATATATAAAAAAAGTGCAAAATAATAGTTTAAAAATACAAAAAGTAATGGTTTAATAAAAATTACCATTTCAGACACCACCCATTTAAACTGTTATCATAATTTTTAAAGAGTTAAGAAAATAATTAAATTACATTATTTTTATAGTACATTTATAAAAAGTTACAAGTAGATTAACTTAAGCAAATACATAATCCCAAAAAAGCAATAAAAAAGTTGCAAAAAGTCATGATTTGAAATAACCTAACTTCAGACCTTATCCAAAAATCATTAAAACTGTCATCATAATTACGAAAATGACTGCTGCGAATTCATCCATAAAATATCAGGACTATTTGTCGTGATATTATTTTAATTACTGGAAAGAGCTTTACTAACATCTCTTTCTTTTCTACCAGTGCATTTAGAACTTTCTTCTGAAATTCTAATAATAAAGATATAAAAGTAAGAACCAAATATTAGTTAATTTTTAAAAGCATTGAAACACAAGAACCAAATACACTATTTCAAAATATCTATTAAATAAACAAAATTATTGGATTTTGAAAAAATATATTTCTTCTGATGGCTTAAAGATAATTACTTGCTTTTTTAACTAATTAATAAAATGAATGCATATCAAAATAAATATCAAATATTTAACATACCTTCCTCAGTAATGGGAGACTTTCCATTCGATAAGGAATCTTTTTTAGTAGCTTTTTTTATAAGGGAAACAAATGCAGGTGTCTCTGGCAAAACAACCTTTTTTCTTTTCTGTGGAAAAACACACACGCCACCTTGGCTTTGCACTAGTGATTTTGCCGGTTATCCGTTTCAAAAACCGGATAACAGTTCTCATCAATTTGCGGTTAATTTGTCACAAATTAACCGACTATTCGGTTAATTTGTGACGTTTTCTGAATACAGGATCTTCTAAATTTCAACGAACGTAGCGTTTTAAACTAATTTTTTTAAAATTAATGTTAAAGTGTACATTTTCAAGACAGTTAGTAAATACAGTCCTATATTATATATTTATAACAAAACATGGAAAAAGATATATATTTTTTTTATATTATATTATAATATACCTTTTTAATTATATAATTAAAAAAGGTAGGAATAATGTACAAGTATAGTTTAAATGTTTTAATATCAGCGGATATTTTAAAATCATTCTTTCATATAAAAACATTTGATTTGGAAAAATGAGATGTTATGAAGTAAATTTTTTTAGCGTGTATTTTAAAAACTTATTGTTATGCGGACATAGATGGAAACATAGATAAACTTGAATGTTCTCAAAACAACTTGTTGCGTAAAGATGATATAAAGAATATTTGCTAACACTAAAATACCGCCAAATCTACGAATAAACAAATTCTATTGGTTCAAAAAATACGCTGAATAAGCAAATTTGAGTTCCAGAATATTCTGAAGAAACTTTCTTAAAAATGTATTGCTTGAGTTGTAAAAGTAATAAATAAACCTTTGAGATTTCTATTGTATATTGTTTTAAGAATATATTATTAAACAAAACTGATTAAATTAACATTTAAATTAATAAAAGAAATATATTATAATCTTTGATAAATTAACATTTGACAAACAATAATCGTCATAATTACGATGTTACTTTCTATAAAATTTTGTAACATTTTTAAGTCGGTTTTTATTATTCGAAAATAGATATTTGATATTCGAACAAAATCCGGTTAACCGCAAAACCGGATAACCGGCGAAATCACTACTTTGCACTATATTAAAATACTCTCTTTCCTCAGGAAAATTTTGCCACCGCTGATCCTAATATTTTTAAGATCAAAAAATCAACCACGTAAAAAAATAATCAATACTAGAATGCTAGAAATAAAATAGCTTTTGCTAAATGCTATAATAAAATAAATGTCATACCAATGAAATAAAATGTCATAACAAAGAAAGAAAAAAAAAACAATTAAAAAAATAACTTTAAAACATTCATAAAATAAAATATATTATTTAACAACCAATAAAATGTGTAAAAGCATAGAAAAAAAATATTCAAAATCTTTTCTTTCTAAAACAACTTGCAGACAGACAATCAATACCTTGAACTATAGTATGCAGAGTATGCATAAAAGTTGTTTTCTTTTTCTTTTTTTGCGTTATAGGAGTAGGTACTTGGTTATTTTTGGTTAGATTATATTTTCTCTTGCATAAGAACAGTAGTGGTTCCTATAATAAATAATATCAAAATAAAACTAATAATACTTGAATTAAGTGTTTAACTTAAGTTTAAATTTTTTAATATAGTTAACACTTTCTGATTCTGATTCTATCTGAGTATCGCTAGAGTGGCAAATTCAAAATTATCACATAACTCATGATAAGAATAATCATTCAATTTAAAACTATGTATTAAATATATCATATAATAAAGAATATATCTTAAACACTAACAACAACATATACAATAATAGAGCATTTTTAAAAAACAAGGAAAAAAAGTAATAACTTAATGTTTATAAAAAAAAAATTACAATATCTCCACAACATTTAATATTGAGCAGCTTAAATATGTATTAGTTAGACTGCGGTTCATGCATTTCATTGAAATAATTTATTACACTTAATGATAATGGGCAACAAAAAAACTATCAATCATATTTTCTCTCTATTTCTCTTAATTTTCTAGCCAAACAGCTCTGATGTACATTTTGCTTGCTCAACTATACTTTTTAAACTAGAAAAATTTATTTTTTAAAACAACACATTTTATATTCATACATAAAATATTTGTTAGTGTAAAATAACTTACAGAAAAGTACAACTTTAACTTATACATTATATAACTGCCTAGTGAAAATTATATTAAAATTCAAGTGTCAAACTCTTTGAATCACATGGATTGTTAAAAAGCGGTAAATCTGCAGTTAAGCAGCCTAAAATAGTTTTTTTTTTCGCTTGTTGTGAACTCATGTAGAGACATGCTTAAAGTGGTGACTTTTTAATATAAAAAGAGAATATTTTTGACTTCACTACATTCCTTAACTATCTTATAACCTGCTGCTACAAGGGAGTGCTGCTACATCGACTATCATTTAGCCTCCTGCTAAAAGGAAGTGCTGCTACATCAACTGAGGGTTTGGCATGTATGTATAAATATATATATATATATATATATATATATATATATATATATATATATATATATATAATATATATATATATATATATATTATATTTATATAATATAAAATTAGTATAGTTAAATATACTAACATACATAGTAAAACCAATTAATCAAACTCTAAAAAAAAACTTACTTGAAAAACTGTAAAAAAAATTCAAGCAAATTCTACTTGTAATCCACACCCATGAAATATTACCGTCATAAAAAAATATCTCTTTAATATTTATCCAACTAACTGCATCACAAGTCAAGCCATATGATATTGTTAAATTGTCAAATTTAAAACCTTATAAAAAGGCAACAGAAGGCCTTAGAAATATCTAGTAGAGTCACGCATGCGTATTTGAGTTCTCAAAATGCAATACGAACGGTCGAACTCGAAATATAGACGTGGAATCAACGTCGATTTTATTTTAATAGTTTTAAACAAATTTTCAACGTTGATACAATGTTGATTTTCGGTTATACGACGTCGCGACTTAAAATCAACCATAAATCAACGTTGAAATAACGTCGTGTGCCCACTGGGTGGTGAAAATGTTGTACGTAACATTTGTTCGACCACACCTTGAATTTGCGATTCAAGCTTGGTGTCCATTTTTAAGACATGACATCGATAAAATTGAGAAAATCCAAAGAAGAGCCACAAAGTTAGCGCCAGCATTAAAAAAAATACCATATGAGAAAAGATTAGATATTATGAAATTAACAACTCTAGAAGAACGGCGAATACGTGGCGATCTAATCCAACAGTATAAAATTCAACATGGGTTTGATAAAGTAAATTGGGTTTCAAACTACAATTATACCGCGTCACAAGAAGGCCCCCATATGAGGCAACATAAGTTCAAATTAAAAAAACTATTCTGCAAGAATACTATCAGATCAAATTTTTTTTCTAATTGTATAGTCAACATATGGAATAATCTACCGAGTGGCATAATAGAAGCAGAATCAATAAATCAGCTCAAAAATAAACAAGATAAATCAAGTATTTGCAAAAACATTTTATAACAAAATTGTTTTTAAGATAATTTGATTTAGAGATTTAGGAATTGTGCAAAGCTGATACAGTGCAATATCAAATGTTATTGCTGTTAACACCAGTTGTTACAGCTACCTCTTATTATTATTATATTACATTTATGTATATCTGGTGATTATTATATATTTTGTAATGTAATTTATGTTATTATATATTGTTAAGAGAATAAATTGATATCTTGTTATATTTAATATATTAATAAAAAAACTCATTTATAAAAACTAAATTAAAAAAAAACGAAATCTTATTTCCGACATTTCAAAACAATACTATTTCTATTTAAGTTTTTACATGTAGCATTCAAGTGTGACGACTGTGATTATTGTCATTCGTAATTATCTAACTATGACAAATATCAAAAGTACGCGGTTGTGCTTCCTGTGCGTCTATGCGGTTCTGCCCCAGAGGAGAGTTTTTAGAAAGAATGCAGTTTTATAGGTTGCTCATTAAGTTATGCCGATGTCAAAAATGGTTTTTACTTGATAAAATAATGCTGATAACACATATGTTTAACACTAAAATCAAATATTGTTTAATCCTAAAAAAAAGGTCTAGAAAAATATGATGTAAATTTAATATTTTTATCAAAATAGACATTACTATGTACAACTTCCCAGAAACGCAACAGGCGTTCTTTTTGACATAATCAAAATGAAGGAAACTGATTTACCGACGAATGGTATGTTTTTTGCCATATTAGATAACATTTTTCAAAGGGAAATGTTAAAAAACGGTTATGCCTCCATATGCGGTTATGCTCCCCTAAATAACATTACATCTTTGAGGATTGTACTAAAGTAATTTCTCAACCATAAAAAAACAACAATAATAAATCTTTTCTATCTCTAAAAAAGTTTGCGATCCTATTTTTTGAAAAAAATTTCGCTCTTGAGATACCAAATCAATGCTCCGTAGAGAATAACTTTAAAAAAACGCACTTTTAAAAAGCCGCATTTCATCTTGAGCGTCTTAAATCGTATTATCTTAAGCAACTTCACCAAGTACTATCATAATTTAAATAACATGACAACAACTTTTGTATTATCTCATAAAACCCATGGAATTAGCAGTAGATAAGCATAAAATGTTGAGGATATAATAAATTTTTGATGATCTTGTTTCGTTTTGACGTAATTATAAAATATTAAATAATGAAAATTGATAACGGGGATGGCAAATTTTTTAACAATAAAACAATGAAAGGACGTTACCTATACAACCAGGAAATTCAAATAAATTCCGTCGAACTTGTATGAATATACTTAACCAAAAAAAATAGCAAATTATTCAGTAGTATAGCCGTAAAAAAGAATTATACCAACTTAAAAACCTGCTCATCGTATGCAACCATCTCCTAATAATTTTATCTTTTAGATATATCCATTTTAGAGATTTTTTTTTTTTAATTTTATTATTTAGGTGCCCCAAGAAGACCTAACAGGTTTGTCACAGAGCACCGCGGAACTGCATTTAACTAGGAAGTTCACGCCTAGTCAAATCATGTTGTTTTTCAAAAAAAAAACTACGGTGTTTGGAATCTGAAAACAATATTATTTCAAAATCTTCGCTGCAACTACCCCAAATGTGAATTCTATAAAAAAATAAGATAATTTTTTTTTACTATCGTTTTTTAAATTTAAGTTTATGGATTTTTAACTTGACTTAATAATTTTTTAGTGTTCGAAAGCTATAAACATTTAATATTTACTCCTCATTTTGAGGAGAAATTTTAATTTTTTTTGTCACTTTTGAACGTTAAAAGAATATTAAGTAAAAATTAAAACCTAACAATAACTTTAAAATGAAATACTAAAAAGCATATTTTATTAACTCATCGCCTTCAGATTCAGAGCAGGGGGTCAACTTTTTAGAGTACTTTTGTTCTCAGGCTCCAATTACCGCAACTTTTTTGCAAAACATTTTCATATGACATATGTATGAGCATCTTTAAGTTTGGCGTTTACATAATAGAAAGTAACATACCTAATATATGAAAAAATCTTCTTCCTTCCATACCCCTAGTTCTATAACCTGGTGGTTATTATTTAAATTGAAACCGTTATTTCAAAATTGACAAAAGTCCATTAATTAAAACTATAATTTAAAATTTGATTTGAAAAAATGTGCATGATATCTGATATGATTTATTTGTTTTTCATAATAAAACTATTAAAACTAGTCTTTTATTTATATACTCCTATCTTTAGTCTCGTTAGCACTATTGACGTTTTTTTTTTAAAAAAAAATTTTTTTTGTTTATTCTAAAAGGTTTTAATTTAATTTAAAAGATTATGTACCAATATTAAGAATAACTAGATGTCTAACTTCCGCGTATTTTTTGAAGCAAAAATTGGCTATTAGGGGGGGGGGGCAAATTTTAAAAATAGTAAATCACGGTTGTTTGAATCAAATAATATTTAATATTTAATATTAAAATTTTATAAATTAAAATTAATTCTTGTGCTACAGCAGGTTGCATAAATCGAGCAATAAAAAATGACAACAGAGCATTTCATAAATTTCCAATTAATAATAGCGAACTCTGTAAACAGTTGTCAATCGTTGCTATAAAACGTGAAACATTTATTCCTACTGAGCACAGCCGCATATGTTGTTATCACTTTTTACCATTAGATTACAATTAACCTGATTTTAATAACAAACTTAAATTAAAACCTTTTTTAGTGCCATCTCTTATTATTGATTCAAAATCAAAAGCCAAAAGAAAGTTTAGTTCTATGTCGCCACAAACAGAGACTCATTAAAAAAGTTAAATTTTCAGAAACACACAGTCACCATCATATCGATTCCCATTTTGATATAAGTGATATATAATTTTTATCAATACTATCTGTTGTTTCTGAAATAACACTATTGGAAAATTAAATTATTTGATATATCAAGTAATTTATATATCCAATAGCAAAAAAAAAATGTTTCTGAAAATGCTGTTAATGTTCTTGGTGAAAACTTTACCCAGTTAATACAGATTGGTTCAAATTTGGTCAATATATAGTCAAAATTGGTCAAAAAATGGATAAAACGTTTAGCGACCTAATATTGACTAAAAATCGACGCTTAATTTGAAATGCATATTTCAAACTTTTTTAAATATACGTTTATTAACGTCGATCTAACGTTTAGAATATCGACTTACATTAGTCACTATTGTAAACCTTTAATCGACCTTAATTAAACGTAAACATTTATATATTTAAAACCTACCTTTAAATCCTTTAATATACACGTTTATTAAACGTCGATCAAACGCTTACAATATTGACAAATATAAGTCGTTATTCTAAACGTTTGATCGACATTTAATAAATGTTTATTATATTATAATATAGTAATATAGCCATTTTTCAGAAGACTCATATAACAGCTTTACACGGCTGTTTCAGAGTGAACAGCTTCTTGCTATTTTTTGAAAATAATTACAAATAATATCTTTTAAACGTCTTTTAAACATTAATGTTTAAAAGACGTTTAAAAGACGTTTAAAACACATTTAAAACGTAACTTTTAAAAACAAATGCCCGTCGGGTTGGATCAGTATTACAATATTAACACTTTTCTGTGGAAAAATAACACATTTTTTATAATTATACATAACAATATAGGCAATTTAAATAATTTGATAAATATCGTTTTGGTGGATTAACATAAATAATTTTTTTTCAGTTAATATATTTTTATATGTTCTATAAGTAGAAAACGATCTTTGTATGCAATTGATACTAGTTTTAATTCCATTTCATATGGAAAATATTCTTCATAATCTTACTGACTTCTTATGTTAAATGTTGGCGCTTCATGCTTCTTCTAGAGTTTTCCAAAGTTTGTTTTATTTATACACTCGCTAAAAAAGCTGTTTTAATAATTTTTATTTAATAGTGAATTGGGAAGTAACGCATTAAAACTTACGTCATTGCTTTAAAATGTAAACAAAATTTTTTTGCAAATTGGAAACGTTTTAGTATGTGCATAAAGGGTTGTAATTTTAATAATTTGGTAAACTTGGCAAAAACATAACGTTTTTTATATAAAACAAGTAATAACAAAAATATAAAGCTAAAAATCTAAAGCTAATAAAATATAAAGCTAAAAAATAAAAGCTAAAAAAAATATAAAGCTAAAAAATCCAACTTAAATTTTTTTTTTTTATCCATGTTCACCAAAAATCTGATAAAATAGACATTCGTTTATAAGTATGTAAAATTACAACGATAAAGCATGTAGCTTAAAATATCTAATCTTGATTGGCCCAAGACAGGTTTTCCTTAAAATACGCAAAAAACAGAAAAGTGATCCCAAATCATTATCAAAATTTTTACAACTTTTATTTTTATTCCGTTTAATCAGAATACTTATTTAACAAGGAAAGATAGATGTTTCATTTTTTTTTTTTTTAGAACATAAAAGCGTTTATAGAAAAAAAAAACAATTACTTTAAAGTTATTGAATTTTTATACTTTATATACCGAAATTTTTAAAAAACTTTTTTTGTGGAAATTAGGGTTGTTAACCGGAGGATTTCGTGCAATTCCGGAAAAACAACATTCTTTCGTTAGGAGATTGAGAACGCGGAATTACATTTTTTCGTACCGAATGTTACAAAACATTTAAAATCACCGATGTTCATTTCGCAAAAGCCACTTCCGAAATTTAGCATTTTGCAAGTTGACATACGAAACAAAACTATTTTGCAACGTACGAAAGTAGCGGTTTCGGAAGTCGCACTTGCGAAACAAACATTTTCGCCAAACGACGTTTTGAAGTCTATAAAGAAAATTTGTTTGCCAGACTGATTTTAATTGTAAAAATTAACATCTTTAAATCCCAAAATGTTTATAATGAACTTTTATAACTCAGTATAATAACTATTAAATTTTTATGGTTTTATTTTTAGAAATATTAATAAAAAATAAAATTTCTTTCGAAACGAAAGTATTTCGGATCACAACATACGAAAGAATTCTTAACGGAAATCAACTTACGAAACGTGCCATAATAAATATATACAACGATGTTTTTTGAACTCATTGCGTATATTAAAAATAAGAATGATGGGTAGGAATATACATGTTTTTTTTTTAATAGCATATGAAATTTTTGAAACAGGTTCGAATATGCTTAAGCAAATAGTAAGAAGAGGCTCAAAAATATGCTTTAGCTTAAGCATATTTCTGATAAAATATACCTATTTCAATAATTTCTAAAAGTGTTCACGTTACTAAAGTTCTAGCAGATTTTAAAGGTATGTAGAGTCCTGTTTGAATACGCTTTTCGAAGTATAGATCTTAGAAAATATTGTTTTTTAATTTTAATAAGATATAAATTTGAGTATAAGATTGTATAGTTCAATCAGTTAGATACGTGATAATTCGCCGCAGAGATCCCGGTTCGCATCCCGCAGCCATTGTAACTTTTGTTCATCAAACTCTTTTTACTTAAGATAGCATTTTTTGACCTCCATGTTCTATATTACAGATCTTTCGTCACCTTCACAATAGTGACAACCTCTCTTCTGTTAGTTATTCTTTTAAGATTGAGTTCATTGTGCTTAATTCAACACGTTTCCCTTGCTTTACTATGTTCTACTTAAATTATGATGAAATGTACGTAAAACAACTTTTTCAAATAATATAAATCATTTTGCTTTAAATCTTTTGCTTTTTGTACTAGACATCTGTCCTAAATATTTTGTAATAATTTTTAGCTAACTCTGAGTCTAATATAACCATTTCTGAATATAATTTCCCTGAGGCTCCTACAGCCTAATGTGTTCCATTAAAAGTAACTAGTTTTTGAGTCCAGATATTAATTACAAGCATCTAAAGGTTCACATTACTATTCATTTTCCTGATATATAGAATCCTATTTGCATTCGTATCTCTTTCTGTAAATTCTGTTTTATATAGTTTCTTAATTGTATATTAAATAAATATTACTATTCATTTAGTTGAATGAACGTATAGCTCATTCAGTTAAGACATTTGGCCGCGTAGACCCAGGTTCACATCCCGCTGTTTCACATATATTTCTTCTCTTTTTACTCTTTGCTGATATCATTTACCTTTAGAGAGATCTCTCGTTCTTTATAATAAAGTATTTAATTGTTTATCACACATCCTCTTTATACTTTTTAAAAAGAAAGGCATACTGTTTATCTGTTCATTGAGAGTCCAACTTAACGGGATTTTACTGTATATATATGTATATATTTATATATATATGTATATATATATATATATATATATATATATATATATATATATATATATATATATATATATATATATATATATATATATATATATATACATATATATACAGTAAAATCCCGTTAATGTATATATATATATAAATATATATATATATATATATATATATATATATATATATATATATATATATATATATATATATATATATATATATATATATATATAAAAGGTATATTTGTATAAACATTTGAAGAATCATTTGACAACATTTTTTTATAATTTTATTATTTATTATTTAAACTGTTAACAGTTAATATCTTAAATATATCGTAACATAAAATCTTTTGCGTCTTTTTCGTAACTGCACATTCCGGAATGCTCCTTCCGTAATGAACTATTTCGTAAGTATTCTTACGAAATGATTTGTTTCGCAAGTCTTCTTTCGTAATGCGTTATTACGGAATTTTATTTATTTATATTTTCGTATAGAACGTTACGGAATGTGCATTTTCGCATGTGCAACTTCCGCAATAACAATTCTATTACGGAAGATAAAAATGCGAAATTTTCGTAAGTTTTGTTTTTCGGCGAACAACCCTAGTGGAAATTGTTTTTTCTCGTGACGTAATGCCCAATTTTACATTGCGTGAAACAGCCGTGTTTAGTCACGCGGTTTAAATAGGCATAATTAAAACGAAATAAAAAAACTATTAAAAAGTTATTTTTAATTGGCTAAATAATTAAATTAGACTTAAATGCGTTTTCAAGATTCACTTCCTTACAACAACTGAAAGCAAAACAATTGATAAATAAATAATAAACGAGTGTCTGGTGCGCCATTTTTTTTTTTAATTCATGGAAGTTAAAAAGCTCTTATCGCGGCAGTCTACCTTCCTAAATGGCAACAAATCAATAGACTTCGATGTTTTAGAAATTATTGATGGCCACATTGACACAGTTAAAAAATATGAGTTCCTGGTCTCTCGTTATGAAAGTCCTGCTGCAAGAACTTTTTTTTTAAGTTTTATAAACAGTTTAAATTCATTTTGTAAATGTTAGTATGGTTGTGTAACAGTATTCATCTTTACAATAATCAAGAGGTTTAATAACTAAATATTTATTTTATTACTTTATATGCATTTTAGCTTAATTTAGTTACATTTGATGGAACAGAGCTGGTAAAAACCACTGCATATGTTATGTCGCGACGTTACTAATTTTTTAATGTCAAAAATAAACATGGATAGTACAAGAAATTTCGGAAACTTCCAATCAGAAAATTCTCTATATGTAAAGTTGTTTTGTGTAATTTCAATTTCGATTTATGAATTTAAATTTAAACTGCTAACTATTTTACCCTAGCTTATTGCGGTTATAAATCAGGTTACAAAATCAGACGATCATGATACGAATGTAGAAGATGAACTGGTGCAACATGAAAAAGAGATACTCTAGGAAGATTTTTAGTAATTCATAAACCAGAGAAAAAAGTGATCCAAAATATTTGTTTATGAGTTTATTAATTTTTTTATTAATCTTTGGCTTAATCTTAATGTAAACTTTTATTTTCAGGTAATGAGATTAAATTCAAAAAATATTTGATAGAAATTGTTTCTATAAAATTTCCACTGCAAAAAGCTTGATCATTATTATTATTTTTTTAATTATCGAAATATAGACAAGAAAAGCACAAAAATCTTTTCTCTAAAATCCCCACTATATGAAAATGCTTTATATAAGTTCATAATTTTATATTTAGTTTTATAAAATAAAAAGTAAAGTATAAGTAGTATAGTATAAAAGTTTATAAACATATTATAATAGTAATAAAAAAATATAAAAAGTAAGACTACGTCTTTTAAAACTATATCTTATTTATAAATTTTATGACCTATATAGCTCTTATTACTAATATAAAGTTAAAAAGTTTTAACGTAATTTTAATTTATGTTAGTTTTAAATAGGGTTCGGCATATCGGCGAATATATGCGCATACCATTCAAAAGTTACGCGCATAATTATGCGCATAATATGCATATGATGCGCATACAAATTTAACAAATTAAATTAATAAATATTGTCAAATATAGAAGAAAATGTTTTTTAAATCAAACGCAGGTGACTTTAAATTAAAAGAAATAATTTTTCATTAGATTTTCTGTAATTGATTTTATTTGTAAATATTTTAAATTATTTTTAAACGAATTTCAATAGCACAAAATATAACAATTTAATTAATTTTTATATTGCATTTGTTCATTTAAAATTTCTTCACACTCAAACTCGCTGAGAACTGCTATTTCTTCTAAAATGTTGCCATTTTTGTCGTTTGTATCCATCAAAACAATATTGGTATATATGAAAACCAAGGCCGGCGCGATAGGGGGGTGCGGGGTGTGTGACACCTCCCTCCCCCCCATCAATGATTTTTAGTCGGCAAATTAGACCCTTAGTCTGCAAATTGGACCCTTAGTCTGAAAATTGGACCCTTTTAGACTAGTTAGTCGGCAAATGTCGACCCTTTCGATATAGGTTAGTCGGTAATCTAGACAGTCGGCGAATGTCATCATGGCAGTCGGCAAATTTTGGAAAACGAGGACATTTTTTTTTTTTTTTTTAACTCGGCAAAAGTTGTAACGGCACCCCCCCCCCCCCCAACGTGACACCTACTCGCGCCGGCCCTGACGAAAACTAATTTTTTTTACGCGTTCATTTGTTAAGAGATTTCTCAACCGTGAAGGAATAAATCAAAAAATTGACCAAGTTCTCTCTGCTTTAAATGACGAACAAATGATTTCAATAATAGATTTTGCGACTTCAAAGATTGGACAGTTTTCATATAATTAGGGAGAGGGGGAGAATTCGGACAGCCTGAAATTTCTAATTAGGAATGGTGCCTAAATTCGTTATTTAACGTAAAAATTAAATTTAATCCCCTAATGTACCTTAAAAAAGTGTTTTCATTGCACAGTGGGCCAGATAGTGGACAAAACTGTTTTTCAAAATGTGAAAATATAAGAATTTTTTTTCGTTTATTGTTGCAAAGTCTCTAACTCTAACTAAATTAAAATTTTATTACCCTGATTTTTTTTTTTTTTTTTTTTACATCAGTTTAGGTTTAGAAGCGCATTAATTGTATCGCTGTTATTTTTATGTTGAAGATTGTAATTTTTATGTGTTTTTTAAATCTGATTCATTTTACTTATACAACATTTAATTTAAATAATTCTTGTAAATCTTCATTAGTAACTTAAAGTTTGATGTAAATATTAATTAAATGATATATTTATGAAAGTTGGCATACGGTAATTTATTTTGTATACTCATTGTACTCAACTATTCATGAAAAATTAATTGAAAATGTGCTAGAACTTTTAAATGACGACTGACATTTAACCATATAACCTACATAATGTTTATATATATGAAGAATAAAAGCATGTAATTTTTTTTTTGCAACTGTTTGCAACTGCAAACTTCAATATTTATTTTAATGGTGTATACTTAGCAAAATCTGTAATGGCGGCACGGGTTTTTATGTCAGGAGAGAGGGAGGGCTATTTTTTTTCAATATTTTATATTATATTTACAAAGATTTATATTATATTTTATAATAAAGTTCAAAAATAAGGAAAAAAGGTTAGAGAGAAGAGGGGGGGGGGGGAGGAGTACAATACACAGCAGACCAAAACAGCTTTTTTTGAAAAAAAACTAATATAGAATTTAACCGATATTGTTTTATTAACTAAACTTGGAATTAGTAAAAATATAAGGTCTCCAAGGTCTTTGAGGAATAATTTTTTATTATTAATTGCTATGGATACCTCATTTTTTATAGCAACAAGCGTTTTGTTGTCATATTCAGTTTTATACAAAATTCATAGTATTTGCGCGAATGTTAAATAATAATGTGAATTTAATATTGCAACAAACTGCATCTATTAATTAAAGTAAACCAGTGTCTTCGAAAGGTTAAGAAAGTTAAGTGGGCTGAAAAAAATAAAGGGGAATAAACCAGCATTAGAACAAAAAATGGGAGATTTGGGTTGGTTGAGGGGGGATATTGTCCCCTTTATCTACTGTTTCTACGCCATTGTGGTAAATATTTTATTACATTAATAGCAAAGATAAAACATTTTAATATTAAATTATTTATAAAACACTGCACTATAGCAATACCAACAATAATTAAAATAAAAATAACAAAATTGTTCTAATAAAGTATGTAACTTAGATATTATGTTTAAAGCTTGACAATTTTAATAGTTGAATTGCTTCATGTGGAAGTTGAACTTTATTAAAATTTGATACTGGTTTTTTCAAACTGCTAATATATGGATCAGATGAACATAGTAGTCGTCTTAGTAAGTCTTCATTATTCTTCACTCTGAACATTTTACGACTAAAATGTTTATGATTTTTTTTAAAAAGTTTGTTTGTTGCTTCTTGAGTTTCTTCTGATAACATGCTTGAGCTTCTTCTGATAACATGTTTGAGCTTCTTCTGATAACTTGCTGACATGTAATACCGTGGAAGTAAATTTACATATGTGCAAGCAACTTGTAAACAATACTCTTGGAATTTATTAGCATCAACATCTAGACCACAGAATAATGTACATAGGATCACAAAGAAGTTGTCAAGAAGAGTTTTTGATAAACCAATTATGTTAGATACTTTTTCAGATTCCCTCAAGAAACGGTGTGCAGTGTTGCCATCATTACTAGTCCCAGAGCCATTAGTTTTAGGTATGTCAACAACCAAACCAAGTTCTTCAATTAATTTGCGTTGAAATTCATTCTTCTTTTTTTATACAGACTGTTTTTCAACAGCTCCATATACTCGCCGTTTCTTTATTTCAAATTTGTAAGCAACATGTAAATAGCGTTCCATGCACTTTATCCAGGCATGTAATCCTGACAGGCTATACTTAAGTTCAGTTTGTAAATCGTAACTTTTTTTTTGCATTGCATCAATCTTATTCATCTTGGATGGAGTTATTCCATACACTCGGCAACATTGAGCAATTTGTTTTTTCAGAGAACGCATTAGCGACTTTTCCATCTATCATGGTTAATTCTAATATATGCTGCACCGTTGAACTATTTGGTTAGACTGTTAACTCAAGTTTTTAACTTTCAATGAACTGTTTCTCTGCTTTGATGACTTCATTTGTTTCTTTTACATATCTAAACCTTATTAGTCTACAAAACATTGTTGAAAAAGGACGAGGATTAAACCAGATTACTTTTTTTTCTATACCAATAAATCCACTTAACTCTAATGGAATAAAGCAGGTAATAAGCAGGCTTTCTTCAAAATTAAGATTGCGTACATCTTGATTTGGCGCAAATTATTTGTATATTGTTTGACCTGTTGCACAATCAAAACCAACTTTTGATCTCAAAGTTAATCTTTATACACAACCTTGTGAAAGAACATTACTTTGTAAAGAGACCAATCTTAACACAGAATCTAAAAAACAATGCCTGGATAGCATTTTTTTTAGATTCTTTAACATTATTATATACTGGATACAAATTAGTTTGGCCTTTAATTGCTGCTGCAGTTCTTATAAGTTAATATGCATTTTTATTCAGCCCACAATCTGAAATTAAAACAAGCGCTTCATCAGCTGAAAATGTTTTTGCGCCTGGTAAATTTCCTATTTTGTTACATTTTTTACTTGAAGCAAATAATAAATCTTCTGGTCTATTTTCTTTTACCAAACTGCTTATTTTTCTTTGTTTTGTTTCAATTGATGCTTTATTGAGATTAGTTTTTGATCTTCCGTCTTTTTTTAACTTTTTCGTTTTTGCATATAAGTCTTTATCTAACCAGGAGCTAAATTTATTTAAAAAAAAATTATTTCTTTTGCATTTATTCTATTTTCTTATATACAACACAATAAATACAATATATATACAACTATATAATTATATATATAACACAATAAATTGACCCAATTTTAAACTATTGCCACCAATATATGTACTTAAAATATTATTGATATCTTTAGATAAAATACTAAAATTGTTTTCTCTTATATAATGGTTTATATAAAAATTACTAAATTAAAAGCAATATAATTACCTTAAAAGGATTGCGTAACTTTTATAAACTTATCAGCAATGAAAAAATATTTTTTTGATAAACTTTTGATTAAACAATTTGGTCAAATACTTTTATTGTGTTGTAAAACCACAACAAAATTTTTCAATAGCAGATGTTTAAATGCGACGGTATAGGTAACTTTAAAATTTATCAACTTGCTTTTTAAAAAATAAAATGCAATAGGACTTAGCTTACGTATTTACAAAATAAAAAGATAAAAATAATAGTTTTCTTATTTTGATTTTTAATTAGGTCTTTTGAAATTTGGGTAATGTAAGAGGAAATACATCCATAATGGCCCAGGTAGTGGACAAAACCGTTTTTTTCAAGTGTGGTAATCGATGAAAAATAAGAAATATAGAAACAATAAGAAATATAAGTACCAAATATACTGTACACAGTACAAATATTATATATTAATTAAATTAAGTATCCATAGTTTATTCATTATTTTTAAATTAAGTATCAATAGCAACCAAATAAAAAAAAAATACTGCTTTTATAACCCTATGCGCACATCACTGATGATTTAGTAGTGATTCAATACTTATCAGAAGTGGTAATTAAGTACATACTAAAAGTTGATTTTATAAACTTTTTATCACTAGTGATTGAGTGGTGATTTGTTACTAGTGATTAAGTAGTGATTATAACCGCTGATTTAAGGTGCTAGACTGCTAAAAAAGTTAGAAAAAATCGATTTTTCAAGAGGCATTATCTTAAACAGTAACTGTTGCAGAGTCTAAAAAATATATAGTAATTCATGAGAAAAATAAATTTAGAACTTATAAAATAGATTTATTTAAGCAGGGTAATTTTGTTTCCCCTAGCAACGCTTATAGCAACGGCTAGTTAAGGATGGAAATTTAAAATAGTTTAAAAATAAAGAGAAAATCTTTGAGAAGCTTGGAAAAGGTTCGATGATGAATGCAATGATGAAGAGGAACAGTATATAAACAATTTTTAACCTGTTTTTATAAGTTTGTATATTCAATATTTTAAATTTTATATGCATTTTTCTCTGCTTTATACTTCTTATTTTCTGGCGAAGATTGCAAGAGCTGTATTTGTCCAATTGATTTCAAATTTTCTACAGAGATTCATTACAATAAGCTTTATGTCCTGAGATAAAAAAAATTAAGAAAAGAAATAAAAAAAACAAATAAATTTTTGGTTTATTATATCAAAAATTTGATTTTTAATTAGGTGCATGAAAAATCTTGACATGCTTTAAAATAAAGAAATTTTCAGCAAAAATTTTTATCTCAGGACGTTTATTTACATAAAAAGAATGAAATTGCAACAAATTAAAAAGAATAAAATTGCAACATACTTTTTGATATATCTTTTCCAAGATTTTAGCATATTTTAGGCTTAAAGTCAACTGTTTTTGCCCAAAAATTACTATAGGAAAAAAAATAATAAAAAATTACATTTTTTAAAATGTAATTATAATATTTGAAGTAAAAAAAATCTTTTTATATTTTTGAATTCCGTGCAAATATTTTTGAATTCCGTGCAAAAATTACACTTCTGGGCAGTGCCCATTATATTATATATAGCAACATCTTTAGTTAAAAGTTTTTTCATTGTCTCATAGATACTTTTTATAGGGTGGATGTCACTAGCACGAGCTAAAACTGCCACCTGTAATAATAATTTACTATATATAATAACATGATATATTAAGTAACAAGTAAAAAATTTGGGGGGATGGGGGTATGCATTTCCCTCTACTAGAATATTTAAAGCATCAGAATAGCAAGCAAAAATCTTGAAAATATTATATCAAATTGATATGGAAATAAAACAGATATCTTGAAATGTAAAAGACATTTACAACAATATTTTTTTATTGGATTTTCATGAATTTTTATTAAAGATTTTGATTTTTAGAATAAGTTTAAACTCATTCTACACCTCTACTGTGAATTCCTGCATCTATCGCTGTTTAATTTTCACTATTTGGTTAAATACTACTGCAAAAAAAAAAACAGTGAACATTATCTACCTGTAACAAACTAAAAGCAATACAATATGATATTACTAATTAACATACGTATTTGAAATTTAAAAAAATATCTTTAGCTTGAACTTGTTTTTTAACTGACTAAAACAGTGTTATAAATTATGTGTTATAAATAATAAGAAAATTGATAAAATATACTAGTGAACATACCAGCTGCAAATATATATTTTTGTCTTCTAACTTACTTTCTAACTTCCCTAAATCCTCAACATTGTCAATAGTGATTAGAACAAACGTATTAACATTATCTATCTAGTATGCAGCAGAACCGAAAACTTTTATATAAGACCTTTTTGGGTCTGCTTAATATCATATAAATCTTTATTTATATTTTTTAAAACTTTCATCACATTTTTCTGGAAAACTAAAAATAAAGAAATTTTAAGTTACAAAATGTTTATTAAAGTCTACTTATATCTTTCAAGTAAATAATATTTTTATTTTATCAAATACAAGAGGATTTAAAAACTAGTTTTAACAACACAACAATAAATAGATTTTTAACCTAATACTGAAGCATATATTAAAAGCAAGTGGTAAGCTTTACTTTCTCTTAAAAATTATTTTTGAAATAAATTAGTTCAATATAAAACAGTAAACAAATGAATGAGTTATCTCTTTATATATATATATATATATATATATATATATATATATTATATATATATATATATATATATATATATATATATATATATATATATATATATATATATATATATATATATATATATATATATATATACAGAATGTCATTTTAAACAACAGTTATCATAAAATTAAAAAATTTCATTTATTTTGTTATGCTACTTTGTATGTTTTTAAATGTAAAATCATTATAAAATTAATTTAGAAACCATATATCAAATCCACTTGCAAACTTAACATCTGCTCAGGTTGTGTCTCTTTATCATGCTCAACACTTTCTTACTCCATATTCTATTCTTTATCTCTATAAATCTCAAATTGATGCTTGTATCGAATACTGTTGCCATATCTTGGGCGGATCTTCCAATGATGCCCTTTTTTTATAGTCAAGGTACAAAAATGCCTTGCAAACATTTTATTCCATTGTTTTATCGCATTGTTTTAATGTTGCTTTCTTTCTCTTTTCTACAAATACTATAACAGGCACCGTTCTAAAGAGCTAGCGTCTCTTGAGCCATCTACTGAAATTCATTATCGTGTTACTAGTCATTCAATTAGGTCTCATCCTTTCTCTGTGACTATTCCTAAGTGCTCCAAAAACTCTTATTCACTTAGTTTTTTTTCTCGAACATCAGTTCTTTGGAATTTGGTACCTTCACCTTGCTTTCCTGATTAAATATAATTTGCAATCTTTTAAGTTGCCTGTAAGTAGTTATTTTGCTCTCTAAGCTTCATCTTATCTCTGATTCAGTAACTTCATCTTATCTCTGATCCAGTAACTTCATCTTATCTCTGATCCAGTAACTTTATCTTATCTCTGATCCAGTAACTTCCAATTCTAATAGTGATTGCTTAATAATATTGCTAACAGTAACAATACTATACTCTAACTAAATACAGTAACTTTACTCTAACAGTGGTTGCTTGCAACCTTGTTAAAAGCAAAGATGTTGAACAAAAAAAAAAAAAAAAAAAAAAAAATTACTTCAAATATAATTTAGACCAAATGCGTAAAAGTAATAATCAAAATTATAGATTTATAAAATTGTCATTAAGGTCATAATGAAGAAGAGGAATAGCCTTCTATTATCACAAGGCATCATAACGGCTTTGTGTTGTAATGTATTTCGTTCCAATTCAATTTTCTTGCAATATGACAAAGTTGTTAAGTGGTAAATATGAACGACTGAACTTGGTAAAGGACTTTCAAAAAAGTTTGTTAGTTTCGAAAATTTAAACAATTTACAAAAATATTTGTTTTCTACAACTTTCTCAACAACTACAAAACCTATTTTGCTGATATAATAAACTCTATTTCTAAAACTTGTATTAAAGATCACTGATCTTTTTGCTGGTAATAGATGTACAACTTTACTATGTTCATCAAGCCTTTTTACAACTTGAGTAACTGTATACCTACCACTTTTCTTTATACAAAATATAGGCCACATTTGTTTTTGTTTACTATTGTATTTTTGAGTACCATCAACATTTATAATAACATCAAACTCTGTTGGCTTTCTAAAGCATTTTACATAATTGCTGAGTGCAATTTTTAAAGAAATATAAACAAAATAACCTCCAGTAACGTTTTCAACATCCACACTTCTTAAAGTATTTTTTAAAGATGTCCTACTATTTTTTAAAGATGTCCTAGGAATTTCTTTCATGAAAGAGTTCAAATAAGTCAAAAGCTAGTTTAACTTTATATTATTTTCAACAGCCAGTTTATGAAGAAAATTTTGAATCTTGACAGATTGAGAAACCTCACTTTTTTCATTACCAATTTTTTCGCTATATCCTACTTCTTCATGATCTTTATCTTCGTCGCTGTCTTTTTTACCTTCTTCCTCTTCGTCGTCTTTTTCATTAGCTTCTTCTTCATCGTTTTCTTTACCTTTTTCTTCGTCGTCGTCTTCTTTACCTTCTTCTCCGTCGTTTTTCCCTTCTTCTTTTTCGTCATATTCTTAAACTTCTTCTTCTTCGTCATCTTCTTCTTCTTCTTCTTCATTAAACAACTTTTTAAAACTTCTATAATCTCTCATGTAGCTTTTCCTGTAACGCTTGCGCTTGTTACCTCCCATTTTTTATTGAGACAAATTATAACGATGTTCGTGTTTTGATATATTACTAAACTGTCACTACTTATTATACGCATTCAATCGCCACTTACATCAAATCATTTCGGGATATTTGATTTTTGCGCACAAATAAGTAATGTATTAGCGGTGATAGAGTGGTGATTGAGTGGCGATCACTAGTGAACACCACTTAATCACCGTTCAGCAGTACTAAATCACTAGTGATGCGCGAATAGGGAAGTATCATAGACTTCATATAAATACACATAACAAGTTTAGTGAAAATAGCATAAATAAAAAACTGCAACTCCTAAAAATAATTTTGTTGCTATGCAAAATAAGGTATCCATAGCAACAAAAATAACAGAAAAAATACCTTCAAAAAAGCCCAGACCTCATAATAGTACTCGTGCCAAATTTAATGAATATAGCACTAATAACAAATTAGTTATTAGTTTTGTCTCAAAATTTGCCATTCTGGCCCACTGTGCATTGGGTTAAAATAGAAAATAAAAAATAAATATTTGTGCAAATAAAAAAATATTTCAATTACCCTAAAAAAAAATTTACGTGTCTCACTTCTACCCACTATCCCCTACCAATAGTGTTTTGATGGATACAAACGATAAAAATGACTACATTTTAAAAAAAGTAGCAGTTCTTAAACTATAAATTTTTCAGTTTTTTAAATTAAAGCACTTGTAGTTAACAACTTAAAGTTATAAATTATAAAAGTACAGTAATTTAAGAAATTTAATAGTGGAGTTAAATGTTGTTAATTTTTTATTCCCCTATCAAAATTGATGATTTTTTCATTTCAAAAACACATTAATTAAAAATTTCACTAATACTATAATTAAAATTCGTTTTTTGGTTTGTCTAGTTAAAACAATTTAACGGTTTTTAATGACTTGAAATTGAAAAAAAGTTATGCTCAGAAGTATGCGCATAATTATGCCAATATATGTGCACAATTTATCGGCGAATATCTGCGCATACAAATATTTCCGAAACCTATTTTTAAAACTTAAATAAATTGAAATTACGTTAACTAAATCCAAAAAAACTATTAGACAAGATCTAAAAGTTTAATATACATTTACGGGAAGGTTGCGTAAGTTGAATCCCAAAAGATTACAAAAAGATATATATTTTTTAAGAATAATGATATTTTCATCTTTCCTCGCAAAGCATATAAATAAATAATTCATTTAAAAAAAATCTTTATACCAAAAAATGCGTTTTCTTTAACACAGCCAATCATTTCATCTTAGGAAACCAGTTTTCTAAGATGAGCTTTTTTTATTGGAATTTAGAAAAAACTCAAAATAACAAAAAAAATATTAACAAAAAAAAATTAAATAAAATTTTATCCTCAAGGATTATACTTAAGTAAAAAGTAAATATCTCAACCATAAAAAAAAAAACAATAATAAATCTTTCAAATCTCAAGAAAAACGCGCTTTTCTTAATAAAAAGCCGTATCTCATCTTGAGCGTCTGAAAACGTATCATCTTAAGCAACTTCATCAAGTACTATCATAATTTAAATAACATGACAACAGCTTATGTATTATCTCAAGTTACCCATGAAATTAATAGTAGATAAGCATAAAATATTGAGGATGTAATAAATTTTTGATGATCTTGTTTCATTCTGACGTAATTAAAAAACATTGAATAACAAAAAATTATAAAGGGGATGGTAAATTTTTTTTAACAGTAAAATAATCAAAAAATATTAACTAAACAACCAAGAAATTAAAATAAATAACACTGTCGAACTTTTATTAATATCCTTAACCAAAAAAGTTCGCGAAAATATCATTATTCTACCCGTAAAAGAGGTTATACCATCTTCGGAACATGCTCATCTTACGCAACCTTCCCCTACTTAGACTAAATCTAAACGCTCTATATATGTATAATAATTCTATAATTGACGTCTAAAATATGTTTGAATATAGAGGTTTTATGGAAAACGTTATTCCGGATTTCAATCTAAACGGATAATCGACCAAATCTGAACGTTTTGATGAAACGTTGTTTTGACGTTTAATAGACGTTTGTGTGTTTACTGGGTAAGTACAATGTAAACATATTGTTTAAATATTTAAATATATATATATATATATATATATATATATATATATATATATATATATATATATATAAATATTTATATATATTTTATATTTATATATAAGTTGATTTAGGTGCCCCAAGAAGTCTTTACGGTCTTATCACAGAGTACCGCGGAAGAGCATTTAATAGGAAGTTCACACCTCCTTTCTAACCGATGTCGCAAAACTTGCCCAGAGGTGGGGTTTGAACCACGGACCTTACGTTTCTGAGGCCACTGCGCCACGACTGCTTATATATATAATGTTGAGCTGAGTCTAAATATTATTATTATATAAATATTATATATATATAATGTTGAACTGAGTCTAAATATTATTTTATATTTTGTGCGTTTTAAATTATTTAATTTTAAAATTTTAAAGAGTTTATAATATATAATTACAATATTAGAATATTGTTATTATATTTATTATATTAATCTCGCCACTTGTAGAAGTTCTTTCAATTAAATAATTTGATGAAAATCGATTTTTTTTTTTATTGTTAATAATATTTTTATAAACTTTACATACTTTAACTATTTTTTATATAATTAGAACGGAAAAAATGGGGATGCGAAATTACCCCAATAAAATCTAATTTGGGGGAATTTCGCCACCTTTTTTTTTTTTTTTTTTGTTATTCATTACATGATTTAAAATACAAACGTTTAAGATACTAATATAAAAGAGAAAAATTACACTTGGAAAAGTTAAGGATAGATATAAAGTACGCGGACACTCTATTGAGACCTTAATGTCTTGTCACAGAAAACCGCTGTTGAAACTTAAACATTTCTTTCGTTACAGTTTTAAGTTACTTGCTTAAAGGTGCTTGCAACGAAATTACATAGCCTTCCAAACGACTATCTCATGTAACTTTTTTCTGTGCTTTTTAGATAAATTTCACTTTCTCAAAACCAAAATATATCGTCAAGTAATCTTCATTTAATGATTATTTGATATTTCAATTGAGTTTTTCTACTTCATTTTTTATATTTACGACTAATTTCTCCGTGAGTTGCATGTTTTTTTTTTCCTTTAAAGTATATTTCCATTAAAGATTTTCTCTTGTAGTTTCGCAGCATTGTTGCTGATAATTGATCGTTTTAATTAATTTGAATTGATCTGAGAAATTAATTACGAAAACAAGAGGAAGGGAAATAATATTAATTATCCAATTAAAGCGTATTTCTATTTAATATAAATAGGTGGCGAAATTTCCCAGTTTTGTATTAACGTAATAACTGATCAAAATTAGAATGAAAAAAACATTACAAAAATTCTTTGAAAAACTTCCAATATTTAGGTCTTTTAAATTTTGAATGGAAATAAATAATTTGATTTTTATGAGAATTTTAAATTTCCTGTTTTTTTATAGACTATTTTTGCCAATTAATTTTCTTATTAATTTTCAAAAAAAGAAGATTTTTTAAAATATAATTTATTAAGAAATTTGTTTTTCTTCCAATAGAAATTTGAATTATAAAAAATCTTATTCCTGAGTAAAGTTATAGTTATAAAAGTAGATATAACCAATTCGTTGTGAAATTTCTAAAGTAGCAAAATTACCCCATTTTACTCTATATATATAAATATAAATATATATATATATATATATATATATATATATATATATATATATATATATATATATATATATATATATATATATATTAATATCTTTTTTCAACATGGCTGCAAGCAACAACTATTAAAGTTGGAAATTACTGAAGGAGAAAAGATGAAGTTTATAGAGCAACATAACGGTTAAGAGATGACTTAAAAGATTACAAATTATATGAATCACGAAAACAAGATGAAGGAAGTGAATTCCAAAGGACTGAGGTTCGAGGAAAAAAAACTAGACGAATAAGAAATTTCGGAACACTTAGGAACAGTCACAGTAAAATGATGAGACTTAATTGAATGACAATTAACGAGAGAATAAATTTTAGCAGATGGCACAAGAGACGCCAGCTCTTTAGAGTAGTGCCCGTTATAGTATTTATAGAAAAGAGAAAGAGAAGCAACATTATGATGATGTGATAATGACTTGAGGTTGGCTGGAAGAGCAGGTCCAACTATGTTTACGATCTGTTTTTGCACCTTGTCTAAAAGAGAAAGCGCATCATTAAAAGATCCGTCCCAGATATAGCAACAGTAATCCGTACAAGGACGAATTTGAGATTTATTGAGATAAAAAAAAAAAAAACCGGAGTAAAAAAGATGCAAGCACGATAACGAGATGCAACCTTATCAGATCTTGCAAAATTAACAGATGCTAATTTTGCAATCAATTTGAAATATGGTTTCCAGGAAAGATCGGAGGTAAGAGTTAATTCTAGAAGATGAAGAGTAGATGACTCATCGAGTACATTACCGTTCATAAATGTAGGAAGATCTAGATTATTGTGATAACAATTAGCTGAAAAAAATTAAGTTTTATATTAATCAAAGTTCATCAGCCACTGTAAGCCTTATGCTGTAGGAGAAGTGAGATCCTTTTCAAGCTGAAATACCCCCTCCTAGCAATCAGAGAATTTTGGTTTCTTATCGAGACAAGAATAAATGGTACTATCATTAATATAAGTAATAAAGAGTAAAGTGCAAAAGATAGAACCTTAAGGAACCCCTGAAGCGACAGGATATGAAGAAGAGTGCTGTCCATCGAGGACAACTTTTATACTACAATTGGAAAGGAAGGATTTAATAATCTTAAAGATGTCACCTGATACACTGTAAGAAGAAAGCTTATGGAGAAGACCAGCAAGCCAAACTTTATCAAAAGCTTTAGAAATTTCAAGAGCGATAGCTTCAACCTCTCCATCTCTCTCTAATGCACAATAAAATCTATTGGTTATTACTGTTAGCAAATAAGCTGTAGAACAAGAAGATCAAAATCCATATTGATAACCAGAAAGTAAGTTATTAGACTCAAAACGAGAGATTAAGTGTTTGTTAATTAAAAATTCAAAAGCCTTACTTGCTACAGGAAGAAGAAAAATGGTACTTAAACGAGTCAGATTGCTCTCCAGAGTTTTTAAAAATAGGGATAACAGATGCAGGAGACTGGAAAACAAGACTCTCATAAGCACTTGTTAAATAGTTTTGAAAGTAAAGAACACTTCTGCAAGGCCATAATAGGTATGTTGTCCGGACCACAAGCTGTAGAAGAGTCTTATCAAGAAATCACTCTAGATACAGAAGCTGGAATGATACAAATGTCAAACAATGGATCAACCTGTTTGTCAGCTATATCAGGTACAACGCAATCAGTGGAATGTAGAGATGATATTGATGAATGGTTCTTAGCATAACAGTTTAATCTGAGTCGTACAAGAGAGATGAAATAACAGATTTACCCTTTTTATAAATACTGTTAATAATTCTAAGTTACAAGAGCCTAATTTTTGAGATGAAATACGAGATTTTGTGACCTGAGAACACCTGGCTTTGGCGTTAGACAAATGGTTTCTAGAAATAGTAAACAGACGTCTGTTTTCTGGAAAATTGTTTTGCTGATAGATATGGAAATAATGTTTTGATTAGAAATTACATGGAGAAGAGTGAGACTTAACTTGGAATCGTCGAGAGGGAATAAAAGATTCCATGCTAGCCTGAATTTTACAAGTTACGTAAGAAGCACATTTATCAGCGGGAAAACTTTCTACCTAAGAGCCATCACGAAGAAAATCACGGAAAAAGTCCCAGTCAGCTTTAAAGTATTTTTAAAAGATGCGATGATAGGGGGATTCAGATGATAAAGAAGAATTAGATAATAGTTTTAGAAATATCAAATTGTGATCAGAAGTATCTTAGGGTGAATGTGGAAAAACTGAGCACTGACTAGGATAGAAACAAAGTATAAGTCGAGAAAAAAAGATAAATATTCGAATTTTCTGGATAGCGAGTTGGAAAGTTTACTATTTGAGTTAGAGATTGAGAAAGACAAAGTTGTGGGCCTTAACGTCTGCAGAATCACTGTCATTAGAGCCAAGCCATTCAGTGTGATGAGCATTAAAGTCACCAACAACAATGATATTGGCTGATAGATAAAGAGAGAGGGCTTAGTCAATTTGATCAGAAATAAAAGAAAAGAGTGAAATCTTGAAATGAAGGTGGGCAATATAGAACAAAGAGAAAGGTGATAGAGTGAAGTGATGTTAAATGAAAGCACATAAAAGAATAGTTTGTGGATTCAAATCTAGTTTTCCGACAAATGGGTGAGTTCTTACGAATGTAAATGCCATAGGCAAGTATGTGACTATTGGAGTCTTGACGAATTAAAGGAAGATAACCATCAACACTAAGATCACAAGATGAGATAGCCGAACTCAAATTAATCTCACAAAGACAAAACAGGTCTGGTGAACTTTGCTAGAGATAAGACTCAACAGAAGAAAAGTTACTTCAAAGACCACGAATATTAGTAAATGATAGACTCAGAGAACTTGGTGATTAAAATGGTTTTTTTAAAGTTGTATAGCTTTTGGTACTTAAGTCATTTTTAAATTTGTTAAAGAACTTGGCTAAAAGCACAGATATTACACATTATAATATTTAATAGTCCAGGCAATTGCTTCATTACTAATCATAAACTCTAAGCCGTAACAAAGGGCTCCAAATGTGTTCTTGACAATACACACTAAAAGTACAAACAGGGTCACCTAATTCTAATCCTAATCTGGAAACAATGTACTATAAATACACATGACCCTGCCTAATAAATGAAGAAAAGATACGAGGCTGGTCAACAGACAGAATCTGTTTACCCCTTAAGTTTTTGTCTAGGAGGCTTTTAACTAGACAGTAGCCAGATGCATATAAGGTCTGCCTAGGAAGAGTATTTTTATCGACACACCATATCTAATCTTTACTCAACCAAGAGCCCCATAGCAGGGGGTGTTTTAAGTTGGACTTGGCTTCTCCTAGCCTTTGCCTGAAAAATATATCTTACAAGGAGCAGGACATGAAGCCGTTTGTATTGGGTTACATGTTACCAGTAGCAAAATAGCCTGACCTGACATTTGATTACAATCTTGACACAAATTACAATATATATAGAGTTATATATATTTACAAAAAAGTCCTTGTGGAAAATGTACATCCTAAGACTTTTTGTTTATATTTAATTTGATTAATTGGACTAATTTTATAAGCTTTTTTTCTATCAATGTCTCTTATTTTAGATATTGGGAATTATGTCAGAAAAACGAAAGTGATAGGTCTATGTCATCAGCTATTAAGACTGTAAGAAAGAAATAGAACATACACTAAAAATAAACATGTAAAAATCATAATTTGCAGCTTATAATAATAAAAAGAAAAAGAAAAAAATAAACAAACAAAAAGTACTGTTGATAATTGTAGTAATAAAAAAAAGAAAGTTAAAAGAATATTTTAATAATAAAGAGAATAATATCTAAAAGTTAGAATAAAAAGTTTTTCTGAATTTTTAAAAATTGTTTTTGTTTAAGATGGAGAAAAGGTATTTTAGAATGTAGTTTTTTGGACTCATTCAAAATGCATACAAGACTCCTGTTCCATTTAGAGATGAAAAAGTGAAAAACAATGTTTACCATACTTCTGGGTTTTAAAAGATTGTATATTTAGTTTTCTATTGTATATATTTCTAGTAGGAAAGTACTAGTCTACTTTATGTAAACATGTTTGTAATAGAAGATGGTAAGTTTTTATTTTAGGAGTCAAAAACAAAAAGAAGATTACATACTTTACTAGAGCTGAAAATGTTGAAATGAAAAGCATTTGATTTATTTTTTTGGAAGTTTTTAATCTAATGGGTTTACGCTGAGACGATAGCAACTTGTTAATGCTATAGTTTGCAACTCAATCCCAAACTTGACAACAGTATCTAAGATGAGATGAGAATAATGCATTGTAAATATTCTTAAGTGTAACTTTATCGACATAATAACGAATTATTGAAAGCATACCGTTGGCTCGAGATCTCTTCTTAGTTTATCAATGTGAAAGTTCTATGAAAGATTGCAGTCAATTAACACACCAAATTACTTTTTTATATGAAAGTACTAGATGTAGAAGACTTATTTTAAAAATTAACAATTGTACCCCCTCCCCACTTTATAACCCGTGTCGTCGGCCCTGGGATATAGCCGATTATTATCATTTTGATTTTGGTTTCAAAATTTAAAGAAATAGTTTTTTCTCGGAGATGAAAAAATAATTTGTTAAGTACCCCCCCCCCCCCTTCAAAATACAGCTTTCGTTTCTAGGGGCCTAATTAATGCATGGTAAGTAGAATGTTTAGATCGAAAACCAAATTGTAAATCATTTGAACATTACATAAGTTTAGAATTCTAAATTCATTGAAACACACTTCTTGAAAAACTTATGTATTTTAGTGTGCTCATTTCTAGAAATGAGTACACTAAAATACATAAGTTTTTCAAGAAGTTTACAAATTTAGATAAAAGAAAAACAGATCTTTAGTTATTGCATGAAAGTTTAGAGCCATTTTAAATATTGGAGTTATGCAAGATAATTTCAAAGTATCAGGAAATGTTCCATTTATGAATGAGTTATCAAATAGTTTAAAAAGAATATTTGAAAATTCATAGTTGAAATCTATAAGAATATTTGTGGAAATGTTGTTTGGACCTAATGATTTTTTTGGATTCAATTTAGATATAAGAAATGAAATTTCAGGAACATTAATTAGAATTAATAGTAAGCAATGTAAATACTTTTGATAGTTTTGATGCCAATAAATTATTGGATTTGAACAGTTTATGAACAATATTTGTAAAAAAAAGTGTTAAATGATTCAGAGATTAGAGTTGAGTCAGTTATATAAGTTTCATTTTCTTGCAACCAGTTGGGGGACGATTTATTAAAAATTTTAAATTATTAAATATTTTAGGAGAATGGGAACTGCAAGAATCATACCCAAACATATAAAAAAACTTTATGATTGTTTCTTACATTGCTAATAACTGTAGCTACGGGTGAAAGAAGTTTTAGCAAATTGAAATTAATCAAAAACTATTTACAATTGACGTCTGGCCAAGAGAAAATATTTACATTAGTACTTCTGTGAAAATTTTGCCAATCCAAAGACAAGGAAAGTTAAATTTAATTAAAATTTAATTATTTGTGTTTTTTATAGTATTATAGATAATATAGATTATATATAAGAATAATATTTTGTACTAAAAAATTTTTTATAGAAACAAAATTTCTTTTGAAATTACATATCATTTTTTTCCTGTATTTGTTTGCTATTATTTCTTTTGCATATTTTGAAAAAAAATTCAACTTTGGTGTAAAAGGGCGCCAAAGTATGTATTTGCCAAGGACGCCAAAATCCTAGCTACGTCTCTGATTTTATCAGTATCTATTTATGTATTGGCAAATTAATTGCTTTTCAAACCTATTAAATTTTACACAACTGACCTAATGATGCATAAAACTGACTGCAAAAAAACAAGACCTATTTTGTTATTGTCGTTCAATATCAAAATATGTCAGTATTTTAGCGTAAATCGAGCAAGTTATATGATCAAACTATTATGTAAAATTAAAAATAGCTTTAATACACATTTGTCCTAGAAATGAAATCCAGAAGAAGAGTCCTAGAAATGAAATGGAGTCCAGAAAGTGTAGCATCAAAAAAAGAGAAGCTTATAAATTGAGTTGTTTGCGAGGTAGTATAAAGTATGGAGGATATATTATGGTTTGGGGTGTAAGTTAGTGTACACTAGTCGACTATCTTACAGACAACTTATGAGTCTTATAGGATCGTATATAATCTTATACTATCCTAAAGGATATCTTACAGGATTTGTAAGATTTTATTTGTCTTTCAAATCCTATAGGACCATAAGAAATCCTGTGATTACCCATAGAGTATCTTAAAGGATTCGTAAGATTTTATTTGTCTTGCAAATCCTATAAGATCATAAGAAATCCTGTGATTATCCTGTAGGGTATCATAAAGGATTCGTAAGATTTTCAATTTTTTTTAATTATTTT
The DNA here is from genome assembly GCF_022113875.1 of Hydra vulgaris. Taxonomy (NCBI): domain Eukaryota; kingdom Metazoa; phylum Cnidaria; class Hydrozoa; order Anthoathecata; family Hydridae; genus Hydra; species Hydra vulgaris. Next base: position 44,874,154 of record NC_061157.1, on the reverse strand, counting down.
GAAAAATGAAAAACTTAGCGGTGGTGGGTTTCGAAACCCGGATCACTAGACCATTAGTGCCTTACCACCTGCGCTACACAACATTATAAGTATGGAAATAAATAAAAATATATTATAATTACAAAAAAATTAAAAACTATTTTTATTGAATGTATATAAATAAAAGTGTTGTAAAAAAATTAAATAATAACAAATAGCTATATATATATATATATATATAAAATGCCGCCAAGAGCTGTTTCGCCGCCCGGGACAGCAACATGATTGGCGTTCTTAATTATCGAAATTCTCCTATATTATCGGTAAAGGACCTTTGTTCCAAGGTACCTTCATTCTATTTGGTGCCCCTTGGAAATCTGCCGCCCGGGACAATCTGTCCCTTACGTTAAAATTAAATTATTACCAAAAAAATCTAGTTGAATTAAAAGTTTTTCTCGCAATCAGAGTGTACATTGAATTGCGTGACTTTCTGAGTAAATTGAGTCGTAGAGTGACGCGATTTAAATCATTAGGCATTATGAATTGCGGGAAAATAAATAGCACTCAAGTGCTATTTATTTTCCCGCAAGGAAAATCCTTCCTGTTGGAAGGCATTATGAATTGCGGGCACTCAAGTGCTATTTATTTTCCCGCAATTCATAATGCCTTCCAACAGCGCATTTAAATCACGTCACTAGCGCATTTAAATCACAAAAATTAAGATATTAGATACAAAATTAAGATATTAGATTCTCAAACAGCATGTTCATTATAATGAACATGCTGTTTGAGAATCTAATATCTTTTCAATTTTTGTTAAAGAAATATATAAATAGTTGCTATATCATGATTATTTTATATTATGGATTTTATGAAAATTTTATAAACTTGGTAACATAAATATGCATAAATTTTGTTGCATTAATAATTATTATTGTATTTAAACTATACTCTAATTAATTAATAAAAATTAATAATAAAAATTGTTATATATTTACTTTACATATTATATATATATATTATATATATATATATATATATGAAAGTACCGGAACGCCGTTCCGGACCGTTCCGGCTCTATGAAATCACTGGTACAACAACAATGACATAAATAACAGCAACAATAAATTTGTATGAAAGTTTGTAAAGATATGTTTTGAAGGTATTTTGTAAAGTATTTTAAAGGTATTTGTAAAAAATACTTTTTGTAAAGGTATGTTTTAATTAAATCGTATTAGTATAATAATTTATATACTATATATATACAATTTTAAATATTTATAACAACTTTGTATACTATACATATAAAAAACTATAATATGCTATAATACCTTTTCCAAACTCACCTGTGGCTCCTCAAAATGAGGCCTATTAACATGATCTCCATCTATGTAAAATTACTTAAATGGTGTGCTCACATTCAACTATCTAACTAACTTGAAGTTTTTATTTATTAAAAAACAATTGGATTCAGGAAAGGTCGCTCAACAAAACTAGCTATTCAAACTATTGTCTCTAAATGAAGATCTTTATCAATAATCAGGGCGGATTTTTTGAGGTTTTGAGATACTCAAAATATTTTTATGTTCATACTTATATTAAATAAGGATGCTTTGCAAAAAGTTGCTTTGATTAGAGCTTGGGAGAAAAAAAGCTAAAAGATTAGCGAATGAATTTTAAAATTTATTAATAAATAAAAATTTAGTTAAGAATAATATAAAAAATATTTGACTAACTTTTAACTTTTAACTAAAATTTAAATCTAAAAATTTTAATAATGCTTCTTCAATATTTCTTAAGCAAAAAATTTTTAACCATGTGCTCTCTCTGTAAATGCATTGTTATGCCCATTTTTATCTCCCATACAAATATAGCATCTCAACATTTTAATATAGGTAAGCTTTTAATTAAAACATGGAAGAAACATACTTCCATGATAAAAACAAGTAAAAAAAACCGTTAATCAATTGGCATCAGTTTTGTATTTGAAAATTAGTATCGTTTTAGCTTCCTTTGGCTTTGATGGCCTCAGCTAGACGATAAATGGTGTCAATTGTATTGACTTGGTCAAATTATGTGGTGTCAATTGTATTGACTTGGTCAAATTAGGGTCCTAAAATTTCGGGATTCCGAAACTATTAGGCGGATCTTTTTCTTTTTCTACTGTTTTAGTCATTTTTATGCTGTGGCACATTAAAAAGGACTCCGGGCCCTGAAAAGTCTTAATACGCCAATGATAGGAACCATAACATTTATTATTTTATAATTAATATCATAAATCTAATAACCAAACTAAGAACATCGAAGTTAGGTTTTTATTTTGATTGAAAGGAAAGTATGTCTATTCTTCTTTTTAATTACTGATAATAGGTAAGTTAAAGTTTGAAATAACATTTTCTTATTAAAAAAAAATCATTCTGTATAAAAGAAATTTTTCACATATTATCATTATTACAGTATCACAATTGCATTGCTGATTACTTTCGTTTTTTCTTCCTATCTAGGCCGCTCTGATTAAGACTTCGTCTGACGCACGCCCACGAGTAATTGGCGAAAACTTTTGCAAGTTGCTCTTTGAGATTTCGTATTATTGCATTAGGAACTGTGGTTCTATAATAAGAAATAAAAATATATAAAAAAAAATCATAGAAATCAGGCAATTAATCATTAATTAAAAATTAAAAACCCGTCCCGCCCCTTAACCCATCGCAGATACAAGAGAGGGGGGGGATTATTACCCCCTGACAAAATTTTTTAATTATTTAAAGAGTATGACTAAGTAAAAAGTAAAAACACTTGAAATTTTAGCTACTTGCTCAAAATAATTAGGCGAGTTTAAGTAAAAAAAAGTTCATTTGAAATGCCTAATCTGAGCATATTAGTCAAATCCATGGATAGATTCGGTCAAACGAATTACTGGTCAAAAACTTAAATTTTGAATTCTGGCTTTTCTTTGTAATCCTGAAGTTTCATATTTTCCAAGAAGCTTTTTTAATACTTACATATTTATAATTATTTCAATAAATGGAGTATGAGAAGTTATTAGTCCAAGATCCTACTTTTTTGGATCTGGATCATGATCCAACAAGTTAAACTAATTGATCCCAAATTTTCAAAATAGGTTAAGAAAAATAGAAAATTTAATAAAAACCCAAGCACTGAAAGTATGATTTTCTAAATAACCCCCTCCCACCTTGTGCCAACAACTTATAAAAAATAGGTAAGCCTTAAAGCTGCTGCCCAATAACATTACCTACATAAAAATGCCCTAATTAAAAAACCTACCTATCAGCCTCTCCATGAGTTGTATTCAGACTTTTTCTAAAACATTTTAAATTTAATAGTATCGTGTTAAAAATACAACAAACTTTCATACTTTAATATACATATATATATATATATATATATATATATATATATATATATATATATATATATATATATATATATATATATATATATATATATATTATATATATATATATATATATATATATATATATATATATATAATATGTAAAGTAAATATATAACAATTTTTATTATTAATTTTTATTAATTAATTAGAGTATAGTTTAAATACAATAATAATTATTAATGCAACAAAATTTATGCATATTTATGTTACCAAGTTTATAAAATTTTCATAAAATCCATAATATAAAATAATCATGATATAGCAACTATTTATATATTTCTTTAACAAAAATTGAAAAGATATTAGATTCTCAAACAGCATGTTCATTATAATGAACATGCTGTTTGAGAATCTAATATCTTAATTTTGTATCTAATATCTTAATTTTTGTGATTTAAATGCGCTAGTGACGTGATTTAAATGCGCTGTTGGAAGGCATTATGAATTGCGGGAAAATAAATAGCACTTGAGTGCCCGCAATTCATAATGCCTTCCAACAGGAAGGATTTTCCTTGCGGGAAAATAAATAGCACTTGAGTGCTATTTATTTTCCCGCAATTCATAATGCCTAATGATTTAAATCGCGTCACTCTACGACTCAATTTACTCAGAAAGTCACGCAATTCAATGTACACTCTGATTGCGAGAAAAACTTTTAATTCAACTAGATTTTTTTGGTAATAATTTAATTTTAACGTAAGGGACAGATTGTCCCGGGCGGCAGATTTCCAAGGGGCACCAAATAGAATGAAGGTACCTTGGAACAAAGGTCCTTTACCGATAATATAGGAGAATTTCGATAATTAAGAACGCCAATCATGTTGCTGTCCCGGGCGGCGAAACAGCTCTTGGCGGCATTTTATATATATATATATATATATAGCTATTTGTTATTATTTAATTTTTTTACAACACTTTTATTTATATACATTCAATAAAAATAGTTTTTAATTTTTTTGTAATTATAATATATTTTTATTTATTTCCATACTTATAATGTTGTGTAGCGCAGGTGGTAAGGCACTAATGGTCTAGTGATCCGGGTTTCGAAACCCACCACCGCTAAGTTTTTCATTTTTCAAAATAATTAAAAAAAATTGAAAATCTTACGAATCCTTTATGATACCCTACAGGATAATCACAGGATTTCTTATGATCTTATAGGATTTGCAAGACAAATAAAATCTTACGAATCCTTTAAGATACTCTATGGGTAATCACAGGATTTCTTATGGTCCTATAGGATTTGAAAGACAAATAAAATCTTACAAATCCTGTAAGATATCCTTTAGGATAGTATAAGATTATATACGATCCTATAAGACTCATAAGTTGTCTGTAAGATAGTCGACTAGTGTACACTAACTTACACCCCAAACCATAATATATCCTCCATACTTTATACTACCTCGCAAACAACTCAATTTATAAGCTTCTCTTTTTTTGATGCTACACTTTCTGGACTCCATTTCATTTCTAGGACTCTTCTTCTGGATTTCATTTCTAGGACAAATGTGTATTAAAGCTATTTTTAATTTTACATAATAGTTTGATCATATAACTTGCTCGATTTACGCTAAAATACTGACATATTTTGATATTGAACGACAATAACAAAATAGGTCTTGTTTTTTTGCAGTCAGTTTTATGCATCATTAGGTCAGTTGTGTAAAATTTAATAGGTTTGAAAAGCAATTAATTTGCCAATACATAAATAGATACTGATAAAATCAGAGACGTAGCTAGGATTTTGGCGTCCTTGGCAAATACATACTTTGGCGCCCTTTTACACCAAAGTTGAATTTTTTTTCAAAATATGCAAAAGAAATAATAGCAAACAAATACAGGAAAAAAATGATATGTAATTTCAAAAGAAATTTTGTTTCTATAAAAAATTTTTTAGTACAAAATATTATTCTTATATATAATCTATATTATCTATAATACTATAAAAAACACAAATAATTAAATTTTAATTAAATTTAACTTTCCTTGTCTTTGGATTGGCAAAATTTTCACAGAAGTACTAATGTAAATATTTTCTCTTGGCCAGACGTCAATTGTAAATAGTTTTTGATTAATTTCAATTTGCTAAAACTTCTTTCACCCGTAGCTACAGTTATTAGCAATGTAAGAAACAATCATAAAGTTTTTTTATATGTTTGGGTATGATTCTTGCAGTTCCCATTCTCCTAAAATATTTAATAATTTAAAATTTTTAATAAATCGTCCCCCAACTGGTTGCAAGAAAATGAAACTTATATAACTGACTCAACTCTAATCTCTGAATCATTTAACACTTTTTTTTACAAATATTGTTCATAAACTGTTCAAATCCAATAATTTATTGGCATCAAAACTATCAAAAGTATTTACATTGCTTACTATTAATTCTAATTAATGTTCCTGAAATTTCATTTCTTATATCTAAATTGAATCCAAAAAAATCATTAGGTCCAAACAACATTTCCACAAATATTCTTATAGATTTCAACTATGAATTTTCAAATATTCTTTTTAAACTATTTGATAACTCATTCATAAATGGAACATTTCCTGATACTTTGAAATTATCTTGCATAACTCCAATATTTAAAATGGCTCTAAACTTTCATGCAATAACTAAAGATCTGTTTTTCTTTTATCTAAATTTGTAAACTTCTTGAAAAACTTATGTATTTTAGTGTACTCATTTCTAGAAATGAGCACACTAAAATACATAAGTTTTTCAAGAAGTGTGTTTCAATGAATTTAGAATTCTAAACTTATGTAATGTTCAAATGATTTACAATTTGGTTTTCGATCTAAACATTCTACTTACCATGCATTAATTAGGCCCCTAGAAACGAAAGCTGTATTTTGAAGGGGGGGGGGGGGTACTTAACAAATTATTTTTTCATCTCCGAGAAAAAACTATTTCTTTAAATTTTGAAACCAAAATCAAAATGATAATAATCGGCTATATCCCAGGGCCGACGACACGGGTTATAAAGTGGGGAGGGGGTACAATTGTTAATTTTTAAAATAAGTCTTCTACATCTAGTACTTTCATATAAAAAAGTAATTTGGTGTGTTAATTGACTGCAATCTTTCATAGAACTTTCACATTGATAAACTAAGAAGAGATCTCGAGCCAACGGTATGCTTTCAATAATTCGTTATTATGTCGATAAAGTTACACTTAAGAATATTTACAATGCATTATTCTCATCTCATCTTAGATACTGTTGTCAAGTTTGGGATTGAGTTGCAAACTATAGCATTAACAAGTTGCTATCGTCTCAGCGTAAACCCATTAGATTAAAAACTTCCAAAAAAATAAATCAAATGCTTTTCATTTCAACATTTTCAGCTCTAGTAAAGTATGTAATCTTCTTTTTGTTTTTGACTCCTAAAATAAAAACTTACCATCTTCTATTACAAACATGTTTACATAAAGTAGACTAGTACTTTCCTACTAGAAATATATACAATAGAAAACTAAATATACAATCTTTTAAAACCCAGAAGTATGGTAAACATTGTTTTTCACTTTTTCATCTCTAAATGGAACAGGAGTCTTGTATGCATTTTGAATGAGTCCAAAAAACTACATTCTAAAATACCTTTTCTCCATCTTAAACAAAAACAATTTTTAAAAATTCAGAAAAACTTTTTATTCTAACTTTTAGATATTATTCTCTTTATTATTAAAATATTCTTTTAACTTTCTTTTTTTTATTACTACAATTATCAACAGTACTTTTTGTTTGTTTATTTTTTTCTTTTTCTTTTTATTATTATAAGCTGCAAATTATGATTTTTACATGTTTATTTTTAGTGTATGTTCTATTTCTTTCTTACAGTCTTAATAGCTGATGACATAGACCTATCACTTTCGTTTTTCTGACATAATTCCCAATATCTAAAATAAGAGACATTGATAGAAAAAAAGCTTATAAAATTAGTCCAATTAATCAAATTAAATATAAACAAAAAGTCTTAGGATGTACATTTTCCACAAGGACTTTTTTGTAAATATATATAACTCTATATATATTGTAATTTGTGTCAAGATTGTAATCAAATGTCAGGTCAGGCTATTTTGCTACTGGTAACATGTAACCCAATACAAACGGCTTCATGTCCTGCTCCTTGTAAGATATATTTTTCAGGCAAAGGCTAGGAGAAGCCAAGTCCAACTTAAAACACCCCCTGCTATGGGGCTCTTGGTTGAGTAAAGATTAGATATGGTGTGTCGATAAAAATACTCTTCCTAGGCAGACCTTATATGCATCTGGCTACTGTCTAGTTAAAAGCCTCCTAGACAAAAACTTAAGGGGTAAACAGATTCTGTCTGTTGACCAGCCTCGTATCTTTTCTTCATTTATTAGGCAGGGTCATGTGTATTTATAGTACATTGTTTCCAGATTAGGATTAGAATTAGGTGACCCTGTTTGTACTTTTAGTGTGTATTGTCAAGAACACATTTGGAGCCCTTTGTTACGGCTTAGAGTTTATGATTAGTAATGAAGCAATTGCCTGGACTATTAAATATTATAATGTGTAATATCTGTGCTTTTAGCCAAGTTCTTTAACAAATTTAAAAATGACTTAAGTACCAAAAGCTATACAACTTTAAAAAAACCATTTTAATCACCAAGTTCTCTGAGTCTATCATTTACTAATATTCGTGGTCTTTGAAGTAACTTTTCTTCTGTTGAGTCTTATCTCTAGCAAAGTTCACCAGACCTGTTTTGTCTTTGTGAGATTAATTTGAGTTCGGCTATCTCATCTTGTGATCTTAGTGTTGATGGTTATCTTCCTTTAATTCGTCAAGACTCCAATAGTCACATACTTGCCTATGGCATTTACATTCGTAAGAACTCACCCATTTGTCGGAAAACTAGATTTGAATCCACAAACTATTCTTTTATGTGCTTTCATTTAACATCACTTCACTCTATCACCTTTCTCTTTGTTCTATATTGCTTTTCGTTATCTATGAAAGTTTTTTATGGGTACTTTTTGTAAAAAAAAGTACCCATAAAAAACTTTCATAGATAACGAAAAGACAAGATTACATACATCGACTGACTAATAGCCTGACTCGCAAGGGAGTGCTGCCACATTGATAGACTGCTTGGCCAAACCAAACCCTCAGTCGATGTAGCAGCACTCTATTGCGAGTCAGGCTATTTGTCAGTCGTTGTAGCAGCACTCCCTTGCGAGTCAGGCTATTTGTCAGTCGATGTAGCAGCATTCCATTGCGAGTCAGGCTATTTGTCAGTTGATGTAGCAGCACTCCGTTGCGAGTCAGGCTATTTGTCAGTCGATGTAGCAGCACTCCGTTGCGAGTCAGGCTATTTGTCAGTCGATGTAGCAGCACTCCGTTGCGAGTCAGGCTATAAGATAGTCGATGTAGCAACATTTACGCATGTTTTAAAAATGTTTTTTATTAAATCAATAACAAAAACACCACTAATTAAAAAAAACGTTTTAGTCGTTATAATTGCGGTTTTTTAAAAATGTTTTAAAAAACAATTAAATTTAATGTACTTCCGCATAAATTAATTGCTTTGACATTTCGATGACAATCAAAAACAGCTTAAGAGACGAGGTAATTAAAATTGTAGTCGAAAGAGACTTTTTTTACATTAAACGACTCTTTCGACTACACTATAAGGATATATTTATATATATATATATATATATATATATATATATATATATATATATATATATATATATATATATATATATATATATATATATATATATATATATGTATATATATATAGCATCTTAGTTAGCAACTAAGATACTATATATATATATATATATATATATATATATATATATATATACTATATATATATATATATATATATATATATATATATATATATATATATATATATATATATATATATATATATATATATATATATATATATATATATATATATATATATATATATATATATATATATATGTATATATAATTTGCGACTCATTAAAAAAAGAAAACGAAAAGATTAACATAAAACTTAAAGAAATTACCAAAAGAGTAAAAATACTCGAAAAGATAAATAAAGATATCGAAGAAAGTCTAACAGTTACTCAGGATATCCAAGATAAAAAAGTATGTGATTTAGAAAAGAAAATTAAAAACAAAAACAGTGTAGGTGAAAAGGAAAAAAATAAATTACGACAGCTAGAAGATAGACTCAGAAGAAATAATCTTCGCATCGACGGGCTTTCTGAAAACGATCAAGAAACCTGGGATGAAACCGAAAAAAAGTTACAAACCCTATTTGAAAACGTGTTAAACATTAAAAACATTGATATCGAGAGGGCTCATAGAATTGGAAAAAAAGAAGAAAGTTAAACTCGAACAATTGTAGTTAAAATACTACATTACAAAGACAAAATAAAAGTTTTAAATTCATCAAATCGGCTTAAAGGAACAGGAATATACATTAACGAAGACTTCTCTTTTGAAACAATAATCATAAGAAAAAAACTCTCAGAAGAAATGAAGATGCATAGAAAAAATGGTAAATATTCTATTATAAAATATGATATACTTATAGTTAGAGAATTTAGGAAAAAGCAAGCGAGTGCTTAATTACTTTATTTATTTATTTTTTTTTTCTATTTTTTATTCTTTTTAACAGTTTTTTAAAAAAAACAAACACCATTCTTATGAATGATAATAATGATTCAATTAACTTAGAATTTAATTCATTACAAAATAAAAATAGGATACTTATAGATAAAACTTCTGACCCAGATATTAATTTTTATAGTAATAATAAAGCTTTTCAAAATATTAATACTTTATATTATAACCCTAAATCTGCAAACATAATGCAAGGAATAGATGTAAATTCATTTTCAATTTTGCATTTAAACATTAGGAGCATTTCAAAAAATTTTGAATCATTTAAACAATTTTTATGCAAGATTAAATTCAATTTTAAAATTATTAGTCTCAGCGAAAGTTGGTGTACTGATGAATATATTTATGTCAAATACAAATTTTCAGCTGCCAAGTTTTAAAGTGATTCATCAATTTAGAGAATCTGGGAAGAAAGGAGGGGGTTTGTGTGTATTTATAAGCAATACTTTAGTATACAAACTAAGAAAAGATATGTGTTCAACCACTAATGATTGTGAATCACTGTGCGTGGAAATAATAAATAAAACCACAAAAAACATTATCATCCACGTTTTATACAGACCACCTTCCGGTTCAATAAAACAATTCGAAAATTATATTAAAAACATAATTAAAAATAAGTTAAGCAAAAATAAAAGCGTTTATTTTGTAGGTGATTTTAACCTGGACATGAACATGCGTCATTCAAATACAAAAATAAATAATTTCTATAACGTCATTTATCAGAAAGGCTATATTCCACTAATTAATAAACCCACAAGAATAACTAGAGAAAGCGCAACTGTTATAGACCAAATAGTAACCAAGGAATTTAAATCAAAAATAAAAACGGGTATATTTAAATGCGACATTTCAGACCACTTCCCTATATTTCTTATCTCATAAAAAAGCGATAATATCTATGCAATTTTGTCGTGTAATTTTTTCAAAAATTGAAAAAATTACACGACAAATAGATGAAAAATCCATTGAAAATTTTAATATTCTTCTAGCAGATTTAAACTGGGATGACCTCCTTGATATTGTACACACAAATAAGGCATACAAGAAGTTTCTAGATAAATTACAACAACTTTATAATACAGCGTTTCCATTAATTACAAAATGTGTGACAAAAAAGACATTATCAAATCCATGGATAACGCCGGGAATTATCAAGTCGTCAAAAGCAACGACCATATAATAAATTTCTCAAAAAAAAAACTTTCAAGAATGAAACCAATTACAAAAATTATAAACGTATTTTTGAGATGGTTATTAAAAAGTCCAAGAAGTTGTACTATACCGAGCAATTAATTAAACATAAATATGATCGGCACAATACTTGGAACATTATTAAGGAAGTAATTGGTACAAAACAAACTGACAGAAATATTCTTCCTATAAATCTAACAATTGATAATAAAGTTATTACAAATAGATCTTTAATTGCCGAAACACTTAATCAATATTTTGTAAGTGTAGGTTCCACTCTAGCGTCAAAAATAGAAACCACTGAAGTAAACTTTGAGACATATCTTACTCCTAATAAGACCTCTAAAATGGATATTTGTGAAATTACTTAAAATGAACTTATAGATGCAGTAAATCTTTTAAAACAAAACAAAAGTGTAGGAGTTGATAATATTAGTAGTAATGTAATAAAAAAAATCAATAAAATACTTGACAATCCCTCTCTTACATATTTTTAATCTCTCTTTAAAACAAGGTGTCTATCCTGAGAAACTTAAAATTGCAAGGGTTTTACCTATTTTTAAATCAGGAGATATTTCAAATTGTGAAAATTACAGACCAATTTCAATTTTCCCTTGCTTCTCAAAAATCTTAGAGCGAATTATGTATAATCGGATTTTGAATTTTTTAAATACAAATAATATTTTATATAATAAACAATTTGGATTTCAGCCAGGTAATTCAACTGACCATGCCATTATTAATATTGTTCATGATATATTTAAAGCATTTGACAAGAAAAAGTTTACTCTTGGAGTTTTTATAGATCTTAGCAAAGCTTTTGATACAGTAAATCATAATATTCTTATAAAAAAACTCGAAAGTTATGGTATTAAAAGCACATATTTAGATTGGTTCATAAGTTATCTAAACAATAGAAAACAATACATATCATACGAAGAAGGAAAATCCTCCTATATGACAATAAGTTGCGGTGTTCCCCAAGGTTCAATTCTGGGTCCTCTTTTATTTCTTATTTATGTAAACGATTTTCATAAGTTTTCAAACATTTTAAACTCTGTTTTATTTGCAGATGACACGAATTTATTTTACTCTAATGGAGATATTAAACTTTTATTTAAAATAGTAAACAAAGAACTTTTAAATCTAGCGGAATGGTTCAAGGCGAACAAATTGTCCTTAAGGTGGTAGTACACCAATAAAAGTGAAATTTTTATTTTTTTTTATTTTTATTATTTAACCAATATAATCATCACAGATTTCGAATTTTTAGTTGATTTAACTAAATAAAAAAAGCTTCACATGTTAAAACCTGTTTATAATGTATCGGTATAAAATAATTTTTATTTTCCCCCTAGCAACGCTTTGTTTATTCCGTTGTTATGCGCTTCAGAAACAAGTTAAAACCATAAAAAAGTCATAAAATACTTACCTAGCAAACTATTTTAAGTGCAAAGTTGTAGACTGCAACGACTTCTTGTTAATTAGTTCAGCATGATGGCTTTATTGACGTAATTCGCTTCTGCATTCAAACTTTATTATTTATGGTTGTGTTTAGATCATATCCCATTCGGAACGATTAATTTTTACTTGCGTATTTTGCCGAACAACATTTAAAAAAATTTGCGTAGCAATATTAATAACAACAACACACGTGCCTTGTTCGACAGATATATTATTGTTTGTTACTTAAAATTGCTTTATTACGTGGTCTTTATTTTGTTAACTTTATTGATTTTACAGATGTTATTTTATTAATTCATGGATGTAATAGTTCTTAAAGGTTAGTGTTTCTTTCATATACATAATTCTTAATAATATAATAACAATAGTTATTATATTATTAAGAATTGTGTATATGAAAGAATTATATATATATATATATATATATATATATATATATATATATATATATATATATATATATATATATATATATATATATATATATATATATATATATATATATATATATATACATATATATATATATATATATATATATATATACATATATATATATATATATATATATATATATATATATATATATATATATATATATATATATATATATATATATATATATATATATATATATATAATTCTTTATTCAAAATTGATTTGCATTACAAATAATGAATTTTACAATATTATCTATTGTGATTTCTCTCTCTCTCTCTCTCTCTCTCTCTCTCTCTCTCTATATATATATATATATATATATATATATATATATATATATATATATATATATATATATATATATATATATATATATATATATATATATATATATATATATATATATATATATATATATATATATATATATATATATATATATATATATATATATTCATTCCATTATTGAATTTTAGATATTTCTTCAATGCGACTTGCGAATGCGACTTCAGAAACCTTACGTTTACTTCAGAAATCTTCACGTTATATATTATATAAATATCAGATAATAAAAAATGTTCAAGAAGTCAAAAAAGTATCCGTGCAACGAAATATTAATACAAAAATATTGAACGGTTCGTTAAAAAACTATAACGGGTTCTTTAAAGAACCTTATTTTAAGGTTCTTCCGAAGAACCTTCGCAAAGGGTTCTTTAAAGAACCTCTACGAGTTCTCCACCAGCGTCAACACGAAGAACCCTTAAAGGTTCTTTGAAGAACCATTCGGGTTTAGAGTGTAGATACGATATAAATGAAATGATTATTATTAGATTTTAGCAGCCGTGGTGCAGTGGTTAGAGCAACCAAAGGTTGCGGGTTCGTTCCCGCTCGAAGCACTTAAACGCTCGAACCTGTTTTTTATTTATTTGAAGACATTTGCTAATTTGAAAACATTAAATGTTGTGAAGCGCTTTAAAATCTATTGTTTGTTTACCTGTTAAAAAAAGAACTAAATTTATACGAGTAAAAATTTATGCAGAACTTCTTTTTTTAAACTCTTTACAATAAATTTCTTTTGTTTTTAATTTAAATTTAAAAGTATTATCACTATTTTTACTTTGTAAAACTTAATGGCTAGGAATAAATTTGCAATGGCCATGTTTTGGATCTCTGGCCAAGATTTGATGTTTTTCACGCCTTGTAATATTTGTGCTAAAATTTGTTAACTTATTAACAAAAACTTCCAAACTTGTCATAAATTGTATCTCAAGAGGTTTTTTAAGAGTTTAGAAATATTTTTAAGAATCTAAGCCATTCGCGGTAACATGAAGCAGTTTAAAATTAAGCGGCCATGATTTGGTGGTTTTACCCTAAAAAAGTTTATTTAAAATTAGAGATCGTTATTTTAAGCAGTATATAGTGCATTTTTGGTACTTAAATCATTTTTAAACATTGCTCATTGTTAGTTTTGTTTATTGTTATTCTATATTTTTATTAAATAGCACCGTTATTTAAGGTAAATTTAATAACACTTCAATGTCATTTAGAAAACAAAATTGTCGGAAAAAGTGCAAAACCGCGTAACTAGCATTGGATAATACCGCATATCTACAATACATTTTTTTTACTGAAGAAGTTTAAAACTTTATATATTTTTTATTTTAACTGATTTTGGGTTCATTTTCGTATAAAATGAACCCAAAAGTATTTATTCATATTTTTTGTAATATCAACAATAAATATTTGGTGTTAAAATTAATAATATTCGAATATAGTAGCCAATGCTAGTAACGCGGATTTGCACTATCGCCGACGAAATTTTTACTATTGTTTTTATCTCGCTTGCTTTTTAATCTTTTATCTACCTTGCAATTAAAAATACGCAAATATAAATAATCGTTCCTAATGGGATAGGTAAGCGAAAGATACTATGACTCAAAATGAGGTTTTGATTTTTTTTAAAAACGAAGACCACATATATTACTGATTTGAGAAGATACGTAGGAGAGTGCTGCTACATCGATTAATCTATACCTGTCTTAACCCAAACCCTCAGTCAATGTAGCAGCATTCCCTTGCATGTTATCCCTAAATTAGTCAATGTAGAAGCACTCTCCTACATTTCTCCCGAATTCAGTAATATATCTGGTCTTCGTTTTTAAAAAAATCAAAACCTCATTTTGAGTCATAGTATCTTTCACTCACCAATGGGGATATGATCTAAACACAACCATTATTTATGCTGTAGTATATCTTTTATCTTTTTATAATAAAAATAATATGGGTGGATCAAAGAGAAAACAATTATCAAGCAGAATATACAATAATAAAAAAACAAAATTTCGTGGAAACAGATATACAAAGATTCCTTCTTCAGAAACGAAAACTTTATCTTTTGTTGAATCTGCTACACATTCTGCTTCTTCAAAAAAATTAAATATTGCTGATAGAGATTTTCAAGATTTTCAAAGTACAGATTTTAACTTTGTTATGAACTTTAGTCTGTTGGAAAACGTTATATCGTTACTTAAATGCCCAAATTTGTGTGAAGATAATGTTTTTTTAATGTTTGATTCGTCAAAAAAGTATGGTTTGAGTATTGGTTTAAAAATATGTTGTAACAGTTGCAATTGGAAAACTGAGTTTTTTTCATCTGCTACATTTTGTAAAAAAAATTTTCTTGAACAACAAGAGCCTAGTAAAAGCAAATGTAGTGGGCAAAAACCATTTGATATTAACACACGTGTCATTGTGGCTTTTCGTGAAATGGGTAAAGGGTTATCGTCATTAGAAAAATTTTGTGGAATAATGAATATGAAGCCACCTATGAACAAAAAAAGCTACAATAAAACTTTACATAACTTGTTAGACGTTTATCAAAATTTAGTTGACCAGAACATGAAAAATGCTGCTGATGAATTAATCCCTGCAGGTGAAACATCAAGAGACATTATGTGTAGCTTTGATGGTTCATGGCAAAAGCGTGGTTTTACTTCAAATAATGGAGTTGTTTCTGCAATTTCAATTGAAAGTGGTAAATGTATTGACTTTCAAATAGAAACAAAAACATGTAAATTATGTTCAATATGGAAATTAAAAAAATACACACATCCAGTTGAATATGAAAAGTTCCAGTCATCACATTTCCAAAAGTTTAAAATTAGTCATACTGGATCATCATCGGCTATGGAATCAAGTGGTGTTTTAAAACTTTCTCATCGTTCTGAAAAAAAAAAACAATTTAAGGTATACCACATATCTTGGTGACGGAGATAGTAGTTCTTATACCAGTGTTGTTGCTGCTAAACCTTATGGACATAATGTAGAAATTAAAAAAGCAAAGTGCATTGGTCATAAAAGAGTTGGCACGCGTTTAAGAAACTTAAAAAAAAGCAGCAAAGAAATTTTAAGTGATTGTAAAAAACTAGGAGGAGCAGGTCGTTTGACAGAAAATGTTATTAACACATTGCAAAATTACTATGGCAAAGCAATCGGACAAAATATTGGTAGTTTAAATGCAATGAAAAAAGTGTAGCAGCTGTTCTTTTTCACTGTTCTGAAAGTTACGGCGATGAAACACGCCATCAATTTTGTTTGCGCACTAAGGATTCTTGGTGCAAATTCCAGGCTGATAAAATAACTGGAAAAAAAACGTACAAAGAAAATATTTGTATTCCTGCTGCTGTGAGGGATTTTATAAAACCAATATTTATAGATCTTGGTAGTGATGTTCTTTTAGAAAAGTGTTTGCACGGCAAAACACAGAATCCTAATGAGGCGCTGAATCAATTGATTTGGAAACGATGTCCCAAAGATATATTTGTAAAAAGAACTGCTTTATGTGTTGGAGTAGCATCAGCTGTCCTATACTTTAATAATGGACTACAATTTTTAGAGACGTTATTTGATAAGCTTGAAATAACAGTAGGTTGCAATCTACATAACTTTTGTCTTATAAATGACTCTAAGCGCATTTCTAAAGCAGAAAAACAATGCACAAGTATAGTGAAATTGAGACGCAAGAAACTAAGAGCTATACAAAAAGGTTTTTGTGATCAAAAACCTTTTTGTATAGCTCTTAGTTTCTTGCGTTTTTATTTTTAAATTGAGTTTTTCTCAAAATCATGTTTTTTACTCTGGCGACGGAGATATTTTTCAAACCGATTACCGATTTGATCTGAAATTTGGCACTCTTGTTTGTAACACATATATTTGCAACCTCTACTAGAATTATGTTTACAGCTAATTGTGTTCTACTTTTGTGAGTGATTTTGTGTTCTCAAATAACACCAAAACTTCCAAATATGACTAAAATGCATATATTTTGACTTTTTTTGGTCTAAATCCAAAACTTTTAGTGTATGTTGTTATTGCATAAGTAAAGGATCACAAGCCAAAATTTCAGTTCAAATTTATTTACGGTTGCTGAAAAAACCCTGTCGCCAGTTATTCATTTTTAGGCTTTTTTCTGTCAATAATTATGCGCATAATTAATTTTTTTAACTTTTTAAATTTTTACTTATATTTTAATCGTATAATATATGTTATGCACTATTAATAATTGAAAAAAAAGTTAAATTGCAAGATTTTTTTTTAATGGTATACTACCACCTTAAATTTAAATAAAACTAAGTATACTTTTTTTTATAGAGTTCACGATAAAGAAAACATTCCACTAAAACTTCCTAATCTTTATATTGGCAACTCTAAAATAATTAGAGAGTCATCAATAAAATTTTTAGGAGTGATACTTGATGAAAACTTAACATGGAGAGAACACATAAGTACAATAGAAAATAAAGTTTCAAAAAATATTGGTATACTATTCAAAGCCAAGCAGTTTTTAAACCAAAACTGCCTAAAAATTTTATATTTCTCCCTCATACATTGTTATATAAACTATGCAAACATTGTCTGGTGCAGCTCTAATATAAGTAAAATTAAAAAACTGCTTAGTAAACAAAAACATGCTGTCAGAATTATTTCAAATGCAGGTCGATTCACACATACTAAAGAACTATTTAATAATCTTCACATACTCAATGTTTTTCAGTTAAACCTTTATCAAATTCTTATTTTTATGTACAAACTTCATAATAAGATATCACCTATAATATTTAGTACACTTTTCAATAAAATTAATCACATGTACCCTACAAGATTTTCTAAGTACAATTATGAGCAACCTAAAATGCATTATTTGGCTACCAAATTTTCTATTGCTATAAGAGGTCCTAATTTATGGAACGCTTTATTAAGTGACGAGCTGAAAAATTGTTCTTCTCTTTACCTATTCAAAAAAAAATTGAAAAAAAAAACTTATTAACGATGTTAATGAATTAAATTCTTTTTAAAAATTTTTTATTTTTATTTTTTCTTTATTTTTAACAATTATCTTATTAACTCTATAAACTCTATTAAACTCTATTAAACTCTATTAAACTCTATTAACTCTATTAAACTCTATTAAACTCTATTAAACTCTATTAAACTCTATAAACTCTATTTAAACTATAACTCTATTAGCTTATCTATAGTTTTGATTTTTTTTTTTACTTTCTTTTTACTATTTTCTTTTGATTATAGATTAGTAACTAGTCTTAACATACTTGTAAATAATTGTATATAATTTTTTAAATGGCACAAAGTAATTGTATATTTAACTTTTAATGGTTGTACACGCTTGCTTATGAAAGCACGTCGGGGTGTAGTGATAAGGCAAGTATTGTCTTCTTTTAACCCCGGTCATGTAGATCTTATTTATATTACACGGCATTGTATTCTTTTTTTTTTACTGACGAAACAAATTAAAAATTATTTACATATATATATATATATATATATATATATATATATATATATATATATATATATATATATATATATATATATATATATATATATATATATATATATATATATATATATATATATTTATATAGATTTATATAGATGTATATACTTATATTCGACCGTTCCGGCACTTTTATTTTCTACACGACACCACAGTGTTATACTGAGATTATAGCAACAACATTATAATAATAATATTGTTCCTATACTTTTTTACTTTTATACTTGCTATACTTTTATAAAGCATACTTTTATAAATAATAATATTAAGCTATACTTTTATAAATATATTAAACAATATTACATTATACAACGCATAATTTATTGCTAAGTTCTGCGTTTATTAAATACACTGTAAAGCTTTTAGACATAAAATTTAAAATATATAAAATATATATTAACTTTTTGATTGCTTTCATCCCGTAGTTTATTGTTTCTTTGCGTATAATTATTTCCGAGACTAGTGAAATTGCAAAATAATTTAATAAATTCTTCACAAAGTAAAAAACAAAATTCCAACTACTGATAAAACATTTATAAACTTTTTATCCACAAGGCACGATCTAAATACTAACAATGAATTATCGATTGAACTAACTCACGAGGAGTTTGACATTGGCTTTTAAATCTCATAAAAGAAATTAAGCTATTGGGTTTGACGAAATAAATAGTAACATAATAATAGACTGCTACGAAAACCTGGTGGAATGCAAGAAGCAAACTTGAGTCAAGTTCGACTTGAACTTTAGTTTGTAACCAATAGGGGCAGAGTATTTTTTGAGGGGAAAACCCATACTCTGTTGCTATTGGTTGCATGCAACCAATGTAATTGCATGCAATGTAAAGTTCAAGTCGAGCTTGGCTCAAGTTCGCTTCTTGCATTTCACCCTAAAAAACTGGCCTTTTAGAAACTCTTTCAAAATTAGCGGATCGTTTTACGCACAGTCATTATAAATAGACTATTCTTATAACTATGGATTACGTATTATTTCCAGCCTCGGGTTTTAAAATTTGGATACCTCGGTGTAAATAAGGCAATTTTAAAATATTATAGCGTCTGTATGATATTTTGTTAAATACGATATATTTTGTTAAATACGATTTATTTCCGTTAAATGATCAGGTCTGTGAATTATGAAAAAACGAAAAAAATTAAAATAATAAATTTTGCGGTAACATAAAATAAAAATTTGTAGCTAAAAAATCCAGACCATAGACTTTTTTTTTTTTTTTAATCTTCTTAAAATCACAATCGCTTGTACAAACTTAAATGATTTTAAATAAATACGTTTTTTAGGTGAAATGAACATCATTGTTTAGTAAAATGATCTGTTCTGATCGTTTATTGGCAAACATTATTAATTATTAGCGCTTTCTTGGTCAAAATTTTAGTATTTCTTGTAAAAATTGATAGAAATATTATATTTTGTCAATTATATATAGTTAATATACGTCAGAACCGATTAGATCTAGGATCTATAGTGGGTTAAGGCCAGGGTTGGGTTTGCGAGGGAGGTTGGGGGTATTTCCCCCGGGCCCCTGCTATGTCTTAAGGTCCTGGGCCTTTCTATAAATCAAGATACACAAATAAAACACACAAAAATACAAATTAATACTAACTAATTATTATAAATATGCATCAATATTTATTTTCCTATACCCTTTTAAGAAAAAAAAAGTTATTAAGGGTTTAACGTATTTTTGTTCAATATTTTGTTACCTAAAAGGGCCCCATCTATGTCTCCCCCTGGGCCTCTTAGTGTCAGTCCGACCTTGGTTAAGGCACTTTTCAAAAGATTTTAACTAAGTTTATGTTAACGCCGTTAAACGAAAGTGATCTAAAGACTCCAAAATAGTGTTCTTTAGATTTACTTATTAGGGTTAGTAAAAAGGTTTTGAAAACTATATTAGAGCTATATTAGAGCTTATATTAAAAATATATTTGAAAACTATATTAGATAAACTATATTACTATATATAAAGTTTCTTTTTCTAATATTGTTTCATAGTAGAATTAAAAAAACCTGAAGCGAAAAAATTATAACAACTAAAGCTCTTGTTTGGAGATTATATGCTGCTAATTCCAAATAATAATAATTCGAATAATAATCGCTTAACTACCGTAAACGGGGGTGAATATGAACGCTTTTTGAACATTTTTGCATCATGAAAGAAAACTGTTGGCCTAATTGCAACCATTTTTTCTGTAACAGAACATTATACTACTCAGCTTCCTGTATTAGTCGTAAGCCTGATCAACGCTATGCAGTAAATACCTTAGTTTTCTGGTTTTATACGAGCATATACGTATTTCCGAAACGGGGTGAAAATGAACGGCCAATTTGGGGTGACTTTGAACACTACATATTATTTCTATATTCTAGTATATCGCTATATTACCTTATTACAATGGGGGAAAAAACTGTTAAAGATCAAAACAGATAACATGAAGTTTATTTTTCATAGAACATATTTTTATTTAAACTAAGTTCATGTGAAAAATTAGCATACTATGTTTAAAAACTAGTTTTTTCAATATATTAACATGTATCACAATATTTACAAATCTGTTCCACATAAAAACAGAACATTAAATATCACTATCCTCAAATTTCTTCAAATGACTCACACATACTGCATACAAAGTATAAGATATTTTCAATATTGAGCTCATAATAATCATCTTTATCATAAATGAGGCCACAACACTGGAGGTGATATGGTTTACTGCATTTGTCGCATTGAACCCACACGTCGTCGCTTAACTCTACCCATTTTTTGTTACAGAAAGTACAGTACCAATCATTATCTGTGTTGCTTTTTAGCTCTGTTGAACTTGATGGAATTGACTCAACTAAAGAATGAATTCTTTTAGCTGGTACCACCTTTGGACCACGAGGTTTGCGTTTTGTAGTTATATTTGTGCCTAACCCTAGATTGTTTTTTAGAATATCTAAAACAGATTCGTTAAGAACCATAACAGTGTCATTACCACCAGGGTTTTTATATTTTCCTGGAAGACGTTTTATAACCTCTGTTCTGTCCATAGGGTAGATTCCCGTTGCTTTAATCCGCTAACCAAAGCTACTGGTCGCAAAGTATTATTTAGTTTATTTAAAAGCGTAGGTAAATGTTCTTTTGGGATAGCTCCTTTGATACGACTTTCTGATCTCCACTTTAAAAGAATACTCCTCCACGACTGCTTTAATCCTCTAAAAACAGCAACATCTAATGGTTGGCAGAGATGAGTCGCATTTGGAGGCATTGTTATAAACTTGATGTTAGGTTGAATCGTGGTTTTAATAACTTCAGGAGAAAAATGTGAACCAAGATTATCTCCAATCAATAGTGTTGTTCCGGCTTTTGAAATAGCAACAGGCAAATATATTTCCATAAACCATCTGGTAAACGTCCTACCATCAAACCACCCGTTAGGGGAGATGTCGTAAACAGTTCCAGGTGGTCCACCTTGAGTCCAACCCTAGTAAAGGTTCTTTGCTTTGTAAACTACCATGGGCGGCAAAAACTCTCCAACAGCATTGCCAGAAAAAATTAAACTGGTCGACTGCTTCGAATGTTCTTGTTTTTTTTCGACACGGTGCCCAAGGCCACGACGAACAATAGCGGATTTGGACCCTGGATTGTCTGTTATATTGGTCTCATCATAGTTATAGATATTTTCTGGATCGGATACAGACAAGTTATACATTAAATTATTGTTTTATTAGAACATTATTTACCTGAACCTAAATTGAGGTAACTTTGATGACGTTTAGATGAGCGGTTCTTAAGATACTCCTTGATAGGTGGGTTAATAACACGAACCACGTAGCTTGTACTGTTTATATGCGATAGAGAAAAGGCGGGAAAAGAAAATTTTGAGGGCAGCCGAAAATTATCTTCCACACTATATTTAAGTGATTTTACTATTTTATTCCACATTATATTTACACACTATTTTTACACACTATATTCCACATTATATTTACATACTATTTTATTCCACATTATATTTAAGGCAAGTGAGTCAAAAAATTTCAATTTTTAGCTATATTTTATGTGCTGCTCACTGATCTCAAAATATAATTATATTTTGAGATCAGTGGTGCTGCTTCACCATTAAGTTAAGCTAGTACTAGTGTTCATTTTCACCCCGCTGTTCATATTCACCCCCGTTTACGGTACATCTAGACGGAACAGTGAATAAATATAAATATAAAAAATTTCTGAGAACCATAAAAACAAAATTTTAAAAAAATGCACACGTTCCTATTGATCGTATCTTGTGCTATTTTTAACGTTTTTTCTTCAAAAGAATATAGCCTGTGTGAAGAAAATCAAAAAAAGTTATCAGTAAATCACAAATGTCCTGATAACTGCACAGAAAAGAGTCAACAAATCTATTGCTCAACTATTTCAGCCGCTTTGTCTTTAAAAAATCTTACTAACACATGCATTGTCATAGAAGATAATCAAATACTGAATAATGTAAACGTTATAAAAAATGTTAGCAATTTGACAGTAACCGGTATAAATTCAGAAATAGTAATTAATTGTACATCTAATTTGAATGCTGGAATTTTGATATACAATGTTACTAAATTGTTGTTTATGAATCTCCATATAAAACAATGTGGATCAATAAGTAAACAAACTTTCGGAAGAAATGTTATTATATTGTCATCTGCACTCTTTTTCTCTTATATTGTTGATCTCACTTTCATAAATGTTTATTTTACTAACAGCAATGGCTATTCTGTTGTTCTACTGGATGGTAAAGGAAACATCACTTTTGAGGCAGTTATTTTTCAAAATAACACTTTTTATTTATATATGAATGAATCTTCAGAATATTACTCCGGAGGGGGCTTATTAATTTGGTACTCGCAAGCAAAAGTAAATGAAATAGCAAATATAAATATAGAAAATTGTACTTTTCGATGGAACTCTGGTAAAATAAATGCTAAGATCAAAAGTTTACTTAATGAATCTGATGTTCCATTTGGACATGGTGGTGGTTTAGGTGTTTTCTTTACTGAAGATACAAGCAAAAATATTTTATCAATAAATAACTGTAAATTTTTGCATAATAAGGCTCTGCAGGGTGGCGGTTTATTTGTTTTTCAAGGATGTAGTAATAGCATATTGATTAAAGAGTCATTGTTTATTGATAATAATGCCACTCAATATGGTGGTGGATCATGCATTTCAGAAGTAAATTCAAAGCAACTTAATAAAGAATATGTAACATTTGAGAATTGTACTTTTTTTAGTAATAGTGGTATATTTGGTGGTGCCTTGAGTTTTAAAACTGATCTTAATAAAAATGGGAGATTTGATACTATAAAAAATTGCAATTTTTCAAATAACTCTGCTCTACTTGGTTCTGCTGTACATTTACATCAAGTTTCATTAGTTATAGATGAATCAAAATTCTCTCACAACAGTTATTGGCAATTTGAACAAACAACAGGACAAGGTGCTGTTTATGCATATGGTAATGAAATTCAATTTTTAAGAGAAAATCTATTTGAGAATAGTTCAAATACAGCAGTTATACTTGAAAATGCAGTTGCATTTTTTTCTGGACAACTTTATTTTAAAGAAAATAAAGGTACCAGAGGTGGTGCTTTGGGATTGTATAGTAACTCTAGAATTATTATCAATTCTAATTCAAGCTTAGCATCCTTTATAAATAACTCTGCTTTACAAGGTGGTGCCATATACGCTGAACAAAGTGTATCTTGTCCTATTTATAAATGCTTTAAACATGAAGAAAATAAAAACTGTTTTTTTTTAAAAAAGTTTCCAAGTGCAAAGTTAGAATACAGTAACAACAAGGCAAATTATGATATAAATGATATATTTGTTCCAACTCTCAGTTGCTGTCATTTTAATGATTTTGGTACCAATAATTATCTAACAGACCCGGTACGATTCAAAGTGTTTGAAGAAAATTTTACAAATATTTATCCTGGAAAAAAAATTAATCCAACTGTTCTTTTAGTTGATGAGTTTAATCATAGTGTATCAGGTTCAATAGATGTTTATCTTAATGGCTCATTACAAAGTTTCATAGTTAAAGAAAATAAAATTAATATGCAAGTATTTGGAAAAAGAAATGAGCCATATTTTATAATCTTTTCCTTGAAGAATTTTTATCAATATAGCTTTAAATTTAATCTTACTACCTGCCCTTTAGGTTATGAATTGGAAACTGATCGTTGTATATGCAATAAGAAAAATCTTGTCAAAGGTATAATATGCAACAATGATGGAGGAATTTCCTTGTTTTTTGGTTTGTATGTAGATTATAATCAAAGTGCTATAAATACTGACAATGAAACAACACATATTTGCCCATATGGTTATTGTACTCCTTGCCCGAATTTGACATGCTCTTTTGGACCTGATAAACAATGTGCAAATGGGAGGTTAGGTTTTTTGTGTTCTGAATGTCCAGGAAATAAAACCGTTGAGTTTGGAGGGGAAGGTTGTGTTGATAAATGCAAATGGTTGCATTTAATTTATATTTTATTAGGAATTTTTATAATATTTTTTTTAGTTTGTTTTGCAGTAGCATTTTTAAATATATGCATTTATGATTTGTGGCTGAACTCATGGATTTATTTTTATCAAGTTGTTCAGTATCACATAACTGCAAGTATGGATCTAGAGGACACATTTATTAATACTTTTCTCAGAAACATTTTAAATTTTCATGGAGTGCATTTAGGTAAATTCAGTGCAAATTTTTGTCTTATGAAAGAATGGAATGATTTAGATAAGCTTTTTTTTAATTATCTAATACCCTTGACAATGTTTCTTAGCATTATTTTAATTGCTAAATGGAATAAATTGTATCAGCTTCTGCAAGGTTTAAATAACAAAGTGATCAATTTTATGAAAAATTGTATTTTAAAAAACAAGTCTGATGAAGAGTTGAATTCAAAGAGAGAAACCAATTGCATTAGAATTTATCTTTTGATTTCAGTGCTTGCATATGGAGATATTACAAGGATAACACTTTCTATTCTTCTCCCAGTAGAATACAATGGATTAAAAAATCGTGTGTATTTTTATGGTGAGCAGCAATTTTTTTCTGGTAGACATCTCATTTATGGAATAATAGCTATTTTAGTTTTTTTTTTAATTGTGCTTCTATGGCCATTACTACTTATAACAACAATGTGGTGGACAAAATGGAAGATTTTTGAAAAATCTGGTCGTTTGCATCCAATTTTTTCAGCATTTCATGGGCCGTTTCATGATCATTTTCAATGGTTTGCCTCATTTTATTTCTTTTCAAGAGTTGTGATTTATGCTCTTGGTATTTTTATTAATGACAAACTTAATCAACTTTGTTACATAACAATGGTATCCTTAATAGTTTTCATTGTATTTGGAATTTTCTTTCCTTATAAAAAAGCATCGTCAAATTATTTTGATACTTTTGTTCTTTTTTTACTTGTTTTGATTGGTGCTTTAAGTAATGGTAGATTTGGTTTACCTATTGGAAAGTTCAATGCATTT
The DNA here is from genome assembly GCF_022113875.1 of Hydra vulgaris. Lineage (NCBI taxonomy): Eukaryota > Metazoa > Cnidaria > Hydrozoa > Anthoathecata > Hydridae > Hydra > Hydra vulgaris. The sequence continues at coordinate 44,847,608 of NC_061157.1, read as the reverse complement.
CTTTTTTCAGTTACCAAAGTACTTATGTATTTACCATGCCTAATAGTTTTTAGATGGTTCTATTGTTTATTGGTATTGATCAATTTAAAAGGTATTTATTATTATTATTTTTTTATTTACTTTTTTAAAATTGAAGTTCTAGTTTTTATATTTACTAGTTCCTAAGTACAAGTACTAGGTAGCAAAATTTAGTTTGATTGATTGGTTTGATTTGAAATAAAAATACAAATATTATAAAACCAATTTTCAAATTGGTTTTAGCTTACAGATTTCTGTGAGCTAAAAACAAGTAGAAAATTAGTTATCTACCATAAAATAATATCCAATAATAAATGAATATAGGGATAACATGTGTAATATACACAATAATTTATGCAATAAATTATGAAATAATTTTTTTATAATAATGATTATAAAAAAATTATTGATGACATATCATGATGACAAAACATCTAGGTTGGGCGGTTGGGGTAAAAATGTTTTGTTACAACTTTATTTTTCTTTAAAGTTAAACAAGGAATTAGAATTTAAAAAATTACGTTTTTGTAACCTTAAGTTCTTATGTATTTACGCACCATAAAGAAGAAAATGAACTTAAAATAAAAATGTAAGAGATTATATTTGGCCAGGTTTAGCCTTATTTCAGTTAAGTTTTAAATAAACTTTGAAATATTATTTTAAAAAGTTTTCTGAAAGTGAAAATCCTTTAAAAGTTTTAGTTACGTTTATTTTAAATTATGATAATTACAAATCAATATGTGATAGTAATATCAATAAGCTAAAATCATTCTATTTTAGAAAAACGTTTTTTAGTGGTTGAGATAGATAAACAGAGGGTAAAATTATATTGGGATTTTCAATTCGTTTGAAGTTCCGTCTAGAGGTAGCAACCACACAGTCATTTTTTATACAAAATAAGAATGTTTTGCAGTTCTTGCATGGCGATACTTATTACAGGCCTTTCCGTCACAAATCCGTATTTTTGACTGGGGCGGACAATCTTACGGAAAGATATATTTTAGTTTTTTTAAAGTTCGATTTGTGAGTAATTGATTGTTACAATAAATGATTAAAAAGTGCTGTGTTCTTGAATGTAGAGGAAACTATGACGTTAAAAATGAAGTACGAGTTTTTAGGCTTCCTTCCAATGAAGAAGAAAGAAATCGTTGGATAAATTCAATTCCAAGAAGTAATTTTCTAAATAAACCAGGTACTGTTGTCTGTGAAAGACATTTTCCAGAAAATTTTTTAACAACTATTGTCAATGGGAAAGTTAGACAAATTGAACCTCTAGTTAACATTCCAGCTAGTGTTGTACCAACTCAACCTTTAAAACCAAGATCCACTACTAAAGTGTTGTCTACTATCAGAACTGAAAAGTGTGATGAATTGTCGCAATATTTAAATAACAATTTGTTTACATTCATTTTTTTATGTGAAGATATTAAAAATCGTAAATTTATTTGTCCTGTAATAACTTTTGTTATAAATGATGTTTTGCACATCCAATCAAATTCCTTTTATGTTAACTGTATACCTATGTTTGCTGTTCATATCTCAAGCAATTTTAAATTTGAAAGTTTTCATGCTGGTGTTCGTTGTTTTATTTCTTCACTATCAAAAAATCATATAGCATATCTTGATCGCTGGTCAAGAGTTGAAGAAACAAATCGCTTTTTGAACAACATTGAAATTGATCATCAAAAGTTAGTATTACAAGATCTTTTATATCTATAAATGCATCAGAAGTAGGTAAAAAAATTTATAGTGTAGAAACTATAATCAGATTCTATTATTATTTTTCAACGTCTCCATGGTTATACAATCAGGTACAAAAAGATTTTAAATTGCCTAGTGTAAAAACATTAACAAAAATTACATCTATGACAAAAAATGTTTCAGATATTGACTTTATTAGTACCATTTTTTCATATTTAGAGGAAAATCATAGAAATTGTATACTTTTGGTGGATGAAGTTTATGTAAAGTCTCTTCTTCTTTATCATGGTGGTTATCTTTTTGGAAAAGCTGAAAATAATCCAGAGTTGTTAGCAAATAGTGTTTTGGGTATTATGGTTAAATGTTTAAAAGGTGGACCATCTTTTTTATGCAAAATGATACCTGTCTGTCATTTGGATGCTTCTTTTTTGTTTAAGCAAGTATGCTATGTCATTAATTTAAATAAGTCTAGCAATGGAAAATTAATTTCAGTTATTTGTGATGGCAATCGAACAAATCAAGCTTTTTTTAAATTATTTGAGAGAGTTGAAGGAAAACCATGGTTAACAAAATATGGAATTTTTCTCCTTTTTGATTATGTTCATCTACTAAAAAATATTAGGAATAACTGGATTACAGAAAAAATGCAGGAATTACAATTTGAAAAAGACCAAAATTTGACTGCCAAGTGGAGTGACCTTAAATGTATCTTAGATTTTGAGAAAGATCAGCTAATTAAGTTATCAAGACTAAATTTTGTAGCTATACATCCAAAACCCATTGAAAGACAAAAAGTATCACATTGTTTTAGAGTATTTTGCGATAAAACTATAGCTGCTCTTAAAACTTGTTTAAAAGTTATCCAACCTTTTAATATGAATGAAACCATTTGTTTTTTAGAAAAAGTTACTAAATTTTGGAAAATTGTAAGTGTAAAAGAAATTTATGGTGATATGAAATTTTCAGATTCTCGTAAGACAGTTATTTCTGAAGAATAAGACATAAATTTGCAGTACTTACTTGATTTTGGAGATATGGCATTTAAAATGAGTGGTGAACAAGGTCATAGAATGAAATCTTTAACTAAAGATACAGGTACTTCAATTTGGCATACATGTTGTGGAGTCGTCGAGATGTGTAAATATTTGCTAAAAAACAATTTTGATTATGTTATGTTAGGAGAGTTTTCAACAGATTACATTGAAAAAGCATTCAGTAAGTTTAGGCAAGGTTCAGGTGGAACATACTTTATAACAGTTCAAAATGTTGAAAAGTTAAACATTGAAAAAGCTAAACTGTTATTGCAATTAAAAGTTGATGTTACAGATTATGCTATTGATATCGAGCATTCTTGTCAAAATTGTGGCCATTTTATAAGTGAAGAATCTTGTGACATCATTAATCAATTACCTGAACAAGAATCATCTTTGTCATTGAGTACAAAAATGGCTTTGTTTTATATTGCAGGTTATGCTACAAGCAAAGATGATGTTAGTGAAAATGATTTGTTTAATGATACTGCATTTTATTTTCAGTTATATAGAGGCTAAACAAAAACTATAGACCGCGGTGGATTGAACATACCTCTCGATTGCTGTGTGCAGTGGGTATTTTTTTGTTTCATTATTTTTGAATTTGAGAAAAACAAAATGTGCAGAAAGTCATTGTGTAATACTTTTATGATGATATCTGATATTTATAACTTTAATATGCTAAAGAAACATGGTACAATATTATCAAACATATTTCTTAAAAATTATTGTTTGCTTTTTTCACCCAAGTCCAATAAAGAACCTGCATTGAAGGTTTTAAAGTTATCTGTATAACATTAAAAAATTATTATGTACATTTTTTTATAACATTATTGATGTATATTTTGATATTTTTTTCTTTTTACTTGATGTATATTATGATGTTTTTTTCCTTTTTTTTTTTTTTTTGCATTATTTTAAAGTTTGCTCATTTTTTTGTGATTTAGATTTTAAATAATTACAATTCATTATTCTGAAAAATATTGTATTTTATTCTTTTTTTCAAAATGTTTTTTTAAAATTTGACGATTCTTAATAAACACTGCAATAGACATTTTTTGCAATTAATACAGTGCTTTGAAAATTTAGTAAACTAACTAAAAATAATGGATTAGTTCGCAAACTTTTCTAGCCATTTTTTATATTTTTCGTAACTTTGTCCGCCCCCAGTCAAAAATACGGATTCGCGACGGGAAGGCCTGCAATAAGTATCGCCATAAGTTCTTGCAATTTTCGAAAGTTACATATCTCGGCAATTTTGAAAGTTACTTATCTCGGCCACCTAAAGATATCTTTTTTAAATAAAAATAGGCTTTAGCAATTTCTGGCATTTTGTTGATTCAAGCCAAAGTAGATAGTTTGAAAGAAAATTTGAAAAATAAAAATTAGAATCATTTTTTATAAAATTCTTTAAAAAATAGTTTCTCATTCAAAATTATTTATTTTGAGTTATTAAAACTTTTCCTTTTAATTACAGGATGGTATGAAAATAGAAAACGACCGTACACCATTTTGGTAAATTAAATCTGCAACTTGTCATCTTATAAATGTAGATTCAAAATTTTAAAGATTTTTGTCTGCATTTTATTTGTCTTAAATATTTTTTATTCAACTCATTTTAGTTATGCATTAAAAGATGTAAATATTTTTTTTTTGTTTATTTGTTGTGTTAAGTGTTTTTTCCTTGAATAAAGATTTTGTCTAATAAAATGGTTTTATTCTTGATCTCTGACTAGTTTGCTTTAAGATAATTATTTATTGACCAAATAATTATTTATTGATTGTTGTAAGTGTTAATGTAATTTAATAGCACCTAAGTGTTGGCGATATCTAATAACACCTAAGAAAACTATGTGCAAGTTACATTAAGAGCTTTACTAATTAATAGACTCTTAAGTAATAGCCTTAAGAGGTATTATCTCTTTTATATAGGTTTAGTTTTAAAATGCAACAATGGCGCTGTGATTAAGGTTCTAGCTCAGAACCTAGAGGTGCGTGGTTTGATGCAGGCTCCTCCAGGGTGCTCTATGATAAGGTCTTTATGGAGCACGTTAATATCTCCACTTATTCAGCAAACTGACTATAAACTTTTTATCTACCCAAAAGACAGTTTGCTAAACAGTCTGGAAACTTTATTCTAACTTAGATAGAATTTAGTTTTACTGATGCATTATTGAAATTTTTAACAAAAATCTTTTTTTTCCAAAAAGATTTTTCGTTAAAAAGTTTATGTGATAGTATGTGTGTATGCATACTGCAGCAGCATGTGTGTATGCATACTGTAGCAGCATGTGTGTATGCATACTGTAGTGTTATTATTAGCATAAGTAATGAGTACGAAGTACTCACAGAGCGTTTGCGGCACAAGAAGAGTAAGAGGTATTTTCTTGAGAAAAACTATTTTACAATAAAAATGAAAATAAATATTAAAAATATAGAAAAAATTATTACAAGCAAATTAGAAGAACAAAAAAAAAGTATACAGTAGAAACAGAGAGATTACTTTAAGATCATGAAAAAAACTTCAATAATAATTATTATTGAATTAAACAATAACAAGTTAAATATCCCCAAGAATTGAAGACGAAATCTATTGACTTAGAGAATTGCTCCAGACGAAACAACTTACTTATCGATGGCATAAAAAAAATCCCTGAAGAAAACTAGAGTGATTGTGAGAAGGCTGCAAAAGACATTTTAAAAACGAAACTAAATCAGTGACGAATCCAGGGAGGATGCACACACCACCACCAGAACCTGAGATTCCTAAAATACCTTAGAAATTGAAGACCTTTTTTTTTTTTTTGGAGACGCAAATGTGGTGTGCAAAATACAAAAATATTTCAACAATAATCATTAAAGCAATAATCAATGACTATATATTTTAATATGAAATATATTTTAAGTCACATGATATATCTTATTGGTTAAAAAATTTCAAAATTTAAAAAAAGATTTAAACATGATTTTTTCTTAATTAAAAACAGAATTTTGAAAGTTTTTCGAGTTAAAATAGTTTTTATTATATTTAAATTGAAACTTGTTTTAAAGTATTTTTATTTATTTATTTCCACTATTTTTATTCAACTTATCTAAATCTGTTTAAAAAAGTTGTTAGTAATGTATATTTAATAGAGTTTTTTAAAATAACTTTATTTATAAAATCCATTTTTGAACCAATATGCAATAGTTTAATTTGATAATAGTTTAATTTAGTCACAAAAACAACATTAAAAACCACTTTGACAAATACTTTTACCATAAAAAAAAAAAAAAAAAAAGTTATAACTTACAAACAATACGAATAAATCACTATAATTTAATCAAAAAAATTTTGCTGAAAAAAACAGTACACAATTAAACATTTTTTTTTTTTTTTTTAATATTTTGCCGTTTAATATTACAATAACTAAATATATTTTACAATTTTTACATTAGTAACGACAGGATTTCTAGTAGATCATGAGGACCTTGTCATCAAGCCCTTTACAATATATAGTTAATTTTTAATAAAATTAAATGTCTGTAGTGAAATAATAATAATATACCTTTATGCAAAAATATTTAAAAACCAAGATAAAATGTTAAAAAGCCAAAATAAAATGTTAAACCAATTAATATACAAAATAAAACAACAACAAAAAAAGTAATTAAAAATAAATCAAGATATTTTCAATTGAAAATATAATTTTTTTAAGTTTCTGTTTGAATGAAGCAAAAGTCAGATAAAATCAAAATTTGGTAAGACTATTTTCTTCCAGAGATAAGGACCTCGATAAGAAACAAAAAATCTTTGCTTTTACGACAAAAAGGGACAATAAGATTGTTATTAATTCGAAGATTATATTTGTTTTTAGGTTTCATACAATAAAGATTTTGTTATACATTAGGCGACAAATTTTCTCTGCATTTAAACATGGAACATAAAATATTAAAGACATTTAGTTGATATACATTTAAAATATTCATTTCTTTAAAACGTTGTTTCGTATGAAAAAACCGATTTTTAAAATTTATTGCGCAAGTTGCGTGTTTTTGATGAAGGTAAAGATATTTTAGCTTTGTTCTGAGAGTTTTACCCCATATAATATTCGCTTAGTTTATATGACAATGTATATATGAATAATATAATTTTGTTAAATGGTGTTCATCTAATATATTCCTTACTTTATAGAGAATTCCGATGCATTTAGCAATTTTATTGGAGGTATTATCCATTATTCAAACATTATTTAAAAATTATTATTTCAAAACATAATTCAAAAATTAGAAATCTATATTTGACAAGCATTTCTATGTCCCTGCATAGTCAGTTCCTGTCGAGCATATCTTTTGTCAGAGTGGATTCATAATGTACCCTTATAGAGCTTATGTCTGACTCATTGCTTGAGATTTTGATGTTTCTTAAATGTAATAAAGATTTATAGGCTATATTAAAGGCTATATAGTGATAGTTAATGCTTATGACTTATAGTTAATGCTAACAACTTATTTCAACATATCTTTAGTTAAAATGTTAATATTGGTAATTAGCATTAAGCATAAATTTAAAGAATCAAAAGATTTAATTCTTTATTTTTTATATTTTTGTTTTCGGGTTTTATATATATCTACAAGTATATTTTCTTATTGACTTCGCCGAATTTTGCGCATAACCTTGGTCTAATTTCACAACATGTGGTTTTATTTTCATAGCATTTACTAACTACAGTTTTGTTAATAATTGACCTTAACATAAGGCTAAAAATTAAGTCTTTGGTCCTAAAAGTGTATTGGCCTTGAAACTCTTGGTCTTGGTCTTGAAACTTTTGGCCTTGTAACATGTGGCTTTGGCCTTGGGCTTGCTACTTTTAGCCTTGTTAACAACTCTGTCCAAATTATAAAAAACTATGAACAAAAAGAAACATTCTGTATTGGAGACATAGATTGTTTACAATATGATAAACATGCCAATACTAAACTTTTTTTTTTTTGGCAAAATTCTTCAACATTACATCTTCCCAATTAAAACGAGTAACTACAATTTTAGTCACTGTATTAAACAATTCATTCTTTGATATTTCTTTAATGGCAGGAATAATAAGACAGATATATCTGATAAATTTTCCTATTTTCTTCTTCTCCTTGACACAAAATATAAAATCTATTAATAGTTGCAAAATTAAAATTTATAAAAAGAAAATCAACAAATTTATCTGTTCAACAATTTAAAGACTCACTGTCGACAGAAGATTGGTACAAACATATCAAGGGTTCAAGATCGTTAAAGCGAAAAACGTTAAAGCAAAAAAGTTACTGGTTTTTCTTAGCAAAAAAATTAATAATATAAAATTGTTAATAAAATATTTTTTTTTAATTATTTATAAAAAAAGTAATTTAAATGCAATGTTTTTAAAAACAAAGATAAAAACCAAGCTGTATTATTAAAAAATAAGAACAATAGAAAAATTTGCTTTAACATCTTTTCTCTTTTAAACTATTCGCTTTAACGACCCGCTACCATACCAAGAATGCAACCTTGGACACTAACTCTGCTTATAATAACTTTGAAAACAAGTCATTTGAAACTTATCTGCCAAGCAAACTATTCATTAATTCCCATGCATGGTTATCATTGGATTATGATCGGCACCACCGCGCCAGTGATGCCATTCATGAATCAATGATGTGCCAAGATCTTATTCAATTGGCAACACTGCACAGTTGGTCAAAATGTGGCAAAACCATACAAAAAAATTTTGAAATTTAAAAAATGGCAAAAATTGTTCAACATATTAATCAAGCCAGAAATTATATTTTAGAAGAAAGTATTTTTGCGATAAAATATCATATATGTTATTTGAATCGCTAACTTGAAAAAGGGAACATACCCTGCAAAAATTCACATAACATGTCCCCTTTTTCAAGTTAGCGATTCATTTAAAAATCGTCTTAAAAACCTTTCATCAAAAAAAAAAAAAAAAAAGTGCGAAAATTTTATTTTTTTCCTTTTTTTTTAAAACTTTGATTTCTTATTTTAAAGAACTTTAAGTTTATTTTTTTTACCATATAAAATATAAATGACTTATATATTATTATGTTAATAACTGAATAAAATAATTTTTTTTGTTTGTTTGCACTTTATATAAATATTTTTTACAAAGAAAACATCGTTCATTTTGAAACAAAAAAAAAAAAAAAAAACTTTCAAAGGTATCATTTAAAACCAACGGGTCAACCTCCTAAAGTTGTATATCATTAAACACCACGATAGTATTGATCTCGTGGTTCAAAAACTGTCCGCCTATAGCTGCCTAAACGAATACACTTTTAAATTCAAATCAATACGTTATTGCTTTTTTATTTTATAATAATTAATTTAAGAGGAGTTAAAACAAAAAAACTGCAGTTTGACTTCATAATAATGTTTTTTATAAACTTAAAAAAATTAAAAAAATATTTTTTATCTTTTTGATTTCTAGTTATTGCATAGTCTTCGCTCAATAAACATTCAAATCACACTGAAACCAATATTTGTCATTCTTTATATTATCATTTTAAATTAATAACAACTAAATAAAATACGAAGTATGATCTTGTACCTTGTGCAAGTTAGCAATATTATTTATTTATTATTTATTTTAAAATTTCTGAAAACAATAAAATTATACGTATTCGATAAAAAACACCACAACAACCGATAAGAAATAAAGGAAAGTGAATTACGACTCGTAAAAAACCCATAAAAAGCTTTAACTAGTTTTTTACAAAATATTTTAATTTACTTTATAACAAAATATTTAAAAATATTAAATTGATAGACGGTCATTTGAAAATAGATAGATGTCTTATGAATTTTTTTTTTTTTTTTTGCCCCATGCTTTCTTTAAGAACAGACGTGTTTTTGCAGCGTATATATTTAAAGATTTAAAGAAAAACTGTATAATTTTTAAATCTTTAGTATATTTTATTTATTTTTAGTATATTTTATTTATTTTTCTTGAGAAAATAATTCATTTCTTATATAATATGGCTGTTACATTATCAGAAATAGGCTATTCAAACTGATGTTAAAACAACAGGAAAAAGTTTTTATCGACATTATTAGTGGAAACTTAAAAATATTTAATGGCAGATTGGAAAAAGTTGAAAAAGATATAGAAGAATTGAAGCATAGTTTAAATTTTCATGAAGAACTAATCGATGAAAAAGTTACAAAAGCAAATGTTTTCAGTAAAGAAGACAAATCAGTAGTTACACGCATACAAAAAAGGTTAAGGGATCGATCGATCGAGACGTAATAATTTAAGAGTGGGTGGAATTAATGAAAATAAAGGTGAAAGCTGGGAGGAAAGCAAACTTAAGGTAAAAAAGGTTTTTGAAGAATTACCATCTGTTAAAAATTTCCAAATTGAACGGGCCCATAGAACTGGAAAAAAAGAATCAAATAAGCCAAGAACAATAGTGATAAAACTTTTGGATTTTAAAGATAAAGTTGCAATTTTGAGCAAGCTAAGCAATCTGAAAGGGAAAAACATCTATATAAACAAGGATTTCTGTTCTGAAACAACGCAAATCCGGAAAGGTTTGAGGGAAAAAATGAAAATCGAATGAGCAGCTGGTAAGTTTGCATACATATCTTTAAGATAAATTGATAATTCGCGATTGGGTTGCAAAGAAAAGCAAAAATTCAGCTTCATAATATTTTTGATTAATTAACAGAATTTTATTTTTACTATTACTTATTTTAAATTACACTGTTTTTATAATGGAGGAAAATTTCGTAATTAAATTTTCGGATGAAAATGGCATTCTCGGTGATTATGACACCGACTCAAATCATCTTAATCACAACATGTTAGAAAGTAAATATTACTCCGTTTCTGAATGTTTGCAACATCTTAAACAAAATAAAAGCACTTTTTCAATTTTAAATATCAATATTCGAAGTTTGAATAAAAACAATAAAAATTTGAAAATATTATTAAATGAACTTAAACACGATTTTAAAATTATATGTCTGACGGAAACTTGGTGTAAAAGTGGTGAAACAAATTATGAATTTGATCTAGTTAATTACGCATCAATTCACCAACCACGTGAATTTAATGCAGGTGGGGGCGTTAGTATTTTCATCCACGATTCACTTAATTATATTTTACGTAACGTCCTCTGTGTTAATGAAACAGATTGTGAATCATTATGCATTGAATTAGTAAATAAAACTGAAAAAAACATAATTATAAATAATATTTATAGACCACCATCTGGTAACATGAAAAAGTGTAAAACTCATCTTAAAACATTTCTAAACAAAATTAAAAATTCCAGGAAACATATTTATTTGGTTAATAGTCCTCTTTTCTCAGGTATAATTCAGACTGATTTATCGGATCATTTTCCAACATTCTTAGCAACCAATAACATTTTAATTAAAAATATTGCCACAAAATCCACAATATTTCGGCGACAGATCAATGAAAACTCCTTAAAGTATTTTAAATGCTGTTTAAAAATGTTGATTGGAATTTAATTTTGCAATCAAGTGATGCTAACAATGCTTATAACTTGTTTCTTGGTCAATTTTGCAATCAATTTGAAATAGCGTTTCCAGAAAAAGAAATAATCATAAATAAAATCACAAAATAAAAAGATACTCAAAAAAGCTTTATTATGCTCAGTTATTAAAAAACCCCAACGGAAACACTAAAAAATTAAGGAATTAAGGATTTAATTGGAAAAAATAATTACAAAAAAAACACTCGGCCAAAAAATATTTTAACTAATGGAAAATTAGTTTATGATAAATATATTATAGCTGAAGAACCAAACAACTACTTTGATAATATTGGTCCGAAATTGGCTGCTAAAATTCCATCTAACTCCACTCCTTTTGATTCATATTTAAAAGCTTATGACAAACTTATGGCCGAAACAAGTTTAAAACTTAGCGAGCTGAGAGCTGCATTTAGCAGTCTCAAAAGTAAAAAAAGTGAAGGTTTTGATAAAATTAGTAATGATATTGTCAAATCAGTATTTGATATTATTGAACCTTCTTTATTTTATGTTTTTGATCTTTCATTTAAAACAGGTATTGTTCCTGAAAAACTAAAAATTGACCGTATAACACTAATTTTTAAATCTGGAGATAAGTGAAATATCTAAACCTACAGGCCTATATCCATTCTACCCTGCTTTTCAAAATTGCTAGAGAATAATGTATAATAGGTTGTATAATTATCTAACTGAGAACGACATGTTTTAAAAAGCAATTTGGTTTTAAAAAAAAACAACCACTGAACATGCAATAGTTGAACTTTCTAATCAAATATCTAACGCCTTTGATAATGACTGTTTTACATCAGGAGTTTTCATTGATCTGTCAAAGCTTTTGATACCGTAAATCACAATATTCTAATGAAAAAACTTAAAAACTATGGAGTGAATAATAAAAACTTACCTTGGTTCAAAGGGTATATGACAAACCGAAAGCAATTTTTATACTATGATCAAAATAACACAATTCCATATTCCATAACTTGCGGGGTTCCTCAGGGCTCAGTTTTAGGACCACTCTTATTTCTATTGTACATAAATGACTTATACCTAGCAACAAATCTTTTAGACCTAATTTTGTTTGCTGATGATTCCAATCTTTTATATTCTCACAGAGATATTAAAACACTTTTTAAAATAGTTAATGAACAGTTATGTAAAGTTAATGAATGGTTCGTAAGTAACAAACTTTCATTAAACGTGGATAAAACAAAATACTTTTTCATAAAGTAAATAAATCAGAAAACATTCCTCTAAAATTGCCAAATCTTATGATTAAAAATACTTATATTAAAAGGGAAACAAACGTAAACTTTTTAGGAGTAAAACTGGATGAAAGTTTACTGTGGTACTCACATATAAATAGTATTGAAACAATACTCTCAAGAAATATCAAATGATGTTTAAGGCTAAACCTTTTCTAAATGTAGCATCCCCGAAAAAATTGTATTTTGCCTTTATTCACAGTTATTTGTCTTACTGTAATATTGTGTGGGCTAGTACTGGCTGTACAAAACTTAAGAAAATCTACAACAAACAAAAACATGCATCCAGAATAGTGTTTGGAGCCTACAGAAATACTTCTTGCGAACCGCTTTTACGTGCGCTCGGTGCTTTAAATGTGTATAAACTCAATTTACACCAAGTTTTATTGTTTTAAATGGGATTGTCCCCAATAATTTTTCAAACCTTTTTTAATAAAATTAATCATAAATATTCAACAAAGTTTTCTGATAACAACTTTGTTCTTCTAAAGTATAATTTAAAATTAACCTCCTATTCAATTAAATATCGCGAACCTTATCTGTGGAAAAAATTTCCAGAGATTGTCAACAAAAACAAAACTACATTAGAGCAATTTAAAAATGATTCAAAACGATTATTACTGTTCAGGGATCTTAATTTATCTGACTTCAAATGTTTCTTTTAAAGTTTAATCAAATAAAAACAAATTTATTTATATCAATGAAATTTAAGTAATGATGTTAAAATTTCATCTTGTGATAATGTTAATTATGAAATTTCATTTTTTTATTTAAGACTTTTTGTTTAATTGGTTTTTAAACATTTTAGCGGTTGTTAGCATTTCAACAACTCTTAATTATTTGCTATTTTAAATTTCCTTATTTTCTCAGTTATTTTCTGTTTTAATTCTGATCTATATTTTATATATCTATATTATATATATTTGTACGGTTATGTTGAGTTTTTTTTTAATTTAAAGTTTTCTTTTATATGCCGGGCTCGGCGATAAAGCAAACTGTGCCTTCTTCTTGCTCCTGCCATTAATTTTGATATATGTATATGCAATGTAAACATTCTTTAACAGCGAAATAAATTACACAAAAAAAAAATTTTAATTTTTGTTTCCAAAAACAGTTTAAAGACTCATTGTCAGCAGAAGAGTGGGACAAGGTATACCAAGAATCTAATAATAGTAAAAAGAATCTAATAATAGTTTGTCGATTATTTCGAAATTCATTTATTAAACAAAAAAAAAGTAGAAAAAAAAATATCAAATAGAACGAGTGCAGTATTTGAAAATAGAAACAAAATTTAGTTAGACGAAATTATATTTGACTGTAAAAAACAAAAACTTAAAACGAAAACATGGTATATTTACTTTAACTATGAATAGAATTTATTATAATTTATACAATTTGTTTCTATTGTTATTATGATAATTAAATTATTGTTAAATTGTTATTATAATTTAAGGTGGACGCCCTCCCGTTTTGTTTGAAGATGCGTCTGTGCGAAAGAAAGATCACATCACTTCCGAGATTTTGGATAAATACAATTCGAAGAAACTTTTATATGCAGCGAGTAAAAGTTTGAAAAAAAAATAAAAGATTTATAGAAGCAAAAGTTGTTTAAAAAATATGCAACAAAGAATTATTGACAGGATCCCTTACGTCATAACAGTCCTAAGCGTTAGTCTTAGATGCTAATTATCCAAAGAAAATTAGCAGCATTTAAGAAATAATGCTCTTCAATTTAACTCTTTATACCCATCATATTATATAGTAAAAGAGGCTAAAAATAAATGCTACCAAGAAAATATTCAGGTCAGTGACTATTCTGCAGAGGAGCCATTACAAGATCTTTTTCATACTGCATCAAGATTATGTTTAGCTTATAGTGTGTTATATTCGCCTGTGCTTAAAGATTGCACTAGACTAATTGTAATATGCAAAGATTGCACTAGACTAATTGTAATATGCAGAGCTGGCTTTGAAAGCGCAACAGAGCAATCTGTTTATAAACAACAGTCAGATGATACGAGTGAAATTAATACTGATGCATCGCTTTTAAAAACTTGCTTTGTTCTTCTAGAACTATATTGTTTCAATGATGAGAAAAAACAGGTTGTTTGGGGAAATCCGAAACCGTCGTCAACTCATGGCCCATTTAAATTATACGGCCTGATTTGTTGCTTTTTCCGTAAATGGGTTGAGAGGCCAGTTGTTTTACGGCCCATGTATAAAAAATTGATTTTTTTTTATGGTTAAGAATCATGTTTGCACTATAAGTGTTTTATTCTTATTTTATAAAAATTGTTAAATAATAGTTAGATTTTCTTTGAGTAATTACTTTATGTTTTGCTGGATTTTTCGCTGACTGATTCCCGCTTCAGTTTATTTCATTAACACAGAATACTGAAATAGACTTTCAGATAACTATATCAACATTAATCAACATGCTACTTAAAGATGTTGCTAAAACTACCAAAAACTCTTCATTGGAAATAAAATTAAAGGTTTGTAATTTTTTTTTATTATAATTGCAATTATTAGGTATTTAAAACATTATTTGATTTTTTTTAATAAACAAAAAAAAAATAATGTTTTGCGATGTAAATACTTCATTTTTTTGCATGTTTCAAACATGCAGCAATTAAAATGCAACAAATTTATTTGTTGTATATATATATATGTCATTTAATTACAGTAGTCCAGGAAATATCAGGCATACCAACTGTTTTTGAGTCAATAGCTATTAATAAAACTCTCAATTTTTTATTGTCTTTTAGAGACAATCATATTTCTTTGATGATGGTGATGAAAATTAAAAATTTACAAACTGTAGTATGTTAGAAAAGCCATTGAAAAAAAAATTGTGTATTAGTGATTGCCTGGTTCTTGTGGGTAACATGTATTTGCAAAAGGTAGCCCGATACCAAAGTAGTTGAGGACTGATGATGTAATCTTTATAAAGAAGTTATTTTTGTTTTTATGATTGTTTCAAAAATTTATTTTTATGTCCTGAAATCCTCACCTAATGTTTTTATAACAGCTTTATGTTTGAAAAAACAAATCGATGAGTGTATTACTAATGAGTGTATTAGTCAGTGGCGGATTAAGACTTTTGGGGGTCCAAGGCTATTTTTGTTTTTGGAGGCCTTTTTATAGGCAAGAGCCTAAAAATGACTTGAAAAAAAAAAAAGTCCTCTAAAATTTTTGAAGGCCCCTAAATTTGCGTGGCCCGTGGCTATAGCCCCCTTAGCCCCACTTGATTCGGCACTGGTATTAGTAATGCACAAATCTTTTAAATAAAAGTTGTCACCAGTAACCTTTCTACCATTGTTAATGCACTTTCATAGTTTCATAAAGCATATATTGGAGATGAAAAAATATTTATTTATCATCCAGTTTGTAAAAGGAGTATTTAAAAAATACTAATTACTTGATATACTCCGTTTTATAAAAAATATAAGAAACAACTTGTTGAATGCAAAATAATTTGATTTTATTTTTTGATTATTCCAGAGACTAAGTTAAAGTTACAGCTAGTTACAGAGCAGGGAATATATTTCATAGAATTTATTATGCGACTTCCGCCTTTACAGCGAGAAGACGTGTTTTTTGTTATATTATATATGCTTAATTTCATCAAAAATGAAATTTAACATCAGATGTTAAATTTCATCAAAAAAAAATTTCTTTTTAAAAAGTTACGACCATTCAAAGTTATTTCAGGGGGTAAATGAGAAGAATTTTTTCAAATTTTTTTATTCTCTTATTTGAATTGGTTGAACCTGTATCTTCCGTGTCCATTACTTCTTCCTTAAAATTAGACCATTTACAGTCGTGTGCAGTAAAATAGTAGTGCGTATTTTATTTTTCTATCAACAAACTTTGAACATCAAAATATATTTTTCTAATGTTTGTTTTTTATCGTTATTGTTCATAAACTAAATGTTGTGATTATAATAGTATAAAAAAAATTTAAGAAAGATAATTGCAGCACTGTATGGTTTTAAATTTCAATATTATCGATTGAAGGTCATTCGTATTTTTTTTAGACTGTGCAATAAAATAGTAGTGAAATCATTTTTTATGAAAAGGTCAAAAAATAATTTAATTTTATTACAAAAAAAATTTTTATTTTGAAGCTCTACATTTGTATTTTGTGGCATGATCTTTATTTGCAGTAACCGCCAAGCATCTTCGTTGCATGGAATTAATAAGATTCTGACATCGTTCGACAAATATATTTTGCCATGCTGACTGTACTACGTCCCACAATTGATTACAACCTCTTGGATTATTTTCAGAAACTGCTTGTTTAACATCAATTCAAAAGTTTTCAATCGGATTGAAGTTGGGGGATTGTGCTGGCCACTCCATCACATCGACTTTGTTCTCATTAAACCACAATATGGCTAACTTGCTCGTATGTTTGGGATCATTACCCTTCTGGAACAGAAATTTTAACGGCATTTTTTCTTCAGCATAAGACAGCACAATCTCTTCAAGTATTTTTACATATACAAACCAATCCATGATACCTTCTATGCGATGTATCGGCCCTAGACCATTGTAAGAAATACAACCCCATATCATTACTTTTGAACCTCCATGTTTGACGGTCTTTAATGTAAATTGTAGCTTATATGCTGCACTCGTTGGTCTTCTAACATACTGTTTACGAACATAGGAACCAAAAACTTCAATTTTGTTTTCATCAGTCCACAAAACATTTCGCCATTTTTTCTTTAGGCCAAGAAGCATGCATACGTGCAAATTTTAAACGATTTTCGGTATGTCTTTTACTCAAAAGTGGCACTTTTCTAAGTGTTCTTGTTTTTAAATTGGCATGTGTTAATCGTCTTCGAAAAGTTGAGGTATTAACATTTAATTCTAGCCTTTCTTTAATTTTTCTAGCGGTAGCTGATCTTTTATTCCCACGTTTTTCTGGTTTGGCTATCCATTTTAAAGCATTACAAATCATTGTTGGCAAGCATCCAACCAATTCTTATATTTGTTTGTAGGCTTTACCATGATTTTTAAGATTTATAATTAAATTACGAACTTCTTCAGTACAATGCTTAGAGCGCCCCATTAATTAGTTACTTATTGCTTATTATTAAGAACTAATAATAATTAGAATTTAATAAGTACAGCAATTATTACACGAAAATTAATTTTTCACTACTATTTTATTGCACAGTCTAAAAAAAATACAAATGACCTTCAACCGGTAGTATTAAAAATATAAAACCATACAGTGCTGCAATTATCTTTCTTAAATTTTTTTTATACTATTATAATCACAACATTTAGTTTATGAACAACAACGATAAAAAACAAACAATAGAAAAATATACTTTGATGTTCAAAGTTTGTTGATAGAAAAATAAAATACGCACTACTATTTTACTGCATACGACTGTATTTTAAAGCCGTCTGACTACTTTAATCACAATTTGGCGAATGGAAAAAATTGCAACTTTCTCTATTATAAGAATCCGAAGTTGATGCTGCTGAATGTGGTAGAATTAAATAAAGCATCTTTTTGAGTTGCATCCTTAGCTTTGCTTTTTTTTGATACACCAAACTTTAAGAAACGTTTCAACACATCACTAAATGAAACCAACCAGTTTTAATTTCAGATTCATTAAACTATTCCTTATTTTATCTCTTCGTTATATTAATTAAAAAACAGCAGAATAACTTCCTTTTTTATATGACTTTTTATTTCTATTAAGTAAAAATTATCTATAAATCAGGGCCGACGGCACGGGTTTTGAAGTGAGGGGGGGGAGGGGGGGGGTTAGCAGAATAATCAATTTATGAAAAAAGTCCTCTATATCAAGATTTTCCAAAAAAAAAAAAGGTCGTCTAGAAAAAAAGTAGGAGAGGGGCATGTGCCCCCTGGCCCCCGGTATCGTCGGCTCTGTAAATATTCAAAGAATTTACATAACTCTGAAGCCGTGATGTAGGTGTTCTAGTTTCAGAACTGGAGGTCCGTGGTTGAAGCCAGCTCCGGTCATATATGTATCATTGGATCATTGAAGAGAAAGAAGTTGTGAACTTTCTGGTTAAATGCTTTTTCAAGGGTACTTTGCGATCAGACCGTATAGACTTCTTAGAGAATCTAAACAACTAAAAAAAAAAAGAAAAACTATGAATACCATTTGGGTTTGCAATGTAGGGCAACTTTCTTTTTGTAAAGAAATTTTTAAATCTTTCTGCTGGTTGTTAGGTTTTTGTATAAATAATTATAAATTTTTTAGCCTTCAAAAAAAAAAAGTTTCGAGTCTGGTGCATTGAAATGCACCAGACTCAAAACATTTTAAAGTGTTTACCAAAAGAAGATCTTCAATAATTGGAGGTCCTAGACAACTGCCTAATATATCTATGTCTAAAGTCGGCCATGACAATAATCTACAAATACAATATATTGTCCCATGGTTTTATCAAATATTGTTTAATGCTATAGCCAAAGCATCTATTAGCAGAGCTTGTAGTTACTATCTAATTTTGATTTCTCTTGTGAAAATGAAATCACATCATAAAATAATCCAAATTTAAACATCATAAAATAAACCAAGTTTACATTTTAGAAACCTAATTTGATATTGAACTTGAAACTGAAAGAGACAGTGCGGTTAAAGAATGTTATAAGCATGTAAAGAGTAGAAATGCAGAGCCAATACAAATTTTTTATTCCATCCGAGTATCGCTGACATTTTAATATTTTGATAGTGGAATTGATATTTTGATAAAGGCAATTGCTCTGATGAAGAACTTCTAGAAGATCACACGACCTTAATAATATATATATATATATATATATATATATATATATATATATATATATATATATATATATATATATATATATATATATATATATATATATATATATAAATGTATATATATATGTATATATATATATAGATTGTAAAGGGCTTCATGATAAGATCGTGTGATCTTCTATATATATATACATATATGTATATATATATATATATATATATATATATATACATATATGTATATATATATATATATATATATATATATATATATATATATATATATATATATATATATATATATATATACAATATATATATATATATATACAATATATATATATATATATATATATATATATATATATATATATATATATATATATATATATATATATATATACATATATGTATATATATATGTATATATATATATAGATTGTAAAGGGCTTCATGATAAGATCGTGTGATCTTCTATATATATTGAGCAGCCGTGGCGCAGTGGTTAGAGTTCTGGCTCAGAACCCAGAGGTCCGAGGTTCGACGCTAACTCTAGCCCAACAAGCGATATTGGTACGGGAGGAGGCGTGAACTTCCTGTTAAATGCTCTCCCGCAGTGTTCTATGATAAGACCGTAAGGACTTCTGGGAGCACCTAAATACATACAAAAAAAAAATTAAAAAAAAAATATGTATATATATATATATTTTTCTGATTAACATCGTATAATATTATTACAATGTTCGTTTACATATGGAATCTCATAAAATAAAATATAAAAGTATATACATTACAACAAAATTAAGTTAAATCAGATAGGGGCTCAAAGAAGATAAGGATAACATTACGTTATCGCAATCTTTTCATAGAACCCCTAGGTACAAGTTAAAATAAAACAACGTAAGAATAAATAGCTCGTATAAAAATATAAAAATAACAATGTTATCATTAAAAAGTCAAGATAAGGTTAAATTAATCAAAAAAGTAAAAAGAAAAAACTTTATCTTAAGTTCAAATTTGAAAAATTTCTTTTTTTAATTGAAACTTAAATGAATTTAAAGACTTCACCATAAATTTAAATTCCTTTTGACAGTCATTCCATAATTTAGGTCCTAGATAAGATATACAAAATTCTGAGAGTTTATTATATTTCCGAGGCAATTCAAAGTTTTTATTTCTATTTGATCTTAGACCATACTTTTCATTTGAATTTATTTCAAACTTATCTTTGAAGTTTGCTGGCAAGAGTTATAGTATCTATACATAAAAATTAGATGCTTATAAATATTTATTTCAAATATATCCATCATTTTCATGCCTCTCATAAGAGGTTTTGTATGTTCACGTTTATGTTTACAGTATATAATACGGCAAGCGTGTTTTTGGAGCCTATAAATTTTTTGAAGTTTTGAAGTTTGCGTACTTGCCCATGATATATTTGCATAATTAATAAAACAGTGCATCAGTATAAAGTATATTAATTTGATACTCATTTTGACGTATGGTCTAACCCTATACATTACGCCAATAGCTTTGGTAACTTTTGAATGTATGTAATTTATATGGGGAAGCCAGGATAAATTTTCATCGACAAGGATTCCGAGGAATTTTATACTTGCTTGTTTTTTAATTATTGTATCATTTAAGTACAGTTCGCGCAATTTAAGAGAAATGTTTAATTCTTGAGTTTTTTTATGGAATAGAGTGTAGTTGGTTTTCTCAACATTAAGTGTGAGTTTGTTAGCTTTAAACCAACTTTATTCAATTATATATTCATATCTGTATAAAGATGTTTAATATGATTATTGGTAAGAAATTAGTATCGTCTGCAAACATTATTGAGTTCAGTTTTAATGATGCATTACAAAAGTCGTTAATATAGATTAAGAATAAGAGCGGACCAAGGATCCTTGTGGAACTCCGCAAACGACATTTAATATTCCGGATTGCACATTATGAACATATTGCTTTCTATCAGTAAGAAAACTTTTAACCCAGAAATAGGTTGTATTAATTATACCATAATGCTTTTTTTTTTGTAAGAGAATACAATGGTCGACTGTATCAAATGCTTTAGATAGATCTATAAATACTCCTAAAGTAAATTTGTTATTGTCAAACCCATCAGTTATTTGGTTGACTATTTCAATAATTGCATGCTCAGTCGAGTGATTTTTTTGAAATATTATTGTTTTGGGTAGAATAAGTTATTTTTAGCGAAATATTCGAATATTTTATTATAAGTTACGCGTTCAAACAATTTTGAGAATGCAGAAAGTAAAGATATTGGTCTATAATTTGTAATGTTTGAATGGTCGTTACCTTTGTAAATTGGGATTACTTTAGCTATTTTAAGAGCATCAGGGAAAACACCAAACTTTGATGAGAGTTTTAGTATATGAAATAAAGGTTTGCTTAAGCTAGTTTTGTTAAAAATAACTATGTTGCTAGGTATTTCATCATATCCTGGGGATTTTTTTTTTTTTAAAGAAGAGTATGCTGTTTCAAATTCTTTGTAGCTTAATTCATTGTCATACAATATTTTGTCATTAGAGGGTTTTAGGTAGGTTTTAAATGATTCTAATGTTGGTGTTATCTTATTGGCAAGATTTGGACCAACATTGGTAAAATACTTGTTGAACTCTTTTGAAATTAAGTTTTCATTGTATTTATCAGTGTTACCAATATTAATTCTTTTAGGTAGTAAAGATGCAATGTTTTTTTCTTTACCGATTATATAATTATGGACCATGTTTTTTTACTATTAAATTTGTATTTGGAAATTAGCGTACTGTAATAGCTTTTTTTTGCATTTTTAATTAGTGCTCGGTAAAAGTTTTTATATTTTTTGTAATTTTTTTCGTTTTCAGTGTTTTAATTTTTTAGAAATTTATTATACAATTTTTGCTTTTTTTTAGAACATTTTAACAGCGATTTATTCATCCACGGATTAGCTAGTGTTTTCGCCTTAATTTTTATATCCTATTATGGGCAGGTTTCATTGAAGTGCTTTAATAATGTACTTAAAAAATTGTTAAAAGCCTCGTTAGTATCTTGACATTTATATACACTTCTCCACGTTTCTTGTTTTCATTTACATGTTAATTCATTAGTGTTTCTCAATATTTAATATTATGCAAAAACAAACAATCAAACAGAAAAAGCAAACAAAAGCTTGAAAAGTTACAAATTTTATCAGTATATATGTAGTGGTAATTTATAATATGTAATCTGAAAATATTGTCGCTCAGATTACGATTCCTTAATTATTTTGTGGAATAAGTAATAGTTTAAAAATATAGAAATATGTTATCAATTGAAAAAATTACTTCTTTTAGTTTTCTTTTAAAAGAAAAATAATTCCAATTATGTGAAAAATAATAATGTTTTAAAACTATTTTGTTCCATAAAAAGGCTCCACGGTATTAAATGCAAGATTTGCCTATTTTTGATTGAAAAATCGTTTGTTGGATATGTTTATTATTTCTTAATATATATTTATTTTTTTCTTTTATTGAATAAAAACTTTGAAAAGAAACTGGATATGCATTAATTTTACATTTAAACATAAAACAAAGAACGTTAAATATATTTGCTTCGTAAATATTAAGAATATTCATGTTAAATAATAAAGGCCTGGCATGAGTAAAACGATACCTAAAAATTTTGTATAAGTTACTCTTTTTATATTAATTTTATTAATGAAAAGCGGCGGCATTTCACTTGGTAGTATATGCTTTTTATAAGCTGAATGAAAAAGAATCCACTTAGTTTTTCAATATTAAGTGAAAGCTTATTTGATTTAAACCAGTCAGATATCTTTTTTAGTTATACATCATGTCATTAAATAACTTATTGATGTTATTTCGGTATAAAAAAAGATTAGTATGGTCAGCATACCTTACTGTCATTAAATTAGAAGTTTTATAGAGGTCATTAATATAGATTAGAAATAACAGTGGTCCAAGTATGGAACCCTGGGAGACTCCACAGGATATATCTAAAGCAGTAGTTGTTGAGTGTGTATCAATATGCATGAATTGTTTACGATTATTTAAGTAACTTTTTTAATAATATTAAGATTTTACCAGTGAAACTGTAATGTTCTCATTTTTTAATGAGAATATAGTGATCAATAATATCAAAGGCTTTAGATAGGTCTATAAAAATACCTAAAGTAAATTGTGATTTTTCGAAGGAGTCAGTAATAATTCTTGTGAGTTGATATACTGCGTATTCTGTAGAGTTATTTTTTTTTGAAACCATACTGATAGTTGTAAAGTATATTATTTTCAGAAATTCGATCAAATAAAATTCTTTCAAGAATTTTGGAAAAAAACTGACAAAACTGAAATTGGACGATAATTCTCAACATTTGTTAGTTCACCACCTTTATATATAGGGGTCACTTTTGTAGCCTTCATTTGGGCCGGAAAAATTCTTTTACTTATCAAACAATTAAGAACTTTAAATAGAGTATTCTTTATATTATCGTATGGCTTAATAACAATGTTTCCATTTAAATCATCTGGACTAATTACTTTATTGCGTCTAAGCATTTTGAAAGCATTTTCAAATTCTGAAAATGATAGTTCAAAGGCACTTAGACCAGAGGTTAGAGGAAATTCATAATTATTGATTGGATTTATCATGTTTGGAATGTTTTTTGAAAGATTAGGTCTAACAGAAAAAAAAAATTTATTTGTTCATTTGCTTTTTTTTTAGGATCATCTATAATTTGCCTAGTGCGCTTTCAATTGAGTTTATGTTTCTCTAGCAAATTATACTAAACAATTTGAAAATAATTAAAAAAATGCATTTTTTAAATTATTTTCAAATTATTTAGTATAATTTTATATATTGTTTTGTTTTCAATTGTTTTGGTTTTTAAGTATTTTATATAAAGTTTTTGCTTAATTTTAGAGGACTTTCTGAGGTCTTTATTGATCCACGGTGATTTAAGGCTTTTATTTGATTTAAGGTGATTTAAGGCTTTTATTTAATTATTTTGATTTTCGGGAAATTTGCATTGTAGATATCATAAAATGTTTCCTAGAATGTGTTATAGACTTCGTTTGCTTCTAATAAAGAGTGATTATTTTTCCAGTTAAGTAAGGATAATTTGATTCATTGAAAAGCGTTTGATGAAAATTTTTTGTTGTTGTTGTAATATTACAACAACAACAAAAAATTTAACATTGACATATTTAACATTGACATTAACATAATAAAAACAAAAACAAAAAACCGAAATATTATAAAATTTCGATAACAAGATTTAGAGAAAAGAAAATAGGGGAATGTCAGAAACGTCATTTTTTATTATACCTATTTTAAGCGAATTGTTTAAGATATCGGTTGTTATTATGTTATGTTATTATATTATGTTACTAAAGCTGATGTTTCTGTTACTCTTGTTGATCTGTTTATTAATGGAATTGCGCTGTTCTGAAACAAACCGCCATAAAACGTTTTTATGCTGTTATTAGTTTGATATTCAATTCAATTTAGATTTATGTCTCCAATTAAATAGTTAAGTTTCTCTTCCTTTAAACCTTTTCTCAAAATATTACTAAATAAAAATATATTGAAATTTTCTATTATGCCAGATGGCGGACGATAACAGCAACTCAAAAGTATATTTTTGGTGTTACTGGTTTTAATCTCTAAGTTGAGACTTCACTATTGTCATTAGAGTTACTCATGTCAGGTATAATAATAAACTGCGTAGGGACCGTCAACTTTTTGAGACTCGAATTTGTATAAAAGATGAATTTAGATTATACGCGTATACCGAATTTAACTTAAAGACGAATTTAAGCCATATTTGTAGCCCGAATTTAACTGAAAGACGAGTTTGGACTTCTAAACCGAATTTAACTGAAAGCCGAATTTGGATTTTAAAAATACATTTTTTTTTTTGTTCTAATTACAATATATTCAAAGAAAAATTAATTTACAATTAAATCGTTAGGAAAAATTTACAATTAGATCGTTAAGAAAAATTTACAATTAGATTGTTAAAAACGTTACTCAATAAGAAATAAATTAAATATAAAACTAAGACTTTTTTGTTAATATAAAAAGAACGCGGAGACTCGCAGAAGACCATTAGGTCTTGTCACCAAGAACCGCTCGTAAATTAAAACTTCATAAAATTCAATATATATATATAGTCAAGTCCATATATAGTTAATCACATTTAAGTGCATGTTCTTATAAATATTCAAATGAATAAACTAAAATAATACATCAAATTAATAATGTTTAAAAATATGACAATATATCATCATGAGACAAAATGGTTTCTTTAAGAAAAATTAAAATGTTTTAAAACTATTTTGTTCTAAAGAAAAACTCCTCGAAAAGAAATACTAGATTTTCCAAAATTAGTCTGAAAAAATGGTTGACGAATTAAATTATCATTTCTTAAATTGTATTTATTTTTATATTTCAGCGTGTATAAATCACTGATCTCTATAATAACTGGATAGCGCATCTCCTAATAAAAATTCGAAATTTTTAAAGCCAAAAGACGCCATATTGGAAAGCCCCAGAATTTATAAATGCGTAGTTGCGTTAAACTTATATGGCAATGTGATTGTAACACAACCTAAAGGTTCCTTAGGCAACATATAGCAAATCTTTATATTTACTTTTAATAATTTTGTTCTTGCGTGTGT
Organism: Hydra vulgaris; assembly: GCF_022113875.1. Classification (NCBI taxonomy): domain Eukaryota; kingdom Metazoa; phylum Cnidaria; class Hydrozoa; order Anthoathecata; family Hydridae; genus Hydra; species Hydra vulgaris. Next base: position 44,821,596 of record NC_061157.1, on the reverse strand, counting down.
ATATATATATATATATATATATATATATATATATATATATATATATATATATATATATATATATATATATATAAATTAACTTAACGCTTAACTGTCGAAAAATACTTTCAAGACATTTTTGTAAATGCCATTAGACATTTTCACAACACTAGAACATTTGTATAAGATATTGCAATTACAAAAGAATATGTTAAAGTAAAAAAATATAAATAAAATAATAGTTAGTTCTATCATCTTGAACAAAATAATCATTGAATAACTTGTATAAGCATTGAATAACAAAATAAACATTGAATAAAATAGTGGTAGGGAAAAGTAAAAAAGTATGTACACTTAGAAAAAAAATTGTTCACCTCTCAATATGGTCTTTTATGTTGCTTATTTGTTTTCACAAGAAATACTTTTTAATATTTATTAATTATACAACTAATATTTATCAGTATAAAACTGATAGATGTTAGCTGAATCATTATTATTTTACTTTAGAGTCAATAGTTTTAAAAAAAGTTGAAAGAAACCAAAAAAAAAAAAAAAAAAAGTCTGTTTTTATTTATACCATATTTACATATAAACAATCAACATGTGTGTGATGCTGTTATTTAGTCTAAAACACTAAATACTTTAATGTAAAACTGCAAATAACTAGTTATCACCAAATATCTAGTGTTTTTTAAAGTTAGAGATGGCTTTTTCAAACCTTCACAAAGTGTAATTAAAGTTAGCAAAGCAACAGAACAAAACATTGTTATTAAGTGATATCAATTTTAATAAAGTATTGCATAGCTGATGATATTTCAGTTGTGGAACAATATAAACATGCCACCAGAGTTTCAAAAATTAGAAAACCATTTACAAAAATGTTTGATACAATGTTTTTATCATGTTTTATACTTGTAAAGTTACTTTCCAGCTACTATTGCTAAGTAAGGTCACATCAAGTTGTTAAAATAAATACCCAAAAGTAACCAGATCAAATATCAATTTGTCTTTCAGAAAAGTTTTATTTAGAATATCATGAATTCAATAAATTTAACAAGTTTATAGAAAGCAATACAAATTTTATTATTTCTTTATAGCGATATTTCTCTTCGTCGTTAATGTTTTGCGTGTTTTTGATTCCCTTTTATAATTTTTACACCTTCAAACATTTTAAATACAGGGTGACCACAAAGTATCCGCACAGATAAAGAGCTTAATAAAAAGCATGTAGAAAGTATTTGGAACACAAATTTTATTTTAAAACATTTATTGAACTATAACAATTATGATTCAAAGATTGAATTCGAATTTTCCTCCATTAGCAAAATAACAGGCCTGTAGGCGTTTCGGGAATGCTTCGACGGTGGCGAGCAAGTAGACAGGGTCCAGAGAATCCCAAGCTTTCAGTAGTGATTTTTTCAAACTTTTAATATTTTTATGCGGCTTTTGGCATGCCTTTGCTTCTAGGACGCTCCAGACTGAGAAATCCATTGGGTTAAGATCGGGGCTCGATGGCGGCCATTGAGAAAAGTTGACGATAAGGAGAAACGCGCACCATTCTACAACAAATAAATAAGAAAATACATAAGTGCTTTTATGCTTATATTTTCACAAGATGAAACCGTCTCGTGTGCAGATACTTTGTGGTCACCCTGTATAATAATATCATTGAAATATGTGACTTGGTCGAGTAGATATAAACGAAGTAAAAAGGTACATCTTCAAGCGCAATCACTGTATTTTCGGTATTCTGGGGCTTTCCAATATGGTGGCCGTACAAAAAATTGGCTTCACTTTTGATAATAGAGATGCGCTATCCAGTTATTATAGAGATCAGTGGTATAAATTTTGAAAAGAAACTGGGCAAGAATTAGTTTTACATTTATACATAAAACAAAGAATATTAAAAACATTCAGCTGATATATATTAAGAATTTTCATTTCAAATAAAAGAGGCTTGGCATGAGTAAATCTGTTTTTAAAATTAATAAGACAAGCAATATGCTTCTGTTGACGATAAAGAGGCTCTAGTTTACATTTATTGGCATTGCACCTAGCAATATTTGCATAGTTTAAATGACAATGGATAAAAGAGAAATATAATTGAATTAGACTACGTTTATTTAACACACCTCTAGCTTTATACAATATTCCTATACTTTTAGCAATTTTATTACACAAGAATTTAATGTGGTGTTTCCAACTAAGGTTTTCATTAACATAGATACCCAAAAAATTAGTACTAATTACTCTTTTTATTTGGATTTCATCAATAAAAAGTAAAGGTAGCTCACAAGGAAGTAGTTTTTTTTTTAGACGTTGGATGAAAAAGTGTCCATTTCATTAAAAAGGAATTTTTTTAAGAACTTTTATAAGTTTTATAAACATTTTTTTTTTTTTTGCTTTAAATGTTCCAAGAAGATTTAACGGTTTTGCAACGGAGTACATCAGCAAAGTATTAAACTAGAAAGTTCAAACCTTTTTTCTTACCGATGGTGCGAAATATGCCTAGAACTTGCTTTGAACCCTAGGTCTATTGCTTCTAAAGCAAGCGCTCTAACCACTGCACAGCGGTTGCTGTATAATTATTTTTTATACACTAAAGTTATTACTTTTTAGCTTGTAATTAACCATAATTTAAAACTTGACATAGAACAAGTGAAGCCAAGTAAATTTTAATTTATTAAAAAAATATTCGCTTACAAAAGACAATTTGCGTCAAAACAAAAAATCTAAAAATTTAGCAATAATAAAAATTTAAGTTATGAAATCTTTACAACTCTTAATGTTTTTGAAAGAACGATTTTTTATTTTTTACCCAATTAATATTCCCAAGGTTATTGGGTCGCGTTTGTCGAGGACGCTACTTCTTATTTTGGTTACAACCCTCTCTCAACTCTGAAAAAGGGTTGTAACTAATAGAAACAAGTTGATATACATAAAACATATAATACATTTTATAATACTTCTTTATAAATTGAAAAAAACTTTATAGCTTTCGAATTTAACTGAAAGTTAAATAAAAATTTGAAATTATTACCGAATTTAACTGAAAGCCGAGTTTTTATTTCAACTTCGGCACCGAAACCAAAGCCGAAATCAACTTCTTCTTTGACTAAACTTCGTAATCCAAATTTTAACGAACATTCGCCGGTCTTTAATACTGCAAGTTTTCTTTTATGTAAAAAAGTAGACCACTGACTCGTTTTTTTGATTTTTGTGCTAGCGGGATTTTTTTAAAGCCTTCCAGGTGGAAATTTAAGTAAGATTTGGGGTCATCAGAGTCACACCAAGTTTCAGTTAAGCATATTATGCTAGTTTCTTTTACAATGTTACATAAGACGTCAAAATTTTTTTCAAGCTTCTTATATTAAGATGAACAACATTAAAATGATCTCGTTCTAGAAATCTTTTGTTTTGTTTTTAAAAAACCTGAACTTTTCTTTCACTTTCTTCCCATATCTCATTTGGATCTTTTTCAATTCCCGTGAATCTTAAATTACTTCGCCTGCTTCGATCTTCTAACTCTGTAAGTTTATCTTCAATGTCACAGTTATTTAGGTTGGTATAATTTTTGTTTAAGCTGTTATTTTGTTTAGCTACTGTGTTTGTTTTCTTTTTTTGTTCTGCAAGTTCGATATTAATGCTACCGTATTTTACACTTATAAATTAAACAATGAACTAGTAAATCTCAACGACTGGTTTAAAGCTAATAGACTCTCTTTAAATAATGATAAGACGAAATACATTTTGTTCACAAAACCCTCAAAAACTGATAACTTACCCCTTAAACTTTCAGATTTACAACATTAAAATAAAAAATGTTCATTCAATGAAAATTTTATGTATATTATTTGATGAACATTTAAATTGGAAAAATCATATTAAATTATTAGAAAACAAAATCTCTTTAGCCTTGGGGATCATGTTCAAAATGAGGCACCTTTTAAATAATATGTGCCTCAAAAATTTATATTTTTCATTTATACATAGCTATATTAGTTATTGTAATATAGCTTGGGCAAGTAATCACTCGTCTTTATTAAAAATAATTTATAGCAAACAAAAACAAGCGACTCGGTTAATTTTTAATGCAGTCAGATATGTACACTCCAAGCCTTTACTAAAAGAAATTAAAGCTCTGAATGTATTCGAACTAAACATTTATCAAAATTTATTGTTTATGTTTAAACTTCACAATAACATGCTTCCATCATATTTTCAGCCACATTTCTCTTTAGTTAATCACAGATACTTAATAAGATATTCTATTGACAATTTTTACATACCATCAACAACTCTTAAAAAATCGGACTACTCTATTACTTGTCGGGGTCCGCGTCTGTGGAACTCAATCCTGAATAATGACATAAAATCTATAGCCTCAATTAAAGCATTTAAAAAAACTGTGAAACAACATTTGTTAAATCTAACCAATAAAAATATTTTTTTGTATTTTTAAGTCGTATTTTTATGTATTTACTAATACGAATATGTATGTTTAACTCAAAAATATGTAATTTTATAATAAACTAATTTTATAATTATAGATTTTACGAACTTAATCATGTAAATAAAGTTAACTATTTTACTATCAAAGGGGCAAGATGATAAGATGTATTGTCTTATGCTTGCTCCTGTCAGAATTGAAAAAATATATTTTATTTTATTTTTATTTTACAAGTACATTGTAAAATTTTCTTTTCTTTTTTGTTCATTGACGAAATAAAAAATTCAATAGTTTTTTTTAATTTGCAAACTTCTTTTTTTAGATTATTGTTTCCTTCTTGCATTTTATCAAATTTGTCATTAAACATTTTTAATAATGTGTTTTCATGAATTTTAAATATATCTCTAATTTGTACCACAGTGTATTTTGCCATTTTTTTTTTCCACTTTTGTTTGTTTCTTGGACCGCTGCTATTTCTAATCTATGTTTACGACCTAAACAAAGTCTCTAACCTGATTATTAGCCTCTAACCTGATATTTATGAAAATGATATCAACCTATTACAACCTCACAGTGATGTTGACAAACTTTTCTCAACAACTAATAATGAACTTAAATACATTTCTAAATGATTCAAATGTAATAAATTAACATTAAATAGTAGCAAAACTAAATGGATTCTTTTTCATTCCATCTCAAATAAACGTTCTCTATCAATTATTATGCCTCAAATTTATATTAATGAAACTGTAATAAAAAGAGATTCTGTTATAAGATTCTGTTATAAGATTCTTAAGTGTTGATGAAAATATTACTCGGAAAACCATATCACGCAAGCACTAAAGTTTCTAATATTTTTGCCATTTTGTATTTAACCCGACCTTACTTGAACAAAAAAAAGCCTTATACAACTCTATTACTCATTTACACACAGATGTATAAATTACGTAAATATTGCAGGGGCTAGTAAAAAAAGTAAACTACAACGTCTATATCACCGTCAGAAATATGCGATTTGCGTAATTAATTATGTGGATCGCTCTTCGCATTCGAAACCTTCCTTTGATCAAATGAAAATACTTGATGTCTACAAACTTAACATCTGTTTTTAAAACCTTTTTACTTTGAAACTTTCTAATAAGTACTCACTAAGAAATAATGATTTGCTAAATGAACAACTTGGTCGAACAAACTTTTTATTAATTATAGTGTACTTTACCTTTGGAATAAAATAGTTTTGTCAATTTTGATCCTTTCATTCAATTTTCTATTTTTAAAAATAAATTAAAAGGTTTTATTCTTGCTATGGATGACATTTTAAATAAACCTTAATTTATGAGATTTATAATAATATTTATATTAATGGATTTATTTTCTTTGATTTATAAAAGATTTATAAAATTTATTATTATGGATTTTTATTATAGATTTAATATTACAGATTATTATTACAGATACATGATTATTAATATGGATTTAATATTACAAATTTATTATTATGGTCATTCTTTACATTTAGATTTTCAGTTTTAAAAGTATTATTTATTGAACTATTTTATTTTTAATATTGTTAAAGTTCTGAAGATAAAATCATTATGATCTTCTTTCAGAAGCTTTGTTTGTTTGCTCTTGTAAAATATAGTATTTATTTGAGGACAAATGTAAACAGAAAGGAAAAAATTCATATTTGAAAAGATCAAGTAATAAATCTGAAAATATTTATTTAAGAGTAGAAGATAGGGGCTTAATGAAAAGATTGTGATGTATGATGACGTATTGTGATCTTTATCTTTTTTAGGCTTTATTAAATAAAGTATTAAATAGGGGTCTGTTTAATGCATTTAAACAGACAGGGGTCTATTTAATTCAATAAAGATCATTCAAAAAAACAGTTTGAATTTTTATATTTAAAAAATAGTGCTTCGTTACAAGTTTATACTTTGTTACAATTTTATACTTTGTTTTACTTTTGATTAAAATTCGAAAATTTTAATCAGAAGGTTAGGAATGATTGATGCATTAATTTGGAGGAACTTGCATAATTCTTGGTTATGCATAATCAAGAATTATGTAAAATGCAAAAGAGACGATCGCATTAAAACGTGAAAAATTTACTCCAAGAAAGTAGTATCAGTTTATTCCAAGAAATCTGTTTAGCCATGGAAGTGACATCCTTTCATAGGTTTCGAATTCATATATAAACTAGAAATCTATGAAAGAATGTCACTTTTATTCATGTTTCAATTAGGACAACTATACGCAGCACAGGAATTTACCATTTTAATGGTAAATTTCTAAGGCCTAGAGGTGGCTTTGAACCAGGGATCTCTAGGCTCTGAGGCAAATGCGTTATTCACTGCGCTACAGTTGCTAAACCATTACAAATTTTGATTCTAAGAATAATGCTATCGATCTTTTTAAATAATAAGAACGGGTTAGCCGGTAACTCAAAACTCTAGCAACTAAAAGTTCAACAAAAATTGAACGTTTCAAAATTTTTTCTTGCAATACCCATAAATAAAAACAACAATAGCAACAAAAAACAAACAAACAAACGCGCTATTCATTTTTTAGGTTCCTGTTATAAAGAAATAACTTCATTTTAAGTATTTTAAATTAAGATATTAAAGAACCATAACGTATGTTTATAACTGGACGTTATATTATATTTACAAGATTCATTTTAATCTCGATTTATACGATACAATAATTGAACGTTATATATTCGATTTATACGATACAATATTTGAACGCTACTAAATTCGATTTATACGATACAATATTTGAACGCTACTATATTCAATTTATACAATACAATATTTGAACGCTACTATATTCGATTTATACGTTAAAATATTTGAACACTACTATATTGGATTCATACGATCAGTATTTGAACGCTACTAAATTCAGAAGTAATCTCTATTATAAGTAACATTCTTTTCAAAACAGTCACAAATAGATTTTAACTTAAAAAAAAAAACTAAAAAATTTAAAAGAATTTCGAAATTAATGTTAGCGTAAAAATCAATATTATTTTATTATATTTAATAAACGCAAATATAAAAATTTCATTTAACTTACAAAAATTAATTTACAAAACAGATTAAAGATTTTAAATAAATAAAATTTCTTAGATTGTTTGCTTATCAGACAAAAAAAGATGGTAGATCGCCAGAAAACGGAGCATGATAAACATTCTTTTGCCTGCTTCTTTTGATAGTACTCGAGTCTTAAACAATGACGTAATTAAGAAATCAAGTCCTAAACTAACCATAAAAGTATAAAATCAATATCATTGGACGAAAATAATAACATTGTTTTTATTTTAATTCTTTTAAAAGATATTTCAAAGTTGCTGTTCATGCTTAACCTTTGTTGAGTGTTGTCTTCGCAATTTGAGGTAGATTTAGGTTGTAGATAAATAGATCCTTTCACCAAACCATTTTACTAAACTATCAACATTTAACCAATTAGTCAGGGGTATCTATCGCTGTTAATGACCCAACTATTTTTGGGGTAACTCTTTTTTTAGAATAGCTCTCAATTTCTTCAATATTAGAATTATCTGAACGATTTGTATCTACAATAGCATCGCTAAATTTGTATGAAACGTTTCCGTATTCTCGTAATAAAGGCAGTCTGCTAAGTAAGACCTCGCAGAAATCTTGGCGCATTCCAAACCACCCTACAAATTAAATTTTAATAAATATCTTATCTATCAAATATCTTATCTATCAAAATCATTTTTATCATTTTAATATTAACTAATGCTAAAATAAAATTAATAAAAAAATTAAATGAAGAAAAAACTTGATAAAGTTTTCAATTAAATTTTAAATTTTTTTACATTTTTAATTTATTCAATAATTAGCGTAGAATAATAGAGTTGCTCATTTTTTATCAATTTTATTTTATTGACGTATGCAGGTTTAAAAGATGGCTACTTATGAGTTATTTAAAAGATGGCTACTTATGAGTTATTTAAAAGTATATTTTTATTAAAAAAAATTATTTTAACCACCTTACGCCAAATTTTAAAATTTAGGCATAAAAACCGCTAAAAAGTCCAGATTTTTGCGCGAAACCTTTATTCTTAAAAAACTTTATGCAAACTCCTAAAGAACATGTTATGAAATATATTCGATTTAAAATATACATCTTATCTCAAAAAACCTGTTAAGAGATAAGACCCTACTTTTAATTAGAAAATATTATGCTAAATTAATAATACTTTAGTTCACCTTCATTCTCACCATTTTAGGATAGAAGAAGTGAAAGACTCAACAATATTCTTGCAGCAATACTTAAGTACTGCATCGTTTAAAAAGTGTGAATATTAATTTTCCTTTAACCACATTTGTACTCAAGTTTCTTATCGTATGTTTTATTTATGAATCGTTCTAAATATTTTTCTCTTGAATTGTTCTTAATGTTTTTTCCTTGAACTGGTATTATGAGTTGTTTATCCTTTTTCTTTATATCGCTACTTTCCCGAATTAATTTAATTTTTCATCCTTTTATTTAGTATAATTTTATAATTATAAGTAAAAACCTGGTAGACAGTGGGAATCTCATTAGAAAATAAAAAGGGTAAAATTTAAATACAAACTACAAAAAAAAGAGAAAGAAGTCGTGTAAAGGAATACTTCTTAGTCGATAAGCCAGCAAAGATGTCCTCGTTTCAACTTTTAATTGAGGCTAATCATTTCAGCTTTCTATCAGACACTTTCTCTACTTGAAGGAAAGGAATGAAAAAAATTTAGAAAAAAATTTTAAGTAACAGCTTTAGATTACTTTAAATATTTCACATTTGAAAATTTTATTAAAACTTAATAATATTTCGAATTGAATAATGTATATTTTTACCATTTCAAGTTTAATCAATGCGTGCTAGAACTTTTATCATCTTGGTGGAAAAAAAAATGAGTAAATTTTTGAGTAACAACAAAAAAATTACTTGTTACAGCGTACTATTGCAGTTTCTGCATTCAGCAAGGAATGTATTCTTGGTGGATTATGGTTTTCGTGGCTAAAATCAGGTTTTAAACCTGTTACTCTGCTAAGGAATCTATTTAAGTATATTGATTTATATTTGAACATAATGAAGAGCCAAAATAATATTCAAAAAGAGGGTAGATTTAACCTCAATCTTGTGTTGAGTTTGTTAAGAATGTAAAAGAATTTTGAGTTATTTCAAAGTAAAAATGTTATTAGTGTAATAATTAATAATTGAGAAATTTCAAAGAAATATTTTATTTATAGGGTTATTTTGGTTAAGTGATACAAAGCCTTATCAAAACTATTAAAATAGTTAAGAAAAGAATTCCAACTGACAAATCTGAGAATTTACTTTTTCTAAAAGGAGAAAGAAAAATGACTAACATTGATAGGCTTTAATTGAGGAGAAAGAAGCATTCTCCGAGTACATTTACACCATCTGCCAAATTTGTCTTTTTTTTTTCTTAATTGTTAACTTACAATATTTCCAGGACCAATCATCAACCCGGTGCTCCAGGAGTAATATCAAACAAATTGATGTAATGCGGTATGTACATTAAGGTGTTGACTTTTTGGTATCTTCAGTTTCCTTTATAAAAAATAAATGAACTTTGGTTTTTAAGTAACTGAAAAGTCATTGGTTTAATTAAATTTTGAAAAAGGTCACCCACCATGACATTTGAGATCCAGATTAACATTTAAGACACAGTTTAAGGTTTGAGACCAAGATTAAAATTTGAGACAGATTAACATATTTTTGAAAAGCCTTTATAAATATTTAGGATTTATTAAATGTTCGAGGGTCTTAAGGGACAAAAAATTTTTTGTATTTAGCATTTGCTATCAGTTTTTGTCAGGTACGCTTCTCTATCTTAAAGGTTACTTTTAAGATACGTGGTTTTATTTGTACTTAAAAAAAGTCGGTACTAAACAATATTTAACATGTTCAAGTATAACATAATGTAGAAGCCTTAGTGTATTTACAACAATATAATACTAGCCTGTGTTTTAGTACAATAAATGCAAATTTAAAAAAAAAATCTTAACAGAAAAGGAGCCATCCATAAAGTACATACGGGGGGAGGAGTTTCCCAAAAGCGTACAAACGCGTACTAGGGGAGTGAGGGGGTGTTAAAGACAGTGAGTACGTACGCGATTTGACTATCTCTCCTAAACTTGATTTTATTTTTTTTAAAACATAGAATTTCACGTCTGTAACAAATCAGAATTTTTTTTTTCTAACTTCAGTCCTAATTTTTTTAAAAATTTCTTTATAACTTAAGAGGAGAGAAAAAAGAAATCGGGTTTTGAAAATTTTGAAAAAAGATAATACATACATATGCGGAGGGGGGAGGGGGCTTTAAAATCGTACAGGTTCGTACAAGTGGGAGGGTCCTAAATAAGATGTTTTACTGCGTTCGTACTTTATGGATGCCCTCAAAGGAAATAAAATGAATTTAGAAAAATAACATCTTGAAATAATTATTTCTTTAGTCTAATACATTAATAATGACAAAATCTTCTATTTTTTAACACAAATATTGATAAAGCAGAGCTATATGAGTCCACTTCATTTCTTTAATGAATATTTCTTCAAAAATTAAAATAAAGCTAAATACTTACATAAATTACCACTTTTTTGATAGAAAGACGAAATCAACAAATTGATAAGTGCAATATGCAATGGTATAAAAATAACAGAAAAATAAGAATTGTTAACTCCATCTAATTTTCGACTTAACATCACCTAAAAAAATTTAACATTATTTTTGGATAAACATTTAAAACAAAAAATATTTCTTAGCAATAAACTTGAAACATTTTTTAAGCTGCAAGCAATTTTTTTTCTTCAGAAAAACAATTAAATTGATAGTTAAGATTAGTGCAATTAAAAACAAATCAACCAATTATAACATTGTTATGACAAAAATATTATGGTAATAAAAGTTTGTAGCAGCCTAACTGACTAGATATCAAAGTTTTTGTGTTTCAATGGTAAAAAGAAGTTTAAGGCATAATGTTGAAGCATAAATGTTGTTTAATTTATATTCATACACTATAAACATAAGACCTCTGATTAAAAATCAAAAACCTTTTTATTTTAATTCTTATTTATCATTTTAGGTACACTTAGCATAATTATAAATTAAAATAATTGAAAAAGACAACTAAGGTATAGACATTTAAGGTGTAGACAACTAAGGTGTAGACAACTAAGGTGTAGATAACTAAGATGTAGACAACTAAGGTATAGATAACTAAGGTGTAGATAACAAGGGTGTAGACAACTAAGGTGTAGACAACTAAGGTGTAGATAACTAAGGTGAAAAAAACTCTAAGTTATCTTTACCTTTAAAAATGTAAAGATAACTTAAATTAAAATTTACTAACACAAGAACAAATCAAAATAATTTTAAAATAAATAAAAAAATTAAGTGACTTAAAACCATGTCATATCAATGCATTCAAAATTAAAAGCTTAAATTAAAGAGTATAAATTTGGGCGTGATTTATGCATTATATGAATCATATAAAATCTAAAAGGGGACATGATATAATCAGAATGTTATTATATAATACAAGAAGATATATCTTCAAACCATTTTTTTAATAATTTTTGTTTTGTATTGCTACATTTTGCACTGTGGACCCAAAAGACTGCTAAGTTTTATGTTATGGCTCTCAAACCAAATCCATCTTATTTGAAAGTATTAACCATATTGTTAAAGAACAAATTCTCTCTGAAATTAAAATGTGTTGCTATTATACCATTTTTGATAAAACTTTATATTAAAATCGTCATAAAATGAAAAAAATTTAAAAATATTAATACTGAGAACCACTAACAGTTAGTTTCTTTAATACTGCGAACTACTAACAGTTAGTTTCTTTGATGATAATAATTTTATTTATTTTCTAAAATTTTTTATCAAAAAATAAAATTATATATATATATAATAATAATAATAATATTTACATAAATGTTTAAAACAAATTGAATTTATAACCTTTGCTCTTAATTATAGTAGCTAGCAAATAGGTTACACTCCAAAAACATTTTCTTTAAAATGATTTATTTAAATAGTTTTATAGGCAGAAAACGACTTACAAAGATTTATGCTATATAAGATTAATTTGTAACTTATTAAAAGTTTAAATTTTGTCTATTTTATAACCATGTGGGCAAAAACTAGATAAATAAAAGTTTTTTAAGCATGAAAAGACAAATACAGTAGAAGGTTGCAAATTTTCAGAATGATTCACCATGCAAGAGTTTTAGTTGATGGAACAAGCAACTCATTTGAGCAGTGAATGTGAAGAAAAAAGAAATGTTACAACATTGGGACAGAAGCAGGTCCAACAACATTTAAACAATTTTTTTAGACCTTGGATGGATGAGAGATTAACAGAAATAGTAAATAGAATCTCTTATTAAGACTCATAATGAGAATGGAATCAGGTTAAGAAAAAAGGCTGTCATGATAAAAAGAGAGATAGCCTTAGTAGAATGAATAGTAAATATGGTTTCCAGAAATTTACTTCAACAGCCATTAATTTAAATTTTTTAATATATTATTTATTCATTATTTTTTTATTTTGTATTTATTATTTTTGTGTAAAGCTATAAGTAAGCAACCTAAAATAATTTAATCATTAAATGGTAAAAAAAACAACAATAAATACAACAACCTTGGTTTAGACAAAAGAGTACTTCCTATTTCCTTAAAATAGTATGAACTTTTTAATTATTAAACCACCATGTAAAAAAATATAAACAGTTTGAAAGCTGCTGTATACCATACAGGAAATTCACTGATTTTCTTGTACTAAGTACATCATTCTATAATGTACCTGTTTAATACATAAAATATTTAAAAACCATAAAAGAACATTGGTTAACATAAAATATACTTAATATTAAAAACATAGAACTTTTTATTTCTATAAAATAATATGGAGTTTTTTATTATCAGTTAAACAGAAGTTTTAAAAAAAGGTTAAAAGCTGTTGTTATAGAGCAAATCCACTGCTTTTTTGTAAATTGTACATGTTTCATAAATAAAATAGTACACAAGTTACAAATTTCACCTCACTCAACATAAATTGACGGATATTATTCTTGTCTTAATTAGTATTTTTTAGGCAAATCAAAAATTAAACTATTTAAACATTTAAGTTTAAAAATAAATAAAAACATTTACCATAAATATTATGAGTGGTACAACCATAAACCATGTGACTATTGCATTAAAAACATGCGTTTTACGTTGTTGAGGTGCAATTTCTGGCGATCTCATAAACAGCAAAGCCCATATAATATAATAAAGTACACAGATAAACAATAAACAAAGTATAATCCACACAGGAACTAGTACAACCTAATAATTCAACAATAAATACATATCATAATAACATTTAACATATACTGTGTTGTAATATCTTGAATATTTCAACATGATCATGATTTGATCCATTATGCACACATTTTTAATAGTTTAATGTAGACGATTTAATACTGATATTTTATTTGAGACCAGTCAGTTACCTGGCAATACCACAACACTACTGTTATTTTATTTGAGACCTGTCAGTTACCTAGCAATACCATAACACTACTACAAATTAGATACATCTAATTATACTTGCGTTAATCTTTTTGTGTTAGCTGACGTATGACTCTTTATTCCTATCTATATTTGTCTATTAATAGTTTTGATTATTTTTTTCAAAATTTTATACTTTTGATTCAAAACTGAACAAAACTTTTCAGTTTTAATATTTTGAAAGCTAAAAATGTTTATTACAGATAAATATTTGCTTCAGTTATAACATTTCAAAGGCTAAAAAGGTTTATTAGTGATAAATTCATTTTCTCTTCTTTTCAACTCCCTACTAATGTTATGTACATGATGGATTCTTCAAAAAAAAAACTTTTTATATATATGTTTTTCATTTTTATATTTATAATTTATGTCTAATTTAAGCTAATTTTATACTAGCCTAAAAAAATTAGTAGAAAATCACTTAACAAATTTTTTTCATTTAACACATTTAACAATGTGTTTCATCAATAAAGACTCATCAGAAGTCTTTATTAATGAAACACAATGTTAAATGAAAAAAAAAATTTAGTGATTTTCTACTAAATTATAATTGCTCTGTTCTTTTAAAAACATTGAGCACTCTATTTTGTAGAGTACATTTTAAAATTATATCTATCTATCGATCTATTTATCTATATATATATATATATATATATATATATATATATATATATATATATATATATATATATATATATAAATATATATATAAATATATATATATATATATATATATATATATATATATATATATATATATATATATATATATATATATATATATATATATATATATATATATATATATATATATATATATAGTGATGTACCGATATTAATTTTTTGGCTGATGCGGATACTGATGGATGGGAAATGCTGATACCGATGAATTTACTAATTATTAAAAATTTGAAAATATAAAACCATAAAACTTTAAATTGGTACTGGTAAACAAATACTTGTACTCAAATCAAAGCCAAACAATTATTTTAAAAGATATTAGAAAAACTCAGTTAAAAAAATATACATTTTTATTTTTTTTCTACTTTGAAAAGAAAACTTTCAAAAAAATAAATACAACTTTAGAGAAATGCTTTTGATTTTAATTAAAAAAAAAGAAAATATGCATATGCAGTTTACTTAGAATTCTTTATCAATTTATTAGCAATTTAGATATCTAAACAACAATCATGTGCTGTTTAGACATAAATTATTTTTAGATAAATAAATTGTTTTAAGAATTATTTTAATTTGTGATGTTGGATCCCCACCATGTCCCTGGTAGTACAGCGCTTAACTTATTTCAACACACAGAGGCATTGTTCATCAAGGTTTGTGTTTTTGAGTTATAAAGTTAAAAGTGGGTTGTAACCATAACTAAAGTAGCCTTCTCAATTGAAGTGGCCTTTGTGGCTTTAGGGAGATGAATAGAAATAAAAAAATTATAAAATTTAGAAATATACTTGGTACTTGGCTATACTTAAATACATGAAATAAGGCTGAACTATTTGCAAAGAAATTCTCTTCTAATCCGATTCTTGAATCTTATGGCCATTCTCTTTCTTTCATTCTAATTAAACAAGTTAACCCATTGTTAGACATTTCAGCTTCCATTGCTCATAGTCATATCTCGATTGAAGCCTTTTATGGCTTGTGGTCCAGACAACATTCCTGTCACAGTCTTGTGGTCCAGACAACATTCCTGTCACAGTCTTGTGGTCCAGACAACATTCCTGTCACAGTCTTGTGGTCCAGACAACATTCCTGTCACAGTCTAACAAAACTGTTCTCTAGAGCTCTCTATTCTCAATTTTCTTTAAACTATTTAATAAGTGCTTAACTAAATATTGTTTTCCTGCCTGCTGGAAAACGGCATCTGTTGTTCTAATTTTTAAACACTCTGGTAAATTTATTGACCCCCCTGATTATTGTCCAATCAGTCTTCTTTCTGTTATTAGCAAGGTCTTTGAGTCTTTGATAAACAAATTTCTCACATTCCATCTTGAGTCAAATAACTTGCTGTCAGACAAATAACTATTGTAGTACTGTCGACATTCCTCTATTGATGAATGGCAACCCTCACACTGATTCTACTATTTTAAGTCTTCTTGAATTATTATTTACTACTGACTTTTCATGGAAACCATATATACAATTGATTGCTAAATTAGCATCTGCTAAAGTTGCTTCTTTTTATCGTGCTCACCATTTTCTCTCTCCTGATTCCATTCCCTACCTCTACAAACCTCTTATTTGTCCCTGTATGGAATACTGTTATCGTATTTGTTCTTCTAATGATGCTCTTTTTCTTCAAGATAAGGTTTAAAAATGCATTGTAAACAGAGTTGGACCTGGTCTATCTGCAAAGCTTGAGCCTCTTTCCCATTATCGTAAAGTTGCATATCTTTTTCTATTCTACAAATACTAACATGGTTGCTGCTCAAAGGAGCTTTCATCTTTAGTTCCATCAATCAAAACTCATTCTCACTTGACTTGTCATTTATCAAAGTCTCATTCTTTGACTGTATCTGTCTCTTCATGCTCCAAAAACTTTTATTTGTCTTTTATTATCCCATCTTCATGTTTTCCTGACTCATACAACCTTCAACTTTTTAAGTTTTCTGTCAACCATGTTGCTCTATATTTCTACTCTTTTTTTCTAGCAACTCCCATTTTGACAGTGGTTGCTTGAAGCCTTATTGGGAGTAAAAAAGAATTAAAAATATATAGATAACAATGCTTAACAGGTTACTTTTACAGCTTTTGCCTGTAAACAAAGTCAAAATAAAAATTTATCCAAAAAATTCTAAGTAATGCACAAAGTTTAGTTTATTTATTATTTAATTATTATAATAATGCAGGATAAAAATATTAATAAATAAAGGCCGATACCGATTCTTTATGTATATATATATGTATATATATATACATATATATATATATATATATATATATATATATATATATATATATATATATATATATATATATATATATATATATATATATATATGTATGTATATATATATATATATATATATATATATATATATATATATATATATATATATACATATATTTACATATATATATATATATATATATATATATATATATATATATATATATATATATATATATATATATATATATATATATATATATATATATATATATATATATATACATATATACATATATACATATATACATATATATAAATTTTTTGATATCTTAATAGAATTACAAACCCTAAAATCCTTTAGCATTTGTAGTTACTCTGCTACTAGTAGCAGAGTAACTAATTAATTTTTAATTAATTAGTTTTGTAATTAGTGCATATTTCTTTGGCAAAATATAAAAATATACTCTGTATTGTTTTTTTGTAATTTTGTATTTATACTTGGCTGCTATAAACTGAAACTGAGTTACATAAAACAATAAAAAGCAAAATATTGACTATTTGACAAGAATATGAGAGGGATTTTCAAGTCTCCCTCTGTTTAGATTATTGAGATAATCTTCATATTTATTATAAAACTTAGACAGATAATCTCCATATTTATAATAATAATTGATTGTATCATATATTTTTATTTTACTTTTTAAAATGAAAAACTGTTTTGAAAAAACAAAACTCAAATGCTTAAAACAAATCTTTTTGTTATTTGCCCTTATTATTATATTTATTAATCAT
Organism: Hydra vulgaris; assembly: GCF_022113875.1. Lineage (NCBI taxonomy): Eukaryota > Metazoa > Cnidaria > Hydrozoa > Anthoathecata > Hydridae > Hydra > Hydra vulgaris. The sequence continues at coordinate 44,803,865 of NC_061157.1, read as the reverse complement.
TCTTTCAGTTATATTTCTCCAGATATAGTTTAAATGTATTTTTTCAGTTATTCTTGTAAAGATAAACATATAATGTCATTTTCTTATTAAATATGACATCAAAAAGTTGAAGTAGTTTATTACAACTAAATGTTGGTTCTGGTTGCAACCCAAGTGCTTATTTATTCTAACTCCCAAAAACACATCATTGAAAAAATGTGGATAAAATATTCGAAGTTATTTTTCTTAACATATAAATGCCTTTAAAACTTCAAACTTTATTTGAAAGAGATAATAATTATATTTCTTCAGATTAACTTTAAAAAATTTTTTTATAATAAAAATATTTTTTTTAAATGAATTGAATTGATTTGAAGATAGTATTCTTCAAAAAAATATTTTTAATAAAACAAAGCTTATTTATTTTTTCTCCAATAACAGAAATCAGGATACCATTTTTAAAGCATTTTCCTACATTTGCAATTTGACTATTGTTTTAAATTGTTTCTTTAAGTAAATAAAAGGTTTCTTTAGAAATTACTGAAGAGTTACCCCAAAACCATGGCACTACCGCTGTCTGCATTGTGAAAGTGGATAATAAAAAGTACAGGATACAAAAACAATATTAAATAATTTCAACAACAAAAAATTAATTTTAGGATAAAAAAGTTTTTATTATAAGATTGTTTCATAAAAAGCACAGTCAACTGCAGGCATAAAACATTAAAAAGCATTGACTCTATATCTTTAGTTTTTTTTATGCTTAGATGAATTAGTGATGTTAATAATGAGACACTAGAGATTAAGACAATTTCCTGAAAATGTATTTTTGCTTGATATGTCCTTTCTTTTTTCAAAATACTTACGCACATTTCTGGTTCAGTGACAGTCCTTGTATGCTACAAAATGCGGTATATTTGAATGAAATTTTAGTTGTTTGAAAAAAAAAAATCTTCAAAAAATTCATAATTTTTCAAAGTTAAAAAAATCTGATGATCTCATCTAAAGAATGTAGAGTTGGGGGCTTTCTTCTCAGCATTTTTAATACATGAATTAAGCTGATTGATTTATTTACTTCATTCTAATCTAAACTTTTTTTAATTAAGCTATGAGCATTATCAACTTCTTTATTGAAATTTTTTGTGTAACTGTCTTAATCTGTGTATTTTCTAGCATAAAACCTTTCAAAGCAAAAGCAAGTATTGAATTTCTATTTTGTAGTACACATGAGTCAGACCAAAGAATGATTTCTGTTACATTTGGATGTTCTAAAACTAATTGCCTTAAAACCTTTACAAATGCTGATACAATACAATTAGCAGTTCTACCACCAGTGTACTCAATCCATGCACAACAGTAAACTTTGTTATCTATTGAACTATGAACAGTGAGAGTAAAAAATTATAGTTTTCTTTTTAAAAAAAAATTGATATATTTGCTCTTGGAAGCTAAATAACATTTTCCATATCAAAACAAATAACAACTTTTCTAAATTCTCCGTCACTCTTCCTTTCTTAATAGGAATCTGTCTTTAAAAGAACATGACGCTGAAATTTCCCCATATTCATTTTATTCTCTTCACAGCAGTCACTTGGTCTGATTTTGGCCTTGAAAAACCTATATTAAATTCTGTATTAAACACTTCTCTATAGTTATGTTGCTTAACAAATTTAATTCCTTTTTTTTAGTTTATAAGTCATACATTAATGACAAATTCAATTTAATTTCAAACACTTGAGTAATGTTTAATAAGATTATATTAAATTTTACACAATTATTATTAAATTCTAAACAAATTTTTTATAAACTATTTAAAGATAAATTCATTAAGTACTATTTTGATAAATAAACAGAATAATTGCAGTTCGACTTTTTTTTTGATTTACAAAAAAAATACATTTTGTACAGTTTCGCTACCTACCATCTTGAAATTGTTATAAATTATAAAAAGCAAGCTGCCTGATTGGCTAGAATCTGGTAGAACAAATTAGCATTAAAAAATTTTTCTCAATTGGAAACTAGTTTTTTGTAAGGCTTTATTTGATTGGCTGTTTTGGAGTTAAAACATTTAAAAATAAAACAAGGTAAAAAATTGGAGTTAGAACAAATAAGTACTCAGGTTGCGTGGTGTTAACCTGTTTTGCAGATCAGGGGTATCTTTATTATAATACAGTGCTTTAATATTGTGCTGTATAATTAATATTGTGCTGTATGATTAAAACTGTGCGGTATAATTAATACTGTGCTGTATGATTAAAACTGTGCGGTATAATTAATACTGTGTTGTATGATTAAAACTGTGCGGTATAATTAATACTGTGCTGTATGATTAAAACTGTGCGGTATAATTAATACTGTACTGTATGATTAAAACTGTGCTGTATAATTAATACTGTGCTCTATGATTAAAACTGTGCGGTATAATTAATACTGTGCTGTATGATTAATACTGTGCTGTATAATTAATACTGTGCTCTATGATTAATACTGTGCTCTATGATAATTACTGTGCTGTAAGAATAATACTGTGTTGTATGATTAACACTGCGCTATATGTTTAATACTGTACTGTATGATTAGGTGAGAATTTTTTTTCTATTTACCAATTATAATAGAAACTAAACAAAAATCAAACACAGTCAAAACATAAGCTATGCGTAACACAGTCAAAACATAAGCTATAATTTCTTCATACCTGTTATATATAACAGGTATGAAGAAATTAGATAAACATAAATTTTTGTTTATTAACGATTTAATGTTTATTAAAAGTATGAAATGAACAATTTGAAAATTAATTGTTCAAAAACTAATAGTTTGCAACAAACGATTGTTACTTTTACAATCAAAAATTAAGAAGAGATAAATTGCAGTCTATTGCAATTTTGTTATAATCAATAAACAAAGTGGCACTTACCAACCAAGTCCAACTTACAACTTCATCCCATTTAAGTGATATGCAAACAAATTGCAATGTATTTACAGCAAAGAAAGTCTCAAACTAAAATAGAAATAACATAATAAAACTAATAAAAAATTTACAAATTTTATTTAAAAAATAACAACAAATTAACAAACAAATTATTAAAAAGTAAAGAAATTTTTACAAATTAGAAAAGTCAACAAATACTGAATTTACTGGCAATGTAAGAAAAGTCAGCTTTTAAAAATAGTTGCATATATTCAATCACAACTATAGATAATATATTCAAATTATCATAAATTATTCAAATTATTAAATTATTAAAGTTATACAGACTAATAACAAAAAAAAAAATTTCGCAAGCAAACAATACTTTTTTGTATATTTTGATTTTAAATGTGCAACCCATTTTTCATCATCACATCAAGTTGTAGAATATTTGGGTTCAAATCTTTAGCATTTTGATTAAAAACCCTTAACACGATTAGAAATAACATTTTTAAAGAGGGAAAAATAAAAAGGGAAAAGAAAAAATCAATAATAATAATAAAAAAAAAACTTAAACATTGGAAAAAGATCGTAAAAGATTTGAATAGTTCAGATAATGATATTGCATAATTTTAGATGCACAAAAAAAGCAATATTGTTATCAACAAGTATCTAGTACCAAGTTATCAATATTTTTTTGCTAAACTGTCATATAAAAATAAAATACCTCCAATTGGCGCTCATGCCTGAACCCCCAAACACACCCAGCCAACGCAAAAGTTGATATACAAAAAAGTGGAATAAACACAATTCGATAAGCTATTGCATGATACTCCATGTTTGTACATAAAAGAATCTCAAACAGCAACAAAAGCAAGTGCAAACTTGCAGATATTAGCATAGCTTGAATATCCACAGTGCTTTCATGCCTAATATTTTTAATGTATAATTTATAATTAACGAATATAACAATATAAATTTTATTTATATAGTAATCTATATAACTATTAAAATGCTAAATAAAGAAATTTATTTTTTGAAGCAAAATAAAAAAAGTTATGAGGCTTGAAAATTATTTAAACATCATTTGTTATATGTAAAAAAAAAAAGAAAATTTTTTTCTTTCCCCCTTATAATTAGGAAAAATAAACAATTTTATTTTAAAAGTTCAATCTTAATAACAATTGATTAAAGTATTAAGATTTTAATTTTCGACTGTTGATTTATATCTAAAGTGGAACTCTTATTTAAATTAAATATTTTAGTCTTGAACTAATTCTAATTATTCAAGGTAAATCTGTGTGTTGTGGTAAATCTGTGTGTTGTGGTAAATCTGTGTGTTGTGGTAAATTAAAAGGTTTACAAGCTTAAAATTTTAAATCCTCCTTTGAAAAATTGACTTAAATTTTTTATTATTTCATTTGTACATAATTAAAACTAATTAAAAGTATATTTTTAAGTATAATGTTTTATTGTTAAACTTAAAACACATTATTATGGATAATTAAACTTTCCTTAAAAATGATTCAAAAACATATCATGTTAAATGTTATCGGTAAAAAAAAAAAGAAATAAAAGAACTTGGAGGGGAAAAAAAAAAGAATATGGTTTTTATTTTTCAATTTTTAATTTATTTAAACATAATTTGTCTAAATAAATATTATTTTAAATATTTATTTAAATATTTATTTTAAATATTTATTTAAAAAAATGTATAATAAATATAAGTGCTCTAAATATTGTACTTTAATGCCTATTTTTAAGTAATTTTTAATATTGAATTTTATATTAAAGATGGATGAACCACAAACACAAGAAATATCAAGGAGATCAAGAAAAAGCATTGCCTTTAAGTGTTAAAAACCTGTTGCAAATATTAGAATGGAGTCTTACTAATTCAAAATAACCAAATAATGTTACAACATTTTTTAACAATGTTATGTTGTTAACTAAGAAATAGAATTTTCTGTTTAGATGTAACTAGACGTATTTTTGATTACAAGTTATTTATCAATAGAATTTTTAAAAAGTTAACTTTGCTCCTGTATATGGTGAAATTGTTTTTGTTGTTGGCATATTTGCATCAAAAAATTATCATTAGGTATGTTAAAAAAAAAAAGTGCAGTTTAAAAAAAATTATGAATGATTTATTTTTAATTCAATAATTAAACTTCAACAATAAATGCACTACCAATGTCTATGAACTCCTTGAAACATTCAACAGGTTTTACTTAAAGAAGTGATTAGAGTCCTGTCAAAGTTTTTCTTGATGTTGATTCTTTATTGCACAAGCTATTGAGTAAAAATCAAAACAACTAATAATATTTTGGCACTAAGTGAGGCAAGTAGGAAGAATGAGGCAACACTTTCCAGTCAAGCCTAAATATTTTTGTCCACATTAATGTGAGGATAGGTGTTGTCATGAAAAAAGTTAACTTTTTTGTGCTTTAGGCATTTTTTTAAGATTTCTCAACAATAAATGCACTACCAATGTCTATGAACTCCTTGAAACATTCAACAGGTTTTACTTAAAGAAGTGATTAGAGTCCTGTCAAAGTTTTTCTTGATGTTGATTCTTTATTGCACAAGCTATTGAGTAAAAATCAAAACAACTAATAATATTTTGGCACTAAGTGAGGCAAGTAGGAAGAATGAGGCAACACTTTCCAGTCAAGCCTAAATATTTTTGTCCACATTAATGTGAGGATAGGTGTTGTCATGAAAAAAGTTAACTTTTTTGTGCTTTAGGCATTTTTTTAAGATTTCTGCTTGGCTGAGTTAAGCATAGTAAGTTGTTGCCATAATTGTGGAGATGAACAGAAACAGTTCTTAATACAATTTGGTAAACTCTGTTATGAATGAGTAAGTTCTAGTTTTTACTGAACATTCAAATGTTGTTTTTTTTTATCAAAACATACTTGAGCCAATTTTTTCAAATCGAACCTGAAGAAGATAGCAATGTGCTTAATTTAGATATTTCTGAAATAGAATAATAATAATAAACTTGTCTCAACTGGGAAATATGGGCACTAAGTAATTATCTTTAAGTTATTTTGCATAAACAATTTGAGAATAAAATTGTTTTTTTATAAAAAGATGGTTACGAAGGCCTTAATAAACTTCTTTCTCAATAAATCAGATTAGTACTTCTCTCTCAATAAATCAGATTGGTACAACTACTTAACCTAAATGTTGTATCCAAATGCTTAAAACTCATTTACAAGTGGAGGTCTAGCAACAACAAAGGAGTAATTTCCATAGATAAATAATTTTATGGAAGTTACTCTTTTACCTCCATGGATAAATTTCAAAAATAAGTGAAAAAGAAAAAAAATACCTTTAATTTATATGCAGGAACTCCAAGTTTCAAAACCTAACCGAGTTCCAAGAGTATAAACAATGCACAAGATCATCAACAAATGTGCCAAACATAATTCTCATGATTACAAGTGAAAACTTCCTAAGAACTCAAAAAAACAAAAAACAAATACAAAGTCATTATATGCATATATAAACAGTAAAACTAAAACTAAAGATTCAATCAAAGTTCTTTACTGCAACAATATTCGCAGCCACAACTTTAGCAAAAACAGCAACAGTAAAACTAAAGATTCAATCAAAGCTTTTTACAGCAACAATATTTGCAGCAACAACTTTAGTAGAAACAACAACAGTAAAACTAAAACTAAAGATTCAATCACAGGCTTTCACAAGAAGTCAAGAAAACGTGCACGCCATTAAATGACCAAGCAAATAATATTTTGCTTTGACAATTTCACCGTGGCTTTTTTAAAAACATGCTGAATGAAAAAGATTCTGAATTATATCTTAGAGAAAAAATTGATATTGAAACTTTTTTCTTTACTGATTTTATATTAACAAAATGCATTTAAATAAAGTAACAGCTTACTGATAATGATTTTTGTTTAAAGAAAGTTGTATATAAGTTTTTTAACTTATATAAATTATTTATATATGCATTTTTTATAATAAACATTATTAAAAAATAATTTTTTTATTTTATTAAACAACAACATTCTTAGACAACAAAAGTCTCTTTAATAAACTTTATATTAAAATCCTTTAAAGTTAATACACTTTAAAAGACTAAAAAAAGTTAAATAAAAGATGACAAATGTTTTTGAAAACTGTTGCAATTAAATAAGTTTGATCTTTAATGCTTTTATATTATTGAAATACTTTTTAATTAGGGTTTCCGAAAAACCGCATTTATAAAAAAAAAACTGCAGTTAACCATGGTTTTCGATTTTTCTTGTTAAATAATAAAACTCACGCAAGTTTATCTTGCATTGTTTATTTAAAAAGCTATTTGAATAATGTATTCTAACATTATGTTTATATTTTGAAATAAATCTTATAATGACTTAATTTTATCGTAAAATTTTTTTAAGAAAACTAAAGATTTTAACAATTCATCAGATAATCTGATTTTTGTGCAGAAACTAGTGCAGCTTGAAAAAATGAGTTCATCATCTGTTGATATGGGTTTTATAGAGAGAATTGCACCGTAAATTTTATAGAGATTTTATCTTTATAAAGAAGTGCGTTTAATTCATACTAAAAAAAAAATAGATGAACTTTCCAATGTTGTACATGCTTCAGCTAGTTAAAACAGTTCCTCATCATGAGAAGTAAATCCAAAAAGTCTGTTTTCCAGCAGTATAAAAGTTTAATGGAACAACTGATAGACCTTTTAGGGACTCTAACAACTGCATAACATTTTCATTAATTGTTTCATTGACTCGCTTTTTTAAAATTTGAATGCAATAAAGATGCAATTTCTGTATTCATAGCAAATAGTTTTGCAAGCATAAATTTAAGAACAGTATCTGCAGTCAATAATGTTGCATCTTCTCTACTAAGGAATTCCACTGGTAGTTTTGCTGGCTCTAAAGCCACATGTAATGTAGCTAATGACTCAAAATCTAGCTTGTTACATCAAGAGCATTTAATTCAGTGAATGTTTGTAATAAACATTTCTTAGTATTAAACAAAGAGGCAGTCATAAAAAAAATGAACTTCAACGATTACGAGCATCCAGATTTAGTTTGATTTCCTTACCAAATTCCTCAGTAATTTTTTCTGAAAAATTTGATTACCAACTGATGACATTTTTATGAACTTTACTACTTTTCATGCATTCATCAAAATTTCAGGGTAGGCAGCATCTCATTGTTTGCTGATTCAAAACTAAAAATATCATCATAAATTCCATGTTCTTCTGAATCACTGATTCCTTGGGTATGTTTTCTTGCTACATTTGTGTTTTTATTTTTTCTTATATAACGTGTCACATACGCCAAGATGAACTGCATGATTAAAGCAAAAATGATCAACAATGTCTGTTTATTGCATGAGCTTTTTGTTGATTGCTGCACCATCTTGAGTAGAACCTACTACATCACTTTTCATACAGACACTAAATGAATTCAAATGATCCTTAATATTTTGTATTAAACTTTTAGCTAGACAAGAACCATAGATCCTAATGAGGCTAGTTTTATAGGTTTTTTTACATTTGCTTTAATGCAGGTTGACAACAATGTGCCTTCTGTGCCTCAAAGATGTGTATTTACCATGCTTTAACCTATGTTGATGTCACATTTGAACTTATTCTATAATTTCTTGTTTCACCACTTTCTTTTTATTAGAAAAATCTTGATGAATTAAATTCATCACATTTGTTGGACTTTTAGGAAGAGGATTTGCTCTTTGTTGAATCATTGAGCAAATAAATTTGTTGTTAGTAATCGTATTAATTGAAACACCATCTGAAGCTAGATCAGCTACAATTTCTTTAAGGCTCGTTTTTTATATATAACTGTCCATGGTTTTAATTTTTTTTTCTTTTGGTAGTGGATTTGAGCTTCTGTTTGATTCGTCAAATGACTATTGATAGTAATTCCATTACGCAAATAATGATTTTGCAAAGTAGTTGTGGATACACAGGAGCATGTTACAACAGAACCGCATCTATTACAGATGCTTTCAACATCTCTTGAATTTGGGATTTTACGTTGGGCAGTAAATTTCCAAACTGATGACATGATTTATCTGGAAGATAACTATATTTTTAAAAAATTAAATAATTGATAAAAATATTATCGTGAATTATTTTTATTATATACTTATCATAATATTTTGTTGAACCAAAATGTACACAAAAAATGTCTGTTGAGCTTTGTTAAAGGGATCCCAAACTCCCAACACATGTTGTGTTCATATTAAAGATAATGTTAAAAAAAAAGGTTTGAGCCAATTTTTTTTGATTAAAAATAAATAATGAATGCATACCGAAAAAAACAAATGTTGTTGTTTTTGCCGAAGCTCGTCTTCTCCATTTTTTTCAACTAATCGGAGTCTTCAAATTATGCGTCGCAATCTACAGACTTTGGCAATTCCTTTGAAGCGCGTTTAATTCATAAAAGTTTTAGTATTTGACGTCACGGTAGACTTTTAACAAAAGAAACTCTGGAAATATTTTTATTTATTTTTAGTCGAAGTTTTTTTGGTTATTTGTTTAGTTTTTTTATTTTTTCTACTTTTAATATTTAAAAAGATATTAAAAACCTTAAATCTTTTATGCTGGTTCGTTGCTATAAATTGTTATTGCGCCATATATTTAATGTTTATAAATTATGAATATTTATTATCTCAAAAATTGTTTTACATTAATTACCCGTATAAAATTAGTAACAGCTTTTTTATTTGGTTAGACAATATTTTGTTTCAATTTGCTTTGCATGTTGGAAAGTCAAACGAAAAAAATTAGTTTGAATAATCACGTCGAAATATATTTAAAACAAATTATTTTAATGACGGGGGTTCTAAAATTTTTTATAACAAATGTAGGTAAAAAAATAAATAACTAAATAAAAAGTTCAGTATTAAACACCATTTCTTTATTATATTGCAACTGTAAATATTGAATTATTAACTTGAACTAAATTTACTTATTATTTAGAACGACTAAGCAATAAAAATAAATTGCCTCTAAAATTATACGAGATTGTGTTGTTTATTTGATAACTGTTGTTGGTAATGTTGTTTCTGTTGATTATTTTCATAAATATCAAAATAGTTCCAGATTAATCTGTTCGTTGCTTTGCTCATTGTTGATTTATTTCTAATTTAATTTTATCTCAAACTATAATTATATATTAAAAAATAAAAGTTTTTATTTCATCGGGCGCTCTTTTTATAAAAGAGTAGAACAAAAGAGAAAGAAAAGTTTCGCGCAATTAAACTTTGAATGAATAAGAGTTGTAAAGAATATATATTTTTTTTGCGCCACTCATTCTTTTTTTAGATGAGAGAAATAAAAGTTTAATAGTTTAATTTTCTTTGAATAAATAAGAATTGGAAGAGAAAATTGCTTGAAAATTTGTATTTGTTAATTGTGTTTTTAAAAATTTTTAATTTTTCATGTTAAGAGACAAATGCCAATTACGACACAAATTTGAAAATACAAAATATAATATGTTTTTTAATGCGCGTTATGACATTTTAACAATTTAAATTACCATCAATCTTGAATTATTGCCTTTAATTAATGTGTTAATTATTGCGTTATTTAATAATAATTTATTTTGGTATTTTGGTATTTTGGTTAAATATTAGTTGTATAAAACGGGCAAAAATATGCAAACTTCATGTTTTTTATTTGATGGTTATAAAATATTGAACAGTAAACTCATAATCAAAATTTATAATGCTGACTTGTGTTGCAATTAATTGTACTTTTAATGCAAAATCAGGATCTCAATGAACGAATTTTCATATCTGATACTACTGTCAAGTGTTAAAAAAAAAGTACAAGAATACACTAAACTATTGTTTAGTGTATTCTTGTATTTTTTTTCATTATCATAACAGGTTCTAATTGGTATGGAGTTGCTGACATTTTAAAAATTTCATTATCAAAAATCAAATGTAAAATAAAATGGTATTTCCTTTTTATCCGTATCCAATTCAGCAAATTTAGCAATTTAAATTAAATCAGCGTGATCAAAATAATTTTATAATAAAAAAAGTTAACAATTCATTAAATATCTCTAATTAATACTGTTAGTTTATGAAAGTAATTGTTAATAAATACTTTTTTTCAACGGGAAAACAAAAAATTGTCATAGCATAAAAATAACCAGAGAAGTTAGAAAATAGTTCCCATTGTTTAAATAAAAATAATTAAGAATCAGAATATATAATACTGCGCTCTCTTGCGCTAAAACAAGAGACCGTATATAAAACGTTCTATATAATGTAAAATACTCGTATGAAAATCATGAGATTGGTAAATAAAGCTTTAATATTTGTTTTAATTTAAATAATTAAAGAAATATAAGTAAGATATATAAATCTAAAAATTATTAAGATATCTGTAAAAAATAAGTTGCTCCTATAAAATAAAAATAATTTATTGTTTTTACTTTTTACAAAATTTTTTTTGCAATGTTTAGAAAAATAATACAAATAAATTTGTTTTGCTGTATGTTAAAAAAATACTACAGTAGAAAAACGCAGCTTAGTTTAATTACACTTTTCTTTTGTTAAAAGTCTACCTTGACGTCAAATACTAAAACTTTTATGAATTAAACGCGCTTCAAAGGAATTGCCAAAGTCTGTAGATTGCGACGCATAATTTGAAGACTCCGATTAGTTGAAAAAAATGAAGACGAGCTTCGGCAAAAACAACAACATTTGTTTTTCTCGGTATGCATTCATTATTTATTTTTAAACAAAAAAATTTGGTTCAAACCTTTTTTTTTAACATTATCTTTAATATGAACACAACATGTGTTGGGAGTTTGGGATCCCTTTAAGCTTTACAGAAAAATACATTCTAAATAATAAAATAACAATTACAAAAAAATCGTCTATAATAAATAAACATTCAATAGACATTATACTAGAAAAACTGCCAAAACAGTTTTTAAAAACCAACGGTTTTCATTTATATCGGTTTTAACAAAAAACTGCGGGTTTCGGTTATTGGTTAAAACCAATTGGAAACCTTACTTTTTAATAAAATTTCAAAACAATGATTTTATATATAGTTTTTTAATTTATAATTATGTATTTTTTATGATAAATGGTAATCTTTTGAAACAAATTTTAAAAAACAAAAACAAAAAAAAACGAAAGTATAAATTTTTAAACAAAGCATGAAAGGATTTTAATGCATAATTATTTACTAGCTGCACCTTACTGTATTTAGATGGAAACATATTTTTGTGTGAATATTTTTTAAACAATCATCAGAACTAAATTGTTTCTTTATTATAAGGGTTTCCCATAATAGTATATAAACATTATTAAAGATAAAAGATTCAAAGTTTGTCATTCTAAACTTAACAAAAAAGATTATTTAAATAAACTTACCGATTGAATTTGTTGAGTTTTAATTTAGTTAAGTTTTTTTATTTTCTTTTTCGTAAAGATTTTTTTTCTTTTTTAAAATGAAGTTTTTTTTAGTTATCTAGGTAAGTTTTTTCAGTGCATTTTTAAATTTTGAAAACATCTTAAAAACCGTGGTCAATTGTTAAAACAAATTATTATTTGCATGGTCATATAAAGGCATGAAATTTCTTTCTGTGAAAGCATGAATCAAAGCTCTATACTGCAACAATATTTTCAGTCACAACTAAAGTAGAAACAACAACAAATAATTCATTACCTCAGCATTCTTGAAAATAGTTTTCTAAATCTACCAGTTATCAAACTCATAGATGTGCCCAAACCTAGGTTTTAATCAAGTTATTGGGGATAAATATACAGTTGGATTCAGAAATGTTTAGCCAAAACCTATGCCTAAAAATCTTTGTGCAGTCTCTTTCAATTTTTTTTATAATCAACTCGTTATTAAATCAGGAGTTATTCTTTCCACCTCTATTCTTTGAGAAATTTTGCAAACTTGACTCATCATTAAAAGCAAATCTATTCTTTAAGAAAGTTTGCAAACTTGACTCATCAAACTATCATCCATTTCAATTGACTTTAACTTGATGTGTCAACTTAAGAAACAAGTTATTTGAGATTAATTATGAAGTCGATAATTGCAAGAAATCTAATTTTTTACACAGCAGCATAAATAAGTAGATAATAAAAACTGTATTAATAATTTTTTAAAATCCATGGGCCTTAATACAAACTGTCTCAAATGTAGCCAAAATATTATTGTAATAATTTCTGAGTTCAGAAAAACATTCAGTTCTGTTTACAAGCAATAACTATGTTTAAAGATAGATTCTTTAGGAATACAAAACAATACTTTAGCTTTGAGTAAAAGCATTTTTACCCAACCGAGATCAAAGAGTAATTGTGGCCAAGTTTGAAATGAGAATTAGTCGAAGGTGTTCCACCAAAGCTCAATATTAGGCCCAATTATTATTCATTATATTCATTAACAACCTGCATACCAAAACTACATGAAAGATAAATTGTTTACAGACAAGAAAACAAAACTACAAACAAAACTATTAAATCAGAACTTGTTTTTTTACATACATACATACATACATACATACATACATACATACATACAGAGCTAAATGTTAAAAAGAAATGTCTTCACTAAAAAATTGCGGATAAAAAACGTACAGAAAAAAAAAGTTAATATGAAACAATTAAAACTATGTATAGACGGCATGGCTAAATTGAAGCTTAAAAACTATGTATATGTGTTTGTGCCTTACTTAAAAAATACAATGAAATGCTTAAATGGTATAAGAAATCTGAATGTGATGAGATTTCTTATACCATTATGTATCATTCATAAACATACAATAAAAAGATTTAGTATATACATTTATTATAACAACAACAAAAAAATTGGACTGTTATAGGATTCAAACCACAGACACTCCATGTACGAATTTAATGCCTTACCCAAATAAGTCAAATGTGCATATACGCAAAAACAAATAAAGATAATTGTATAATACAAAAAGTTATGCATAAAAATATATGCATGCATTGCAGAGACATTTTCTTATAGGGATAATATATACATGATACATTAAAATCATATTATATAATAGCGAATACATTAATATCATATTATATAATAGCGAATACATTAATATCATATTATATAATAGCGAAGTCAATACTCATTGGAGAGTGTTTGACACGATACTCTTGGCAGCCATTGCAACCAAGGTAATAGCAAGAAAGAGTAGCAGCACTTTTTTATGTAAGAAAAGTCAACGAAAGTGTATGCTATTATCTAATTTACGCAAATATCTAACTTTCTTCAAATTTGTTTAAAACATACTAAAACATATATCAAGTTTTCCAGTTTTACTTTCACTGGAAAATTGCATTGTGGCAACATTGCCTTAAGATGTGATCTGAAGCACTTAATTCCAATTGATAAAGTCTTTAACATATTATATACTTTTTAAAACTATATCATTGTAAGTCTGTGTAGCTGAGTGGTTAGTACCCAACGCTCTGAAGCTGGAGTTCCAGGATCGATTCCTACCGTCGACATTTTGTTTTTTTTAATTAAATCTTTTTTAATTTTTTTAAAATTCAAAGTAAAACCTTTTTGAAGAAAAAAGTTTGGTATGAAAGAATTTGTTTTGCATTTTAAATAGCAAATATTAAAAAAAAAGGGTTGGCCTATGATTTAAATTTGCCATGTGGCAATCATAATTAATTAGGGGGTTTGAAAAATATGTTTTTATTAAAAACATAATTCAAAATTTCAAATTTATATTTGAAATAAACCATTTTATTATTATTATAATTTTTATTTTAATTGAAACCAATTCACTTTTTTTGTTCAGTAGTGATCCACTATCAAAAGTAATAATAAAACACTTTTCATAAATACAAAGAACTTTTTTGTAGATGGGTTGTAAGGTAGGCATTTTTTAACTATGTTCTCTTGATTATAAGCATGTTCCCTGCATCTTTATGTTTCCAGATTTCTTTGCAAAGTTCTGATAAATTTCTATACCTGGTTGCATTAAAAAATTTACTTTAGCACATTTGAATGTACTTTCGTAGAAACGAATGTACGAAAGTACATTCGTTTGATTCTCCAATTTGGAGAATCAAATTAAATCAACTTGGAGAATCAATTTGGAGAATCAACTATTTGAATATATATATATATATATATATATATATATATATATATATATATATATATATATATATATATATATATATATATATATATATATATATATACATATATATATATATATATATATACACAACCCTCGGAATTAGGAAAAATGAGATCGGCAATAATTTGCCAACCTCAATCTTTTTGAGCTGGGCATCAGGTCAACAAAAATTATTTGATACAAAGCTCTGACCATAAAACACAGAAACGAGGTCAGAAGTTTTTTGCAAACCTCAAACACTTTCAGGTCAGCAGTTAAGTCGGCATTGCCAAATGCCGACCCTAATTCCGAGGGTTGTATATATATATAGTATTCACCTTTTATATTTAATAATAATGTGTATATAAACAGTGGGGTGCAAAAAAAAAAAGTCACACAAACATAAAAATAATAAAATAACAAGAATAAAAGCTTGAACATATTATTAAACAACTTAAACCATTTGTATCATGCATTATCTATTATAAAAATCTTTGCGGAAAACATGTGTTATAAAGCTAAAGAAGGCTACATTAACTGCTGTTTATATTGTTCATTACTTGTGTTGTTCATTATTAATTAAAATTTTTTATTTTGGTTTTAAATTTTGATTGATCTAATATAATTTTTCTGTTGCAAATTATAGCATTAAAGTTTTTCTTTTTTTTTTCCGCTCACTAACAAAGTTTTGAAAAAACTCACTAACCAACAAACCTGTTTGCTGATGACAAGTGACAGTGATTGAATTTTGATTGATGAAACAAGTGATGATAGGTTGTTTTGGGAGCAACCATGGTAGTCTTTGTAGAAAAGTGATACAACTTTACAGCAATGGGACAAGATCACGTTTGGCAGATAAAGTCTAATAGTTTTTGCGATACAATTTTGGGGTTTGTTTGAAGAGAGAGGGCCTCATTAGAAAGATCAACCCAAAAATATTCCATACAAGATTAAGTAAGAGATTTATATAGGTAGAAAGAGGTAGATTAATAGAGGCAGAAACTGGTGAGCACAATAAAGAGAAGCAACTTTAGAATTGTAGTTCGCAAGTTTAGAACTATATTTGTCAGTCTGTGAACGTTGGTATAAAAGGACTTTTTTTTTTGGTTGTTAGTCAGTTTTTTTAGTTTCCTGTCAGCAAAAAGCAGATAAGTCACCTCCTACCCCTTTAAGATCTTTTTGGGACAATTCAGATGGCTTGTATATATGGTTTACATGAGTGGTCAGTTTTTTGAGCATGAAGGAACAATTAGTAAAAGTCGGTAATAGTTATAGTAAATAGTAGTTATAGTTATAGTATAAGTATGCCACTTTCTTAAATAATAAGCCACATAGGTTTGCATTTTAGTAGATAAACAGAGGATGTGGTAGTATTTGTAAAAAAGAGAAAAATATTCAACATTAAAATAATATGACAAACTGGTAATATTTTTAACAACATTGTGATTTAAAAATTCTTTTAAAAAAATGTTTATAAAGATACTTGAGCAACTGTAAAATATATTTATGGTTTTAAAATATAGACTATTCAAATTTATAATTCAGCACTTTACTTAAAAACTATGCCGCTCACCTATATTCTGGATGCTTTAACCATATAAGAAGTCCAATGGCAGCACCAAAAAGTACGACTGCTTTCCAAATCCATAAAGGTATAAAGACAGTATAGTAACTCCACAGCAAAAACCCATCAAGACGTAAACCAAGAAAAATAGCAAATAACAAAAGTGATGCATATATTAGAAACTTACTAAAAAAAATAAAAATATTTTTATTAAAAACTTTAAAAAAAAAAAAAATGGTATAAGACTATCAAGATATAACAGAGATTGATAGTATTATTTTCTATACTACCTTTGACATTAAAAAATGTTAACTCTAATAAAATAGTTATTTTTTCAAAAGTTACATTTAAAGGTAGCTAGCAAATAAAATATTATTACAATAATTAAAATGATTTAAATATTTTCTTTTGAAAATGTTTTGCATTAAAACTTTTGAGAATGCAAAAAAAAATTTTTTTCTAATAAAACATTTGAGAAGACTGTTCAGACTGCAATGCAATATTATGAGGCTGTATTATAGAACTACTTCTCTCATAAAGCACGCGAAATCACACAAAAAAAGTAACATTTAGTCCCCTCAACTGGGCAACCAGACAATTATTAGTAAATTTTTTATTGATTTATTAGTAGATTTATTGAAAAAAATGTTTTACATATATGTATTTTTTTTTTTAAACCTCTCCAAGGTCCAGGGGAACACTATAGTCGAAGTGAGAACTCAACTTTATTTTATTTTTATATAAATATAATCTACAAGAATCTGGGATTAAAAGCTCAAACCTTCGACAAAACACTCAAAAAGCTTTTTTTTTCCTTATTTTGTTTTATAACAATGCACAGTGGGTCAGAATAAACCACAAGTTAGCAAAAATAGAAAACATCTAAACATTATACATCTAGTTATAGATTTTAAGGATCATGGAATCCATACCTGACACTAAAATAGTATTTTGACCACACTGACTGGCAAGCTATAAAGTAGCACTATTTGTATTTTTTTGCAACACTTTTAGATATTGTACCAACTCCAAACATAAAAGGATTTCTAAGTACCAATACAAGTTGTGTTTATTTTAAAGAAAATGTTTTTCAAAAGTGTTTGGGCAGAATTTTTGTGATTAAAACAACATAAACATTGTATACCAAAATAAAAACTGACTTAGTAGTTTTTGTGAAAGCTCACACTCTCCATTTTAGTCAGAATTTAAGTTTTTAAAATATGCGCTTTTATAACACAATCTAACTAAACAACTTGTTTAGTTATCATACTTTTTTAATTTTCGCAAAATTTGCATTAAAAATATGATTATTTCTACAATGACATCATTTTTAAAGGGAAACTCTTAAAGAGACACTTGAAAATGCGCTTGAATATATTAAAAACTAAAAAGTTTTTCTTGGTATATGTTTATTATCTTGCTTTAATCAAAAAAAAAATTTTTTTAACTTTTTGAAGGGATCCGAAAGGGTTTATTTAATTGATACTTTAAACAAACAAAATAAAATCAAAGACGTCAAATTTTTTTTTTATTTTTTAATCTCTAGTTCAAGTAGTTAATTTTGTGACGCATTTACCAAACAACCTTTACTCTCCTAATCTTACCTTATCCTAATCACCTTTATCCTAATCCAATCTTGCTCCTTGATTTGTGTCTTGTCTAGAACCATAGCTTGTGCTTAACTTAACCTTTTCACCCCTGGATGGTAGAACATGTTATATGACCTTAGTAAAAATTTTATTCTTGATTTATTTATCATCAGACTCACCCTATTACCATACTTATTAGTCTTACTTTAAGGCTAAATGACTATTTGGAATTAATCTGGGATATTTTTGTGATTTTATTTATGACAGTTTTTAGGCTAATGTCTTTTGCCTCTTTGTAAATTCCACCTCCTTTATAATCTTGTGGGTACAGGCAGACATAAAAACTTATATTCTCATAAGATTCAAGTCTGATTTACTATATCTTGCGCAGCTCTTATTTCTAATCCTAATAATTTTTTTCATCTTTTTAAAAGATCAACTCTCTAGAAAACAAATATATTTTTATTATTGTAAAAAAAAACAATGCAAAAAAAATACTGTCTGATGCATGATGGTCCATTATTCGCAGATTACTAAATCTAGTATTTTATTAAAAATTAAGTTTTGGGGACTTTTGAAAACTTTTAACTATGTTATTAATAAAAGCAAGTTCAACATTCCATCTCTTATACATGAAAGATCTGATCTTACTACTACCAAGGATAAAGTATAGAATTTTTACAAACAACTTTTCCTCTAACTTATCTCTAAAATCAAATAAACAGACTCTCCCTGTCATCCCAAAGAAACAAGTTAATTTATTATTAGATATACGAATCACTTTTACTTCTGTTGCTAAAATTGTTTCCAATTAAATTCTTGTACAACTTAAGGTCCAAACAATATTTCTTTCACAGTCTTGCAAAAGTGTTCTACAGAACCTTCTTTATTACACACTGAATTACTTAACTAGTGTTTAACTGAATCTTATTTTCATGCCTGCTGGAAAATTACATGAGTGGTTCCAACTTTTTTTAAAGCTCAGGGGGATACTCAGACCCCTTTTACTATTGTTAAATCAGTCTTTTTACTATTATCAAAGTCTTTAAACATATAACTATCAAGCTATCTCATCTTGAGTTTTACTCTCTGATGATCAATACATATTTCAATCATTTTGTTATACTGCTAACATGTTAAACATTATAACAGAAAGGTTCTATCATACATTAGATCGAAGCGGAGAGGTAAGGGCTATTTTTCTTTGTATATCAAAGACTTTCAATTATGTCTGGTGATCTGGTCTTTTCCAAAGCTTGCTTCATTTGGTGTATCAGGAAAGATTTTTAGAACTATTGAATAACTGCTTTCTAATCTAATTCTAATTCTAATTGAAGTATTATGTTGTCTTATATGGACAACAGTCTTATTTCTAGAAACTTCTGGGTTACCACAAGGCTCAATCCTTGTGGTCCTGTGTTGTTTCTGATCTACATTAACAATTTTTGTGATAATCTTAACTCTAAACTTGTACTATTTAATGATGATATAACTATACACTCCTGTCTTTACAAAAAGTCATTACCTTTCAACAACTTAGAACAGGCAGCTGATCTTGAATATGATATCTCTTTTAAGACAACTCAGCAAGCTTTCCCAGGAGAAGCAATCGAAAACACTAAAACTTTTTCCCTACCATGTCCTATCTTTGCGGCTATCTTTGAGCCATGTCCTATCCTATCTATGAAATTAAGTGACATTTTTTATATAAAGTAACATCTTACGATTGTTTAAAAAGGAAACAAATGTTCTTAATTTAACAAAGTTTGCAAGTTTTAGTTTTGTCTAAACTAAATTATTTTACAAATAAAAAAATTAATTTTTTTAATACCTATTTTATGTTTTGCGTATTTTGAAAAGTTTAACATATTTGAAACAATTCTTCTTAGTAAAATAAACAAATGTAATAATTAAATCATTGAATTATTATAGAAATTAAATTAACTAGATAGAAATAAATTAAAAGAGTTAAAAATATTTTATAACGAGGAAGCGAAACTGCTTCACAATAACGCTGATGATGTTTAGTAAGTGGGCTTATTAACTTTAATTAGTATTTAAAACAAAAAAAAGTATAACGAGTTTTTAAGAATGGCAACTTAAGCAAAAATAATTAGAGTTAGTAAACCAATATCTAGAAACTTTTCTTTATATTTCTTTGTATGCATTGTTTGTGTTTAGTAACCAGAAACTTCTTATATGTTTGTTACATAATTAATTTTATTAATTTGGACAATTATAACTTCATTGAAAACGCAAATATTTTTGTAAGTCTTTGTTTAAATCATAAAAATTGCTTTAAAAGATACATTGCAATAAAAAACAGATACACACAATTACATTTACATAAAGAATACATAATTTTTAAATAAAAAATAAGAATATACTAATAAAATCTATAATTTATAATAAACTTTTAAAATTTTGACAATTTAATTAATATATATTTAAAACATTTATTTTTGTAAACAAATAATATATATTCTTAAAACAATTTATGCTAGAAATCTCAAAATGTAACAAATCGTGAATAATACAATTTCTAAAACATTTCAACAGAATACTCTTTATTTAAAAAAATTATTTCTTATTAAAACTTTATTTCGCTTAGTCAGCGTTTTTTTTGAACCAATAGAATTAGGTTGTTCATTAATTTGGCGGGTTTTTAGTGTTCGCGAATATTCTTTTTATTCTTTCGCACCAAGATATTTTGAGAACATTCATGTTGTTTATGTTTCCATGTATGTCCGTAAAACAAAATTTTTTTGTTTCGTACATAAACTTAAATGTTCTCAAAAAGACTAAAAAACCTGGCCAGTTTTTCGCAACTAAATATAATTTCCGTGGTCAGTATTCGAGAGCGATCGCTCCCGCTTCCCGACCAAGCCTGAGTCATTAAAACTTTCTTTAATTAGTCATACAATATACAACAATTAAATTTAATTATTAACTACACATACAACTCTGAAAACAGAAAGATACAATAATGAACACAAGTTTTCTTTGTGCTAACATTTTTTGTACAAAAAATAAAAAACTGTTAATCTTACCTTGGATTAAATGTACTAAATAAACCTTTCAAGTCCATATGAAACAAGCAGCACATTAGTTAGTACTCCTATTTACAATCAAATTTAAAGGGTAAAATAATATCTAAAAAAAAATTTTTTAAACTTTAATAAATATGTATTTATATATAGTCTTGCATGGTAGTCGCAAAGTTTTCCCCATAAACTGTTGTTTTAAAGAGCGCGTTAATAAACCTGACCAGAAAATGTTGAAAAACTTAAATTTTTTTTTTTTTTAAATGATAGATTGCCTGCCCAAACCAAACCCTCAGTCGATGTAGCAGCACTCCCTTGCGAGTCAGGCTATTTTTCAGTCGATATAGCAGCACTCCCTTGGAAGTCAGGCTATTTGTCAGTCGATGCAGCAGCACTCCCTTGTGAGTCAGGCTATTTGTCACTCGATGTAGCAGCACTACGTTGCGAGTCAGGCTATAAGATAGTCAATGTAGTAACACTCTCTTGTAGCAGCAGGCTGTAAGATAGTCGATGTAGCAATACTGTGACTATTAGAGTCTTTATGAATTAAAGGAATATATCCATCAACACTCACAAATAAGTCTTATTAAAAGCAAGTAGGTTTGGTGAAATTGCAAGAGGTAAGACTCAACAAAAGAAAAGTTTCTTTAAAGACCACGAATATTAGTGAATGTTAAATTTAAAGACCTTTGTAATCAAGATGATTTTTTTGTGTTTTTAATACTTAAGCTATTTTTTCAATTGATTATAGAAATTGACTGTGACTATTAGAGTCTCAAAACACACATAGTACTCAGAACAAGCTTTCCCGGGTAGTGTGTGCGTTCGCACACCTTGTTCGTCCATGCTCAAAATAATTTTTTTAGACAACTTGACCACATTTTTATATAGTGAGCATTTTAAGAATTAGCAAAATAAAACTATAAGAAACTAGAGAATAAAACAGCAATAATCGATGAAGGAAGCGAAGACTATAAATTGTTTAAATTGCTTAAATTGTAAAATTCTTACACATTTTTTTTCTCACTAATCAAAAGCTTGGATTATTATTTAGACTTTAAATGAAATATTAACATTTCCAGTTATTATTTTAAACTCATTTCATTCAAAAAAATTCAATTCATTCATAAAAACTCATTTATCATTTAATAAACTTTTGAAGTGCGAAAAAAAAAAGTCATGAGAAGGGTAATAAACTTATTTAGTACAAAAATAAATCTAAATATATACTAAATAAGAGTTTCAAAATTTAAACAAAGTTATAACTAAATCTTAATCAATTATCACAATTTCTCTATGATATATATAAATTTCAAAAAATGTAAAAAAGATGATCGCAAGCATTATTAGTGCAGACAACTCGAGTCAACTGTTTACTCTGATTGCCTGCCCAAACCAAATCCTCAGTTGATGTAGCAGCACTCCCTTGCGAGTCAGGCTATTTTTCAGTCGATATAGCAGCACTCCTTTGCAAGTCAGGCTATTTGTCAGACGATGCAGCAGCACTCCCTTGTGAGTCAGGCTATTTGTCAGTCGATGTAGCAGCACTCCGTTGCGAGTCAGGCTATAAAATAGTCGATGTAGCAACACTCCCATGTAGCAACAGGCTGTAAGATAGTCAATGTAGCAATACTTACACATGTTTTAAAAATGTTTTTTAATAAAACAAAAACACCACTAATTAAAAAAAACTTTCTAGTCATTATTATTGCGTTTTTTTTTAAAAACAATAAAATTTAATGTACTTTCGCATTAATTTAATTGCTTTGACATTTCCACGACAATAAAATGCAGCTTAAGAGACAAGGTAAAAAAATTCTCTTTATTTGCTTTTCATATTTATCGACATTAACTGCAACAATTTACTTAATTACCGCAAAACTACTTTAAATCATTAATGTAGAAATGTTATTATTTAAAAATGTTTTGGAATGTTTCGTTTTTTAAAATGTAAAAACATTTGTTTATTTTCTCGACGTTTGACACGTTTTGTTTATTCTAAATGAATAAAAAACATTATAACTAAACATTTAAAAAAGATTATAAATATATATATTTGATTTTTTTTTCTCAAATATGTAATTTAAAGTTTTTCAAATAACTATTTTTTCTTTTTAAAAAGTCAGCGAGTAATAAACTGGAAATTTTAATATTGTACGATTAAAAACTGTCCAATAGCTAATATTTTTACTAGCGATTTTATATAACATTTTTTTATTTATTTATTTTTATTTATTCTTATAAGGCGGTTGATAAGCACAATCACTTTTATTACTAAAAAACTTTAACGAATGTTTTGAATAGATTTTTAATGTTTACAAGGAATTTTATTTCTACTAAAATAAAATAAAATAAAATGTTAGAATTGAGCACGCTTCTTGAGCACGCTTCATGAGCACGCTTCGTTGAGTTTCGGTAACTTTTAACAAAAAAGGGAATGTTATTATTTAAGTAATTTTTTTTGAGTTACCTTTTACAAAAATTTTAATAACTGTACTTTTTTATTGAATCAAGTAGAATACGTTTTAATATTATTCCATTTTTTTTTTTTTTGTTTGTGCCTACCAATACTTTAAATACATCTAACAGTTAATATATATTTTTAAACCTATGAAATAGTTTTAAAACCTAACAAACCCCCATAAAATTATTATTTAAGTTAAAAATCTAAAACTAAAAAAAAGTATTTTTGTTCAATTTTATCAACAACTTTGCTATTGCTGAATAATTTTATTAAAATGTAAGCTAAAAAAGATTTTTTAATCTAAATTTTTTCTACTTGTAAATAATGAGCATATTTAATTTTTTTTGTACTTCAAACTTTTATATCACCTGCGTGCAGTTTTTAATATACTTTATTAAATGTTAAAATAATCGTAAATTACTTAATTAAAATTCCGCTCAAAATTATCTTTAAATATACTCAAACAAAAAATTTTTTGCTTAACGCAAATAGCCCTAGCTACACGCAAAATAGCTCTTGGACGACATAAAATTCACATTGCCTGACGCTTTATCGCAAGGCCTGACATATATATATATATATATATATATATTATATATATATATATATATATATATATATATATATATATATATATATATATATATATATATATATATATATATATATATATATATATATATATATATACAGTCGTATGACAATTTATTATGGTCACCTACATTTTTTCTAGAAACTCTAGAAAAATTGTGATTTTCCATCAGTTTTTACAATTTTATCTACCAAAGACGTATTCAAATAAAAAATCAGGTTGTGTGTTAATAAAAAATTACCATTTTATAAGAATAAATACACTTTAATAAAAAATATTCATATAATATCTTAGTTACAATCAATATTTTGTAACCCCCCCCCCTCCTTTTGCATCGATTACTGCCTGTACCCTTTTAGGCATGCTTTTTATGCAGTTTTCTGCCATTTCCTTCAATCTTGCATTTGTGGTTCCAATGTTTTATAATACTTTCTATTAGAACCACCTTGTTTGTAATATTTTCCTTGGCCACCTCCTTTTTTAATAGCTCCCAAACATTCTCTATAGGATTGAGATCCGGCGAATTTCCCGGCCAGTCCAACAAAGGAATATTTTTATTTTTCAAAAAGATTTTGATAGACTTAGCCAGATGACATGGTGCTCCATCTTGCATGAATGTTTTGTTTTCCTCAGGACCAAACCATTCCGTCAATTGGGGTAACAATCTTTGTTCCAGGACATTTTTATACTGCACCTGGTTCATTATCCCTTGAACAATGTACAGCCTTCCCATTTCTTTCCCACAAATAACCGACCAAATCATCACCGAGGTTGGATGTTTGACGGTTTGAATAATACAGCTACTTAAATATTTCTCTCCAACCTTCCTTTTCACGTATTGTGCTTTTTTTGATAAGACTTGGAATGTGCTCTCATCACTAAAGCAAACCTAAAAATATTATACGATGGTTCATTGACCACAATGCATGGATTATCTTAAAAATTTAAAGTATTATTTAATAAAATAATCTGTTATACCGTTTTCCAATCGTCTTCAGTCCAATTTCTATATTTTTTTGCCCATTCTAATCGCTTCTCCATCATTTTTGGGGTTAATTTTGGCTTTTTAGCCGGACGTCTTGAGCTGTAGCCACGTTCGTATAGACGACGCTAAACCGTTCTCTTGGACATCTTAATACCAGAGCTCTCCAACTTCTCAGTGATATCATCATTTGATGCTAGCCTATCTTCCAATACTATTTTGGTAAGAATTCTTTCACCTCGTGGAGTAAGAACTCTTTTTTTACCACAGTTCCCAGTCCTTTTTGGAGTTTTCCATGTTGACAATTTTTTTTTGGATATTTTGCACTGACACTCTAGAAACATTACAGCTTCTGGCGATTCCTCTTTGGGAAAAACCAGTATTTGTAAGAAGTGCTTGGATTTCACTTTTTTTCTAGAGATAAGTTCTTTTTTTTGCCCATTTCTAAAAAAATAACCAATTTTAGTACGAAAATTTCTATTATTACTTAAAATAATTTTAATCACAAAATACTGAGTGAAATAAAAATATTTTTATGTTAATTTATGTAATGTAATATTCTTAAAGTAATATTAGTCGATTTGAGTACTTACTTAATTGATAACTTTGAAAAATATACCAAAACTAACAGAGAGTATTCACCACGTGCACTGTAAGAATAGCGGTCTCAAGATGGCATCACACAAAATGGCTGTCAAAAATGACAGTGTTTACACCAGCATAAAATTTTAAATAATTTTGTCAACGTATAACTATATTGTATGCATCCAAATAAATTAAATTATATAATTTTGAACTATAATGCCAAGAAATCAAAAGATAAGTAAGGTATGTTAAAATTTATTGGGTGGCCATAATAAATTGTCATACGACTGTATATATATATATATGTAATATTTATTATATATATTATATATAGAGAAAAAAAACGCTTGTTTCTTGCATGCTATTTAGTTCAAGGTCAATTTTTAGACATCTTATGGCAAAAAGAACATTTTACTTTTTCCATTTTGCTAATTTGATTCAGAGGATTAAATAAACAAGCAACTAAAATTTTATTTCTACCCCCTGTATGGAGAGCTTAATCATAATTGATTACCAACAAGAAAAACAATAAGAAATCACTCAATAATTTAAAGATATCCTCTCTCTCTCTCTCTCTCTCTCTCTCTCTCTCTATATATATATATATATATATATATATATATATATATATATATATATATATATATATATATAATATATATATATTAATATATATATAATATATATATATATATATATATATATATATATATATATATATATATATAAATATATATATATATATATATATATATATATATATATATATATATAATATATATATATATAATATATATAAATATATATATATATATATATATATTATATATATATATATATATATATATATATTATATATATAAATATATATATATATATATATATATATATATATATATATATATATATATATATATTATATATATATATATATATATAACAGAGTTCCTCTAAAAACAACTTTTTTTTAAATTGTCTGCTGCCACCCCGTAATTGTGTTCTTTATAATGAATTAACACTAAATTAATAAAATTTTTGAATTAAAAAAAATTTTAGGGATCGCTCAAGACCCTTAAACATCAAACGGGTCCCTAATATTTATAAAAAAAGTTCTCCAATAGGATATATCACGTTGGGTTTCAAAAGAAGTGAAATT
>NC_061157.1:44621322-44775860 GCF_022113875.1 Hydra vulgaris | reverse complement strand
GTTTTTTATAGCTTAAATAGTCATGACTTTATCAAATCTTAGTGAAATACAAATATCTTGATATTAAAAGATAGTCCGACAAGAAAGGTATATGTGGCCCACATGTGGTCATAGTGTTTTCGTGTGGATTAAAAGTGCAAAAATATATTACTTTTGATGAATGATGTAATTGATGAAGATAAGTGTGGCCCACTTGAGGAACACATAATGCAGTTTACATAACTGTTCCACTTAATGTGGCATAATCCTTAAATAAATACGTGCTAAATTTGATGTGGCTATCATATGGGTCATACATATAAAACGATCTTGCCTCATTTTGAATTTTAAATTTTAACCAATTGTAATAATTTTATCGCAATGCCTTGTAAACTCTAGAATATTCCATAATATCATGTGGCTTACCATTTTGATATTTTTGAATTCATAACTGTTGTAAGTATGTTTGAGCAATAAAAATAAATATATATAAAAGAAAAAGTGTAAATATATAAAATAAAAAACAAAAACCAAGGTGTGTTGAGACTTTTACTTATTGTAATATACAATTTGTTATCATTACTAAACTATGTTTTTTTTAAATGTGATTTTATGTGTGATATAGATTTTATAACGGCATATTGTTAAAATAATATTATTTAAAACTATATTACTTATATACAGGGCCGTACCGACGGGGGTGTGTGGGGCGTGGACATCCCCCCCTCCCCAGATTTACAAAATTTTGTCGGAAAATTGGAAGATTTGGGACGGTTAGAACTGATATTTGGCTTCTATAAAAAAAAAAAAATCCTTGTCTGTAAAGTTGGGTTTTTTTCCTTTGCATCCCCCCCCCCCTCCTAAGTCTTCGTCGTTCAGTACGGCCCTGCTTATATATAATAATGCAATATATATTATAAAATTTATAAAAAACTGTAAATGTTTATAATTTTGTTATAAAAAAATAAATAAAAATAAAAATGTTTGAGTGGTAAACAAAAGATTTTTATAAAAATTTATATTAAAATCTTTTGTTTGTTAAGAATTTATCTAAAGCCAAATAAGTTGCAACATTAACAAGATAGAATCGGGAATTGCAACTTTCATACTTTGCATATTAAAGTTTTATGGTTTAATTAAGGTACATAAAAGTTAGTTTTTTGATGATGAACTACCGGAGTACATTCTTACAAGTTTAATTAAGTTACTTTAAAATCCCGTTCTTAAATAAGTTGAATGATCTTTAAAAAGTTTAAAATTATGGCTATGTTTTTAAGATTTTATAAACCCACAAGCGATTTGTTTTTAAAACATCAATCGATTGGTAAAATAGCATCTGCTAAACTTCCAACCTAATAGTTGTTGTTTGCAGTCTTATTGGGAGTGAATCAGAATAATAAAAAAACAAAATACTTACTCATTATTTTTTCTAAATTGTCTATAGAAAAAAATAACAAACACTCAATAAAAAGAAAGAAGCAATCAGGAATATATAAATAAACAACTATAAAAAAAACTTTGTGGATGCACAACAATCATCACAACAACATAGCGTAAGAAAGATCTATAATTGAATACTGAGAGCAAAAGACTAAATACTAAAATAATAAAGCATAACAAAAAAACTGACTTATCCTCTTAAAAGCATCTAAACTCTATTATCTGAAAAACAATTAAATTTTTTGTTGGATGAATTAAAACATGACTTTAAAATTGTTTGTCTTAGGGAAAATTGGTGTAAGTGTGGTGAAACAAACGTGCAATTTCAACTAATTAATTACAAATCAGTTCACCAACCACGTAATTATTTTTGATAGGGGCGTAAGTATATTTATCCACAACTCAATTAATTATAGTTTACATGATTATTTCTGTGTAAATGAAATAGATTGTGAGTCATTATGCAAATAAAAACATAAAAAACATAATTATAAAGGATTTTTTCTTAGAACCAACGTGGCGAACAACTCTTCTACACTTCTTGATAATATGATAACTAATAACTTACGTCGTAACCAGGTATAATCAAAACTGATTTATCATTCTTAGTTAGTAATAACATAATAAATAATAACATTCTTTCTAAACTACTGTATTTAGGCGAGAGATCAATGAAAACTCCGTATAACAGTTTTAAAACCTTTTAATAAGCAACGTTGATTACAATCAAACGATGCTAACAACTCAAATGACCTATATAGGTCATTTATGATCTATATAGGTCAATGACTTATATAGGTTATTTGAGTTGTTAGCATCGTTTGATTGTAATACTTAAAAATATTTTTAAGTCAGTTTTGAAAGCAATATGAAACAGCGTTTTCTGAAAAAAAAAAATAGATTGTGAACACAAAAACAATTATGACTCCAAGGGTGTCCAATGGGTTACTAAAATCCTCAAAAAGAAAACAAAAATTATATGATAAACAATTAAAAAACTTATAAAAACGAAATGACACATAAAAACTATAAAAATATATTTGAAAAAATAAAAAGAAATTTTAAAAAGTTTTATTATGCAACGCTATTCGACAAAGCAAGCGGAAACACCAAAAAAACTTGGAATGTAATTAAAAAGGTAATTGGTAAAAATAATTATGCGAGAAAACCTCCGCAAAAAAAAATTAATTGATGAAAAAAATATTTATGATAAATCTATTATTGCTGAAAAAATATACAGTTATTTTATTAATGCTGGTCCAAATTTGATATCAAAACTTCCTCTGAATTCAACTTCATTTGAGTCTTATTTAAAAAAATTACGATAAAGTTATGGATGAACCTAATCTTAAGTTAATTGAATTGCGAAACGCCTTTTGTAATCTTAAAACTAACAAAAGTGCTGGATATGATAAGATTAACGTCAATGTTGTAAAATCTGTTTATAATTTAATAGAATCTCTTTTGTTTCACATCTTTAACCTTTCTTTTAAAACAGGTAATTAAAAAATTAAAAATTGCACGCATCACATCGGTTTTTAAGACTGACGATGACTCTATTATTTCTAATTACAGACCTTATATCTATATTACCGTGTTTCTCAAAATTGCTTAATAGAATAATGTACTACAGGCTATTTCATTAATTATCAGAAAACAATATGTTGTATTCAAAACAGTTTGGTTTCAAAAATAAATTTTCCACTGAACATGGAGTGTTTGAAGTAGTCAATCAAATAACAAACGTATTATGTACTATCTACTTTACATTAGGAGTTTTCATTGATCTGTCAAAGGCTTTTGATACTGTAAACCATAACATAATAATAAAAAAACGTGAATATTATGGAGTAAAAAATAATAACTTACTTTGGTTCAAAAGTTATTTGACCAATAGAAAGTAATTTATCCAATATGAGAAAAAATAAATAACTCCATATGCTGTAACTTGTGGTGTTTCCCAGGGCTCTATTTTAGGTACCTCATTATTCCAAGTATATTTAAAGATTTAAATTTAGTAACAGACTTCTTAAATTGTATTCTTTTAGCAGATGACTCCAATCTTTTTTATTTCCACAGAGATCTTAAAACACTTTTTGAAACAGCTAACGAAGAGTTGGGTAAGGTTTATAAGTAATAAACTGTTTATAAGTAATAAACTTTATTTATTCTATAAAGTAAATGAACTAGAAAATATTACTATTAAACTGCCAAACTAATAATCAATAACGCTAACATTAAAAGAGAAGTTTCAGTAAACTTTTTGGGCGTAATATTAGCTGTATATTTACGTTGGAGTGATCATATAAAAATCATTGAGAAAAAAATATCAAAAAATATTCCCATGATATATAGGGCTAAACCATTTTTAAGTAACAAATTTTAAAAAGTTTATACTTTTTCTTTCATTTATTGTTATTTGATTTATTTTAATAAATTTTATTAATGTTATTTGATTTATTTTAATAAAATATCATACAAAGTTAAAAAAAATGTACGGTAAACAAAAACATGCATGCAGAATACTATTACCCAGCAAACATGTCAGCGTTGAATCAACGTTGAAAACCGGTCGCAAAAGGTGTTGCGGAAACGTTGACTAAGTAATCGATTTTGCAAAGATATGTCACGTTTAATCAACGTTAAAGAGACGTTGATTAAACGTTGTAGCGTAACGTTGAAAAAACGTTACTAAAAGACGTTACAAAAATGTCTCAACTAAACGTTGAAAAAGCGTTACTTAAAAAGCGTTGCATAGGCGCCGCAACTTAACGTTGAAAAAACGTTACTTGAAAAGCGTTATTTTAACGTTGTTAAAGCAGTCGATTTTGCAAGGATTTGTAACGTTGGTAGTAAAACGTCGATTTAACGTGACTCAAAGACGTCGAGTAAAGGTTGAAATATAATGTTAAATCAACGCTCAAATGCGCTGGAGAAAATATCGCAAAATATTATTAAACGTGATTAAACTTGGTTATAATGTATATTGAATTTGCAAATAAAACAAAATTGTATGTTGAACTCTGCACTTGCAATATTTCCAAAGTCGATTTTTAATACAAATAGTAATATACAATGAAAAACATAAAAAAATATACAATTTATTTATATAAAATTTACAATTTATTGACAAAAATATAAACATCTTTTTTAAGATTTATGTGTGTGAGTGAATTTACAGGATTTACGTATGTGAGTAAAATTTATGTGTGTGAGTGGATTTACAGGATATCGTATCGATAAGCCAGGATATCATTGAGATACAGAATCTAAATCAAAAAATAAAACTTGTATCATTATCAATCTGAAAGCAAATGTTTAAAAAATGTTATTGAATTAGTATGATTATTATTAAATTTAAAAAGTAAAAATAAATATATATATATATATATATATATATATATATATATATATATATATATATATATATATATATATATATATATATATATATATATATATATATATATATATTGTCGTAATAGCATAAAATAAGTAATTTTTTTAAAAAATAACACGACGTTTTTTATTCTTGAAATGTAGTAAACAATAGTAAACAATTGGGGTTGAGGCTCACGCAGAAGAGGCTCGCATATATACGAGCCTCTTCTGCGTATATTTAACGCATTAAACCAACTTACACTAAGTTTTAATGTTCATGTATAAAATATATATATATATATATATATATATATATATATATATATATATATATATATATATATATATATATATATATATATATATTGTCGTAATAGCATAAAATAAGTAATTTTTTTAAAAAATAACACGACGTTTTTTATTCTTGAAATGTAGTAAACAATAGTAAACAATTGGGGTTGAGGCTCACGCAGAAGAGGCTCGCATATATACGAGCCTCTTCTGCGTATATTTAACGCATTAAACCAACTTACACTAAGTTTTAATGTTCATGTATAAAATAAAGATGGGACTATTTCAATGGAAATACTTCAGTCCTACTTTGAAAAAGTTGTGCGTAAATAACCGACAAAATTTTCAGATAATAACTACATTCTCCCTAAATATAATTCAAAACAAACTGCACACAATTGAATATTGTGGACCTTATTTGTAGCAAAAGTGTCCATATTGCAAATGCGCAAAAAGTTAGTATACAACAGTTTAAATATGAATCGAAACAGGTGTTATTACTTATGCATTTTAATATATCTAATTTTAATGCTTCTTTTAAATTAAAATTAAATTATATAAAATATGTTTCAGAATTTATCAACTTTTTTTTGTTATTAATTTAGTTATGGTGTTTCCTCTAATCTTAAAGGTTATTAATGAAATCTAGTCTTGAATATTTTTTCTTTTTTTTTAACTATCAATGAATTGTTATTTATTTTACTTTTATACAAATTGGTTTTAAAATATACATAAATATTACGGTTTTTGTAAATTAAGTACTTATTTATTTTTAATTTTTCGTTCATTAGTTAAATATTACTCTATTACAAATTGTTATATATTTATTTTTATATTTTTCAATAAATACTTTGTATAATATACGTATGTAGTATGGCACTTTTAAATATGTGCTCTTTAATTTCTTTCTTTAGTTTTTTGTTTGTTTTTTTTTATTCGATTTTTCTTGTTTACTTGATTATTCTCTTAACATGAACGTTGTTCTTTAAGTATTTCTTAAACTAATTGTTTTTTATTTTTACATTTATAGTTTTCAATAAATAATTTGTAAAGTATAAATATATTATACGGTTATTGTAAATACGTACGATTGGGGCTCGGCGATAAGACAAAATAATGTCTTCTACTTGCCTTACCAGTTATTTTATTTATAAACATTTAAATTGTAAAAGTTATTAAACGACGAAATAAGTAAGCAAACACACACACATACACAAATACACACACATACACACACACACACACACACACACACACACACACACACACACACACACAAAAAGGTGATATACCCCATTAGTTTTGAATTTTTTTTAGAAAAACTCAATTTTTCAAATATTGATATTTTTAGTTTATAGAACATATTTACGATTGTTAATAAAATAAATAAATAGGTATGTAAAAATGGATGGACTTTGGTCATTATAAGATTTTGATGTCCAAAGCATCACCATAGCAACGTATTTTTAAACAAGAAAATTTCAACTTGTTCAAGTTTCTAAACAACAACATCTTATTTATACTTCAGCTTCTTCTTTGTTATGTGCTTTATGTTCAGTGAATGTTATGGGCTCATGCTTTTTTTTGTAATGTAACAAACCTTTTATTTTTATTTTGTATTTTTCTCAAAACATCATTTTTAGCATATCGTCAGCTGAGAACCAAGAGGTCGTATGTTCACATTTTGTGTTTTTTCTGTTTATGATTAATAAATATTCAA
Organism: Hydra vulgaris; assembly: GCF_022113875.1. Lineage (NCBI taxonomy): Eukaryota > Metazoa > Cnidaria > Hydrozoa > Anthoathecata > Hydridae > Hydra > Hydra vulgaris. The sequence continues at coordinate 44,769,049 of NC_061157.1, read as the reverse complement.
CAATTAATGGGGTATGTGTCCAATAAATCTAGTCTCAAAAATGATACAACTTTTTAAAATATTTAAAAAATTAGTCGGAAATTTTGGCAGAAAGCCTTTACAAATTAATTTTTAAAACTTAATTTTCTTGGAAACACATACTTGGCCTCTTGGTTCTCGGCTGACGATATGTGTAATTTTTAAAACATGATACTTTCAGATTGTGACCATACGTTAAGTTGAAATTTTCAGGGTGATTTACTTATTGTTTGACTAGATAATGAACCAGAATTACAAATAAATATGAGGTCAAAGTATCTTTAATACCTTTTTATTCTTGGCTTTTTTCTTATAAAAATTTGATAAATTTGTTAAAAATTAATTTTAAAATGTTTTATGAATCTTCAATGCATGATTCTGGTTCATAACCTCTTCACATCTTTCAGGAACATAATTTTAGAACTAAATGATTTATGGAAATGAAGATATCTTGTTTTAAATTATACCCATTTTGCGTAATTTTTATAGAATATGTAAATAAAGTGGAGAAAGTTCTAGAACATTCTACGGCAATTACGTGGTTTCTTTTACTGATAGTTTTTAATTATTTTAATTGTAGTTATGTATTAGGCGGTTTTTGTAATGTTGATTTTGTAGGTAGATTATATAATTGGATGTAAAAAATTTTTTAAAAATAAAGTTTTGGAAAAAAAAGACTCGGTGAGAAATTGGCAAGCGAATAGCTAGCTATAATCGTTACGATAAAGATTGCGAGGATTGCTAGCTTTTTTAAGTTAGCGAAAAGCTATACATATTTTTAAAGATAAAGATAGCAATTTGGCTACGAGGACAGCTAGTTTAATAAATTGAAGATCCACTGGCTATTATACCTAGCGTCATATCATAATAAAATTGTTGTCTAAAAAATTTTGATATGTAGCTATCAACCAGCTAAAGATTTGTAGATACTTTGTAGCTAGCTACAAAGCTACGATATGTAGCTAGCGACATATTGCTACAAAATCGCAATGTTTAAAATTCAATTATTTTCATAATTATAATAGACTCGACACTAAAAATCGAATTTTTAAAGATGTTAAAAAAATAAAATAAGAAAAAAAAAATCGCGTATGCGTAGATGATGCTGTTGGCGCTGTTTTTCGAAATCAAGCCACAAAAGTTTCGTTAATGTGTTACAACTGCAAAAAGTTAAATCATATCGCGAGAAACTGTCCCTTTGCAAAGAATCTGGCTCCGAAGAACTTTTTTCGATGTTTTAAATGTGGGAAAGAAGGATACGTGGCTGCAAAATGCTTAATGAAGCAGGGAAACGAGTGTGGGAGCAAGGAATGTGTGCTACCTCGTTCCTGAACAATGGTGGAATTAGTGCACTATCTGTTATTTATCTAAAAGTTAATGGTTTGTTAGGAACAGCTATGGTAGACACGGGTTGTTCAAAGACAATTATACATAAAAAACTATTGTCAAGAAAGCAACATAAATCTCAGAGTGCTATAAAGGTAGTGACCTTTGGCGGTAAATTTCAATTAGCGGCTGTCACTATAAAGGTTAATGGTATTCAAATACAAGAAGAAGTTATTTTAGTGGATTTTTAACCGTTTGGAGTTGATATGATGCTGGGAATGAGTTCCATTATGTTGCTAGGAGGAGTTTTTATTTCTCCGTCTGGAATAGCAAAGTTTGGATTTGGCTTGTGTGGAATAGCAGTCTCAAAGAAAGATAAAGTCAATAAAATTGAAATTAAAAAGCAAGATCATGATGCAGTATTTAATGGTGTCGAATGGAAAGTTAAATGGAAATGGAGAGATGGAGAAGGCCCCAACCAGTTGGTTAACAAAGTTGCCCAATACAGCATACCAAAATATGCAAGAGCAGAATATGAAAACAAACTACGGGATTGGATCAATCGTAAATGGTTAATTGAATATGACAAAAATAAGATGGGGCCACCCAAAGGGCAAATTCCCTTAATGGCTGTTATCTAACGAAATAAAGATAATAAAGTCAGACCCGTTTTGGACTGGAGAGAAGCTAACAGTTTTATTGAAACGTATACAAGAGATGCAGATGTGTGTGTTGAGAAGCTAAGGAAAAATGGGAAAGAAACCAGCAATTATTAATTTACGCAAGGCTTATCTCCAATTAAAAACTGAAGAATCTCTTTGGCCATTCCAAACAGTGGTTTTTCAAAACAAAAGGTATTGTTTGACACGGCTTGGTTTTGGATTAAACGTTGCTCCAATGATCATGAAATTTGTTGTGAGTGCTATTATTGATCAAGATGAATTGGTGAAAAGAGGAGCATCCGCTTACGTGGACGATATTTTTGTCAATGAGAAATTAGTAAGTCTTGATTATGTCAAAAGACATTTTAAAAAATATGGTTTAGAGTGTAAAGAAGGTGAACAGATTGGTTGTAATGGGGTTCGTATTTTGGGATTACGTGTGTACAAGGTTGATGGCAAGTTGACCTGGTCCAGGGAGAATCAAGTCGACGCAATGCCAAAAAAGTTAAGTAGAAGAGTAGTGTTTTCCGTTTTTGGGCAGTTGGTAGGTCATTTACCAGTATGTGGTGTTTTGTGCAGTTTGTTGTCTTTTGAAAAGAAGATTTGTTAGTTTAAAGAAGGGTTGGGACGATAAAGTTTGCGATGAAAATTTAAAGCGTGTACTTCAAGAGGTTTATGATGAGGTTGCAAAGTGCGATCCAGCTTATGCTGATTGGGCTGTACATGGTAACGAGGGGAATGTGTGGGTTGATGCAAGTTCTTTGGCAAGTGGTGCGGTAATTCAAGTTGGTAAAACTACTGTAGAAGATGCAACATGGCTACGAAAAGAAATGTTTGAGGATCACATAAACATGGCGGAGCTGGATGCTGTAATGCGAGGAATGAATATGGCTTTGACGTGGAAATTAAAGAAAGTAACTTTCTTTAGAGATTACGTGACAGTGATCCAACCGGGTCTCTGAACGCTCTCACTGATAAGTCAAGATTGAAATCAAAAGCAATGGGCGAAATGTTGATTCGAAGAAGATTAAGCGTTCTCCAACAATGTATTGAAGAATATGGTATTAATGTGAATGTAAAACTTGTTCCTTCAAAAGACAACTTAGCTGACGCATTGACTTGAGTTCGAAGTAGATGGTTGAATAAATTGACGGAGGCTAAGCATTCAAGTAATTACATTGGAGCAGTATTTGCAGAGACTGAATCCATTTCTAGCATACACAAGAGAACTGGACACTTTAGTGTGAATCGCACTCTAAACTTTGTTCGTAAAGAAGTTCCAACCGCTACCAAAAATGACGTTAGAGAGGTAATTCAAAATTGCGAACCATGTCAGTCAATAGATCCAGCACTTGTACAATGGAAAAAGGGAAAATTGAACGTTAAAGAAAATTGGGAAAGAGTGGTCATGGGTATCACGCATTTTGGCACAAAAAAATTTTTAACTCTGGTTGATTGCCGACCTTCAAGATACGCACTGTGGCGACAACTTTCAAGTTCATACGGAAGTATTGCCATTACTCGAATACTGTTTTCTTGATGGTTGGGGAGTGCGCATTAGGTTTCGAGCTGTTTATTATCCCGAAGGAAATGGAATTGTGGAAAGAAATCATTGTACAATTAAGAGAATTGCAGAAAGATCAAAAATGTCAAAACCGGAAGCAGTGTATTGGTACAACGTCTCAGCTAATAAAAACAATGCAAGCCCGATAAAGAAAATACACAGGTATCAAAGTAATGTGAAAGGATTGAGAAAAGATAATCTTCCGACAAAAGCTGACATAAATGAAGTGTTTAAAAATGGTGACAATGTTTAGTTGAAGCGAAGTGCCATACTAAATGGCAGCCAGCAAAACTAACGGGAAATATTTCAAAACAAGTTGTCGAAGTTAATGGCGTCACGTAAAACATATCCGATATCGAAAGAACATTCAACCATGCGATATTCCAAAAGTGAACGCAGACAGTGGTCGAGATAACGCGGCAAACCATGGTGAGCAAATTAAAAATGTGTTGGAGACAAGCAAAGGAGACGAATTACAAGGAAATGGTGAAACCGAAAATGGATTCCAAGAAACAGTGATTTTGCCACGAAGTACTTGAGAACGACGCTTGCAAAAATACGACGATTATTATTTGTATGATAGGTAAGGACCAAGGAGGAGTGTAAATAAAGTGGAGAAAGTTCTAGAACATTCTACGACAATTACGTGGATTCTTTAACTGATAGTTTATAATTATTTTAATTGTAGTTATGTATTAAGCAATTTTTGTTATGTTGATTTTGTGGGTAGATATATTATATAAATGGATGTAAAACTTTTGTAAGATGAGTTGAATTCAATTTAAAAAATCAATTTTTGGAAAGAACCTATTTCAACCTATTGCACCTCCTAACATCGAGTGCAATCCTGTCTGCTTTCTTTATGCTATCTATCTAACACGACTACTTCTGTCTTTCACTCTAACATATCTTCGTTCTTCCTAAACTCACTTTACTCTTGGTCCGTAGAGCGGGTTATGACGCTCCTTGGGGAGCCGTACCTGTCTTTGCGGGCCTTGGTAATGTGGCCTCTATATGGCAATTAGCCGGAGGATAAACCACAATACCAATTTTTGGAAAAAAAAAGAAGTTTTGTTTCGAGCGAGAAAATTACAGAATAAGTAAGGCAAAAGTTGGAAAATCAAGATTTCATATTTAGAAAAATATTTGAAAACTTGTTTCAACTTGTGTGGTTGTATTTTTAATTTTGTTTCCATTTTTTAAAGCAAAATTTTTTGAATGGGGGTGTACCACCAAAAAAAATAGACTTGTATTACAAAGTTACCCCGCTATTCAAAGTAACCACGGTTTACGATATATATATTTTAAATTGATTTTTATGTCAAATTATAATAAAAAATACACTTACAACATAAATTTGATGATGTCATCTAGGGTTGCTAGATGCCCAGCTATTAAGAAGGAGAATACAGTAAAAAAATTCATTTTTATAGGTTTGGCCCTGCACTCTCCTCCGTAAAAGCTGGACGTATGGCAACTCTAATATCATCGTATGTCTCACGTTAAATCTTGTATTGCAGGCGGTGCTTTAAGATAGTTAAGATATATTTTCTAATAACATAACAAAGTTTTAAATGTCGATTTCTTTTTCTACATTAAAGGTAAATTATTACTGATATAGATTAATAAAGTCTTATAAAGGTTTAACTATAATTTATATGCTAAATACAAAAATAGATATAAATTTAAAGTCAGTATAATTACTACTTAATATTCAAAAATAGCTATAAATTTAAAGTCAGTATAATTACTACTTAATATTCAAAATTACAAACTCAAAATATTTATCCAACAAACAATTGTTTTTCTTAAAGTATCAAGACTTTACTGCTCCAAATGTAAACAAACGCTGACCAATTTGAATGGTCTCCCATTTCTAATATCAAACTTAAATTAAAAACTAAAAAAAATTTCACTTCTAAATTTTATTAAACTTGAACGACAATATCCCAATTAGCAGTACTTTAGTGACCCAGAGCTGGCAAGCCAGGTGCAGCAAAAACACGTGTGATGCCTTAGCTGGCGCACCAGAACTGACTAGCCAATGTCGGACCATTATCGTATTTCACGGTGGAACAATCGCGGCATTTTATAACGCGCATGCGCAATTTTTATTAAAAAAAGATATTGTTGTTTTGTTTTTATTTAGTAATTTTTTTTTAACCATATCCTGAAAAAGTAGCTCATAGCTTTGCTATAAAGATGTATAATTGATACCCATTATTTAAATTGATTTAATTATGGCGATTAATAATGTATTTTTTCACAACATTTAAATTTTTAAATTTTAGTATCTCCTAAAACGCGGGAAACTCAGCTTGATTTTATGGCTATGTATACTACTAAAACTGGATAATTAAGCGCTTATTTAAATTTTTTGGCTTTAAAACCTTATATATTTTAAAACTAGAAAAGTTTATCTTTATATTGAAAAAAAAATTAGATTTGGGTTACTTTTTTAAATTTAAAAACAGTGCACATCAAATACTATTCTTTAGCTATGAATACAAATATAAAAATGACTGAAGCAAGATGAAACAACTCTTGACTCATTGAAGATTATTAATGCAACTTTAGCAGATAAAGTTTTGCCACAATATTCAGTTCTGTTGGCAGTGTTATCTCAAGATCTCGAAATAATAAAGACTTTACATATACCAAAGAGTTAAAATTTGTTTTGCTCTAATATTGGTTTTAGTTATAAGTCATGGTAAAACAAGGGTAGAGAGGACTTTATGTTATTAAGATTGTAACCAAAGTTAATTTGAAAAAAAAGATTGATAATATAAAGAAAGATGACGGACAGACCATGTGTAAAAGAACAACCTGATACCTTCAACAATAAAACTAACAAACAAGTTTATAAGGTTTGTGAATGCTAAAGATATTAGCTAGACCTTGATCAAGAGAGAAAGAATGCTAAGAAAAATCAAAGCAATCATCAGTTAAAAATTTTAACCAGAAAAATCCGTGATGATTAAAAGAAAAAAAAATTTTACTAGGTTTTTGCAACAATTTAGATATTGAATTTATTTTTATCATATAAGAGAGAGAAAAAAAGGATTTGGATTTGTTATCAAAGGAAACGATTGGAAAAAGAAGAGTGAAGATAAATGTGTTGAAATTAAAATTATAGAAAAAGCAATTGGAGAAATTTTGTTGGAGGAATAGAAAAAAAAAAATGAAGAAAATAATGTGAAACTAATCTCCTTTTTTTTTAAAGATATTACTTTATTGTAGCTATTCCTTTTCTTTATAAATTAATTGATTTTCAATATAAAGTTGTAAAAATATAAAACTTTGAAAAAACTTTTTTAATTAGTTGTTGTGAAGTGTAAATAAATAAAAGCCTTTAATTAAAAAACATACATGATCAGTCATATATGCGGTTTTATTATATATGTGAGTGTCATTGCATGCCAATGTGAATACTTTTTTTTAGATGCCAGTGTCAATGTGAGTTTTTTCTGGAGACTATTTGTAATTATTTCAATATATATTTAAAGAGTCAGGGGGAAAGGGGGAGTGTTTTGGAAAAGGTTAGAGAGTAAAGATTGTTTTTCAAGAAAAAGAAAGTCAGGGAAGTTACTTATATATTTGAGTTGAGTCAGGAAAATCTTTATTTAAAACCTAGATAAACCCTGATGATGTTTAACAAATACCAAAAGTAACTTAAAAATTTTTTTTTTTAACTTCAATTATTTTATGTAAAATTATTTTATCTAGAAATATTGAAGAAAAATCACAAGGTGTATTTTAAGCATAGAGATTATCCATTCTCCGGAACTTTTTCATGCAGCATTCTTGACTGCCAATATTGAAATGACAGGTATGATAGATTCATAGTTATTGGGATGACTCAACTATCGGCGCTTTCCATTTTTTATCACAAATTCTATGTTTATTTTCATCAAATAAGTGAGAAAAAATTCTGTGGGATAAAAAAAGAAAACCAATACCTACCATTTTAGAAAAAAGTTATTATTGTCTGGTCTTTCTAGAAAAATTTAGTAAGAAAATTATAATTTATTTCTGTTTTTGAAAAAATCAAAATACAATTTGTTGTGATAACTCTAACTAAATTATTTAATACAACTTTTGAAAAAAAAAAGTTAGCCTATACATTTGCATTTGTATAATTCAACTCACTTCTGGTAAAATTTTAATAAGTTTTTGAAATTTAGGCTTGGATTTTTTAAACTACTAAGAAAACAGAAAAAGTAAGTCAACAACAACTAAAGGAGCAATTTGATTAGGTCAAAAATGTTTCAGTTTCATTATTGTCAAGTTACTTTTTGGTGCTTTATACAAAGTGGGATGGTTGGTGGGATTTTTCTTCAGATGTAATAAATGTAGAGATATTAGGTCAAGGAGGTCTTAATAAACAGGTGGTGGCATGAAAAAACAGCAATTCGTTTTAGAGGATAATAAGAAATTTGATTGCCCTGCCAAGGTTTCTATGAAATAAATTTTGTGGAATTTCAGGTGTGGTATGCTTATTTAATAATAAAAAAAAACATGCATAAATCTATGCCACCCTATAGTTACAATATTACTATTAATATTGTAACTATAGGGTGGCACTACTCTAAACAAATTTTCAAAAAAGTGTCTATTTACCAATATCTTTATACATATAGAAATGTGCTGAGTACCTGACTATCTGGCCGTCTTCCTGTATATCTTAAAACCCACTTTGCTGGCTAATTAAGAAGAAATTGTATGTGTATCAGAATTGGGATCAAACACGTATTTGTATTTGGTAAAAACGAGCTAATTTAGCTTATTTGTAAATTTCAGAAAAGTTTCTTGAATATTAGTAATTGAAATGTATTTGCAGTTCCTAAACTATATTAACTTTTTAGCTTTTTTTTTAGGAAAAAATAAAATGACATGTTTTTTTTTTTCTTTTTGTAACTCTTAATTAATTAATAATTTATTTTTAAGGGAAATTTGTCGGAAGACTTATTTTATTCTTCTATTACGTTTACGGTATATAAGTCTTGTTTATAACGGTACGGTATATAAGTATAACGGTAACGGTACGGTATATAAGTCTTGTCTCTAAAAAATCATTTATTTTTTTTATCCTAAAGTACAAATAAAAGAGCTTAGTGCTAAAAGTACTCAAGTCACAAAATAAATGTTTTGAGGGAATATACTTTGATCAGAGACATAACACTTCAAAATAATGATTTAAAATAACTGATAGATTTTCTTAAAACATTTATTTTGTGACTTAAGTATTTTTAGCACTTAGCTCTTCAAATATTTGTATTTGTATTAGGAAAGAAGTTGTCCATAAAGTATGTACGCTTTATTTTGATACCCTTCACCTTTGGAAATGTATGGAAAAGCATTCTTTTTAAAATTTACAACGTAAAAAATAAAAAAATACTTTAAAGAAAAAATTTAAAAGTCTGTACTTTATATTTTACAGCGTAGGATAAATGATTACAATTTAAACTAAATTAGGGTACATTATTTTTTTGCTTTGATTCTGTGCTTTTTTAAGTATCACAGTTAAATTTTCCTTTAACAACAGCCATAGGTGTGTTTTTTTTTCTTTCTGCATTTGTCAATCGTACTTGTTTGTGACCTTCTTTGGCAGCAATAGTATCTTGCTTTTTTTTGTTTGTTGGATATCACCTAACAAAAAAACTACTTGAAGTGTTTTCAAGACAGATGCTGCATGTTGTTCTCAAGCTACTATCAAGACAGATGTTGCATTGAGTTCTTGACCTACTATCATAACTTTAGGAAGAGTCTTTTTTGGGGATGGAAACCATAGTAATGTTGATAGAGTTAAGGTGGAGGTAAAAATGATTCCTCTGTCACGCCTAAATAAAAGAAGAAATAAAAATAAAAAAAACAATATTAAGTTGGAGTGTCAGGGTAAACATTTACATAATACATGCAACTTAATGTTGTGCATGTTATTTCAATAAAAACTTAAAGGAATTATAAATATTACCTTCTAAATGGCTTCTTTCATCTACAGGGAAATGAAATAAAATTATAAGTCATTATAAATTTATAGGAGTTCTCAAATGAATGTTTCTATTATTATTAAATACGTTTATATTCTTCTTAATCATTTTGATCATTAAATCTCTAAAAATCCTAGCAAACAAAAAAATTCTGTTAATGACTAGAATGCGGTGTTGTCAAAGGCTGAATAAAATTTGATAAGTTACAGAAGTGTTAATTTCAAACATAAATCTCTGGCCAAAATTGCATAAAATATGTGGCTCAGAACCCTTTTTTATACTATAAAGTAATAATAATAATAATTTTTTTTTTTTTTTTTTTTTTTTGTCGAATATTGGAAAACATAATAATTTGCTTCCAGTCTTTGAGATTCCTTGTACCCCCCACTTCCCTACCAATTTTTTGATTTTAAATGATTGAACATTTATTTTATCTATTTCAGTGTCAGCATCATAAAAAAAATTTCAAATATATTACCTTTGTCATGTGTTTCTTATGGTTATCTGGAAACAGTAATGAAGATTATTCCTAAGAGTTTAAGGGTATTTTTGGAACTTTTTTTGCTCCAAATCATATGCGTTTATTAATATGTTTGTGACCATTTCAGACTCTATTTTGGCACTTTACTTCAGTTAGTGTTTGCTCAGCCTCATTTTTAGTGACAAAACGTCAAAGACTGGAAGGGGTTGTCGACTACTGGGTGGTTTATCATGTATAATTCAATTTTTTATTATGGACATTTTTTAAGTTTTAATTTTTGCCATTTCTTTTGATCTGCATAAAATGTTATTATTATATTATATTTTTTTACCATTTTTTAAGTTCAATCTTTAAGTTCTGCTCTACTTCATTATTTATGATTAGTTTGACTACTGTTGAAATATGATTTTGATTTAGTAAATTTTCATGAACTGAAATTTATTTTATTGATCATTAGCCAACAGTTTTGGTGATGAAGTTGAATTCAACACCGTCAAGGTAAGTATAATTTTGCTTTCTTGTAACAATATCAAACAGTTTTTTATAACTATTATTGTGCTATTGGTAATTTTGTAATTATACCTGAGTTGACCAAACAGCTGACATAATTCTAAAAATTTAACAGTTTGTACACTGATGTTACTTTAATAATTTCCTAATATTGCCTAAAGGAACAAAGTTTGCCATGGATTTGAAGGAATGGTAATTGTCTCAGTCCAAAAAACTGCATTACCATTGTGCAGGGTTGCCACTCAACCTGGAATACCTGGAAATAGCATGAATCCCAGGGAAAACCTGGAAAAATCAGGGATTTTATAAAATTTCAATAAAATTCAGGGGAAGTATGTATTTTTTAGAAATTTTGTACAAAAATTTTTTTTTCAAAAAATATTTTTCCAATTTATATAATAATAAGTTTAAAACAAGTTTTTTTGTGGAAGTTTTTGTACGTCAAATATAAAGATTGTGTTTAAGTAAGGAAAATAATAATCTCATTGATCAACGGGAAAGAATATAGAAAAGAAAAGGAAAACTCAGGGAACTCGTTCCCTGAGTTTTCCTCAGGGAACGCGTTCCCTGAGGAAAAAGTTTAACTTAGGGAAAACGTTCTTTACTCAGTTTAAACTTTAAAAATTATAACGGCAACCCTGATTGTGGGTACATCTACTATAGTAGCAATAACACTTTTTTTAAGTACTCTACTTTAGATAAATTTCACTTTTACTTAAAAAAACTTAAAACTTACTTAATCTACGTTAACATATAGTTTGCCAAACCATAATATTATTTAAGATTTTCTTGAGATTTATTGTTTTAAAATTAGTGTTTGCCATTTACCTGCAGACCCTTATATATATTAGTATTATCAAAAAGTTCATATAATTTGTGTTTTAATATTCTTGCTAAAAATATGTATAAAAATTTTTTATAGATATTCTTAACATTAACTTATGTACAAATATGCTTAATAAAATAAATATTTTCAATTTCAGATCATTTGACTTATTAAAGCTATAATGCAAATTGACAAAGTTGGTATTAGATTGTTAATTGAGACTTGTCATCGTAATCAGAAGTCTCCATATGATGCTCACAAATTCATAACTACTGCCTGGGGTGAGAATGCAACTTCCATTCAAACAGTATACAAGTACTACCAAAAGTAGTCTATATCAAACATAAGTGATTATAGTCAGTTTTCAAATGAATTGAGCTCAGGTAGACCCAATACCACAACAACAGTGGACAACATTGAGATCATTCAACAACTGCTTGATAAAGACAAATTTTTAACAATAGAGCAAATTTATGATGTCGTATACATTTCTTTTGGTTCAGTTTATTCAATAATCACCAAAAAATTGATGAGAAGATCAATTTGGGTGAATATTGGGTTGAACTTGCGCATATATTTCTGACCATCCTATGAGATGAATTCAATGTTGAACGACGTCTTATTGATGTGGATGAGAAGCGGGTTTACCACAGATCAATTGGGTGCAAACGTTGCAATCGCGCTTGGATTTCAAAGGGTGAAGAAGCTTCAAAATGTGTCAGGATATCCCAATTTGATGCAAAAAGTATGGTGATTTGCGCTCATCTCATTTGATGGCAAGGCCTATGTTAAATTACTTCCAAATGGACAATCAGTCAATTCAGAAGTGTACATGCTTTTCCAACCGAATATGCATTCTAATTTTGTCAACAAAGGCTCAAAAAAAATAACACGGAACAATGCTCCTTCAGCACGATAATGCCAGGCCACATGTGTCTGATGCAGTCAGAGACTTTCTTGCTGAAAAAAAGGGCACCCGTGTCATTCAACCTCCATATAGCCCCAACTTTAACTTGTTGGACAGACATGCTTTCTCTTCATTTAAACTTTATCGCAAGGATTCGGATTTTCAAACAAAGAAAGAGGTTCAAGAAGCCACGAAGAAAAACTTAAGGTCACATTCTCATGATCATATGCAACGACAACTGGAAAAACTGAAAACAGATTTAAATGAGATTATTTTTTAAAGCAAGGTACCTACTTATGATCCAATCTTAATATATTTGTTCTATGCTCATTCTTTAGTATTAAAAAAATTGATTATATGAAATTTTTGATTGACCCTAGTAAATGTTGTGGTATTATTTTTAAATTTAAGTTCACTTAAAATTCATCATCGATAATTATACTTGGTTTTTTTTTACACAGTTAATTGTATAACATTCCTGCACAACTTCGTGATAATCAATTTTTTTTTAGCATTGCACCTTTATATATCTTTAAATACTTGACTTAATGGTTTTTCTTTTAGTTTGGATCTTTTGTTTGAAAGTTATGCACTTTTGCCATAATTTTGACCAAATTTTTATATAAGTTTATATAAAACTTAAATAAATTTTTAATACGACACATGCATTCCGAGCTGACTCGAAATAGTAGTGTCTTTTGCCTCATTTATTTAGAGGCAAATTAGGATTTTTCTCTAAAGTGTGAAAACTTTAATTATGCACTTGCTGCTATTTTGTTGCCATTTTTAATAATAATTGCAAAATTATCACATGCTATGCTCAATAATTTAATAAAGAGATGCAACTTAAGCAGATGCTAATTTTGCAACAGGTTTGATATATGGTTTCTAAGAAAGATTGGAAATAAGAGTTAATCCGAGAAGATGAAGGGTAGATGACTCATCAAGTACATTACTGTTCATAAATATAGGAAGGTCTAAATTATTGCGATAATAATTGGCTGAAAACAATTGAGTTTAATCTGACTTAAAGTTCACCAGCCACTGTTAGCCCCATGCTGTAGCAGAAGTGAGATTCTTTTCAAGCTCAAATAAACTTAAATAAATTTTTAATATGACACATGTATTCCGAGCTGATTCAGAGTAGTGTCTTTTTGCACGTGAAAACTTTCATAATGCACTTGCTGCTATTTTGTGGTCATTTTGAATGATAATTGAAAACCGCCACATTTGAGGCGGATCTTCCAATAATACCCTTTCTCTTTTAGACATGGTACAAAAATTCATTGTAATATTTACAATGGACCTGCTCTTGCAGCCAAACTTCAACCATTATCACTTTGTCGTAATGTTGCTTCTCTTTCTCTTTTTTACAAATACTATAATGGGCATGCTCTAAAAACCTAGCGCCTCTTGTACCATCTACTAAAACTCATTTGCGTGTAACTTGTCATTCAATTAAGTCTCATCCTTTTTCTGTGACTGTTCTTAAGTGATCTAAAAACTCTTGTCTAGTTTTTTTACTTGAACATCAATTCGTTGGAGTTTGCTTACTTCATCTTGCTTTCCTGATTCATACAATTTGCAATATTTTAAGTCGTCTATCAATCATTATCTCACTTTACAAACTTCATATTTTCTTTTCCAGTAACTTTTAACTCTAATTGTGGTTGCCTTGTTTTAAGCGAAAATGTTAAAAAAAAATAATAATAATTATATTTAAAAATTTTTTTTAATTCAATTACAAATAAGTAGTAATTAAATTGTTTAACTGCTTCTTTTTTTTTTAATTTTTGTATAGCTAAATTTTAATCAATTAAGTGTCAATTTTACTTTATCTAACTTCTTACTGAGAGTAGTGTTGATAAAAGATGTATTTAAAAGCCTACAAAAAATTATTAAGACCTTGATTTTGCTATAAGTATAACAAAAACTATTGGATACCATGATAAATACTAACACAAAACTATTGGATACCATGATAAATACTAACACAAAACTATTGGATACCATGATAAATACTAACACAAAACTATTGGATACCATGATAAATACTAACACAAAACTATTGGATACCATGATAAATACTAACACAAAACTATTGGAGACCATGATAAATACTAACACAAAACTATTGGATACCATGATAAATACTAACACAAATTAGCAATGACATAATAATAATTATAAAGAACTGTTTAATAATGTTAAAACTGTTTTAATGGTGTCAAGAAAAAAAAGTTATTCTTACCTTGACGGTGTTAAATTCAATTTTTTTATTAAAATTGTTGGCTAATGATCAATAAAGTAAATTTCAGTACACGAAAATTTACTAAATTAAAACCATATTTCAACAGTAGTCAAACCATAAATAATCAAAAATAATGTAGCAGTGCAGAACTTCAAGGTCGAACTGAAAAAAATGATAAAAAAATTAATACAATAAAAAAAAAAAATTTTTAACTTGCATTAAATATATAATTCTTTTAATGAAAATATAAAAGAATAAATAACTTTTTTGTTATTATTATTTTTTAAAAATCTTCGCTTCCAACAAGACTGCAAGCAACCACTAATTAGAGTTGAAAGTTACTGGAAGAGAAAAGATGAAGATCGTAGAGCAAGATAACGATTGACAGACCACTTAAAAGATTTAAAATTATATGAATCAGGAAAGCATGATGAAGGAAACAAGTTCCAAAGAACTGATGTTCGAGGAAAAAAACTAGAGGAGTAAGAGTTTTTGGAGCACTTAGGTTCAGTCACAGAAAAAGGATGAGACTTAATTGAATGACAAGTAACATGAGAATGAATTTTAGTAGATGGCACAAGAGACGCCAGCTCTTTAGAGCAGTGTCCATTATAATATTTGAAAAAAAGAGAAAGAAAAGCAACATTACGACGATGTGATAATGGTTGGAGATTGGTTGCAAGAGCAGATCCAACTATGTTTACAAAACTTTTTTGCACCTAAAAGAGAAAGGGTATCATTAGAAGATCCGCCCCAGATATGACCACATACAAGGCTGGATTTAAGATTTATAGAGATAAAGAATAGAATCCAGAGTAAGAAAGTGTCGAGGTCAATAAAGAGATGCCACTTAAGCAGATGCTAATTTTGCAATGGATTTGATATATGGTTTCCAAGAAAGATCGGAAGTAAGAGTTAATCCTAGAAGGTGAATGGTAGATGACTCATCGAGTACATTACCGTTCATAAATAAAGAAAGGTTTAAATTATTGCAATAACAATCGGCTTAAAAAAATTGAGTTTTATCTGAATTAAAGTTCACCAGCCAATGTGAGCCCCACATTGGGGCTCACATAATGGTGGCATTTGCTTGAAAAGAATCTCACTTCTGCTGTAGCAGAAGTTAGATTCTTTCCAAGCTCAAATGCCACCTCCAAGCAATAAGAGAGTGTTGGCTTCTTATCATAACAAGAATAAATGGTAGTATCATCAGCGAACAATGTTACCTTAGATATGAGAATATCTGGAAGATCTTTAATGTAAATTAAAAAAAGTATAGGGCCAAGGATTGAACCTTGAAGAACCCCTGAGGTTACAGAATAAGAAGAGTGCTGTCCATCAAGGATAACTTTTATACTACGATTAGAATGGAAGGATTCAATAATCTTAAAGATGTTTTCAGATACACCATAAGAAGAAAGCTTATGGAGAAGACCAGCAAGCCAAATTTTATCAAATGCTTTAGAAATGTCAAGAGTGATGACCTTAACCTCCCAACCTTTTTCTAATGCACAATAAAACCTATAGGTTATCACTGTTAGCAAATCAGCCCTAGAACAAGAAGATTTAAATCCATTGTGATGATCAGAAAGTAAATTATTAGAATTAAGATGAGAGATTAAATGTTTCTTAATTAAAGATTCAAAAACCTTGCTTATGATAGGAAGAAGACTAATGGGACATTAGTTAGACAAAAAAGATCACTCTCCAGAATTTTTTAAAATAGGGATAACAGATGCTGCTTTCCAGCAGGCTGGAAAACAAGACTCGGATAATCCCTTGTTGAATAGTTTTGAAAGGATAGACACCAGCTCCGGAGAACACTTTTGCAAGACTAACTGGTATGTTGTCCGGGTCAGAGGCTGTAGAAGAGTCTAAGCACGAAATCACCTTAGATACAGAAGCTGGAGTGATACAAATGTCAAGCAATGGATCAACCTGTTTGACAGCTTTATCAGGTAGAACGCAACTCGTGAAATCAAGAGATAATATTGATGAAAAGTTCTTAGGAAACAATTCAGCTTTGTCTTTAGGTGAGGTGACAAAGTCTGAACCATACAAGAGAGGTGGAATTACAGATTTGATACCATTAAAGATTCTCCAAAAGTCACAAAAGCCTAAATTTTGTGATAAAATATGAGATACGAGAGCAACCCAACAGGGCATTTCCATTTCTGTGCATGATTTTTTATTTTTCTTTGTTTTAGCAATTAAAAGCTAGATATTTATGCAATACGCATACTATTTTGATTTTCTTAAAGAACAATTATAATAAAAATATTTTTATCATAATTTAGGCTATCTGAATAAATTAAATATACACATTTTTACAATTTTATTTTTTTGAGTAATAATATCGCTACATTTTGAAAAATATACAATAATTTTTAAAACGCCATACTCTAGCTAGAAATAATTGATGACTGCCATTTCTTATCAAAAATATGTTAAATATGAGTCGTAGAAGTATAATATTTGACATGAAATACTCACAAGCAATTGATTTTCATAAAAATAACTTCAAAAAATTGACAAATTCGCAACATCCGTGCGTGACTTCCATGCATGATCATTCATAAACTGCATTTAAACGATTGCTGTGACTCTATGATTCATAGTGCAATCCTGTAACTTTCTGGAAATCTTTACTAATGTATAAAATATTATTTAAAAAAAAAAGTATATCGGTGAAACTTATATTTTCCAAGGAATTAAAGTTTATTTATCTAGTAACTAAAATTAAAGTTTTTCCGTTCCGTGTGTGATTCAATTTCAAACTTTATTTATTCTTTGTTAACATTACTAATGCTTACTATTTTTTGTTTACAAAATATTTATATTGATTAGAATTAAATGAGAGTAAATTGGAGATCACTAGTTTTATTTTTATGAAATTAAAAGTAAAAACATATACGAGTTTCCGTGCGTGATTTTTTGGAAATGCCCAACAGAGTTTTTAAGTATACTCAGAAAAAAGTGATACAAAAAAAAAAAATTTAAGTTTGAAAAAATACAATTTAACAATTTTTTCTGGCTAATAATAATAGTATTTCAGGAAGAAAATAATTTTCATAAAAGTCATACAAAATCTGTAATTTTTTGCACATGATTTTACTGTATTTTTTTAACATTTCAGTTATTATCTCAGAAATCGTTAATTAAACCGCAGGAAGAAAGAGCCTGCAAATGCAGCATATGAGATAGAGGGCAGGAGGTTAATTATAAAAGTAAGTCACTAAATAAAAATATCATAAAACCTTGGGTAGGTAGGTTAAAAGCGTAGGTACTTTTAGAAAGGTGAAGGGTACTCAAAATAAAAGTGTACATACTTTATGGACAACTTCTTTCCTAATACAAATACAAATATTTAAAGAGCTAAGTGCTAAAAGTACTTAAGTCACAAAATAAATGTTTTAAGAAAATCTATCAGTCATTTTAAATCATTATTTTGAAGTGTTATATCTCTGATCAAAGTATATTCCCTCAAAACATTTATTTTGTGACTTGAGTACTTTTAGCACTAAGCTCTTTCATTTGTACTTTAGGATAAAAAAAATAAATGATTTTTTAGAGACAAGACTTGTATACCGTACCGTTACCGTTATACTTATATACCGTACCGTTATATACAAGACTTATATACCGTAAACGTAATAGAAGAATAAAACAAGTCTTCCGACAAATTTCCCTTAAAAATAAATTATTAATTAATTAAGAGTTACAAATGGAAAAAAAAAACATGTCATTTTATTTTTTCCTAAAAAAAAAGCTAAAAAGTTAATATAGTTTAGGAACTGCAAATACATTTTAATTACTAATATTCAAGAAACTTTTCTGAAATTTACAAATAATCCTAATTAGCTCATTTTTACCAAATACAAAAACGTGTTTTATCGCAACCATGATACACATACAATTTCTTCTTAATAAGCAAGCAAAGTGGGTTTTAAGATACGCGGGAAGACGGCCAGATAGTCAGGTACTCAACACCTCTATATGTATAAAGATATTGGTAAATAGACACTTTGTTGAAAATTTGTTTAGAGTAGTGCCACCCTATAGTTACAATATTAATAGTAATAATAGATTTATGCATGTTTTTTTTGGTTTTAAATAAGCATACCACACCTGAAATTCCACAAAATTTATTTCATAGAAACCTTGGCAGGGCAATCTAATTTCTTATCATCCTCTAAAACGAATTGCTGTTTTTTCATGCCACCACCTGTTTATTAAGACCTCCCTGTCCTAATATCTCTACATTTATTACATCTAGAGAAAAATCCCACCAACCCATCCCACTTTGTATAAAGCACCAAAAAGTAACTTGACAATAATGAAACTGAAACATTTTTGACCTAATCACATTGCTCCTTTAGTTGTTGTTGACTTTTTTTGTTTTCTTAGTAGTTTAAAAAATCCAAGCCTAAATTTCAAAAACTTATTAAAATTTTACCAGGAGTTGAATTATGCAAATGCAAATGCATAGGCTAACTTTTTTTTTTCAAAAGTTGTATTAAATAATTTAGTTAGAGTTATCACAACAAATTGTAATTTGATTTTTTCGAAAAAAGAAATTGTTGTTCGACACATTTAAAAGCCATTTTTTTTGTTGTTAACGTTTTCTTTTACTTATATACAAAGTTGACATTTACAAAAAAAATTGTTCGCTTTATATAGCATATAATACAACTTGTGACTCTTGTCGACAATTAATAAAAAACGTTATAATAATAGAAAATCACAACTTGTGACTTTTGTCAATAATTAGCACGCTAATTATTAATGACACACAACATCCCCCTTAGCTCAACAAGAGCTCATACGTAATCGTTGTACTTCCGATTAGGAAGTACTCTCCTTCCATAGCGAGTGAATTGAACAGGCTGTGACTCTGTCTCACCATCTGTTGAATAGTTTTGATCGCTGCCCGTACTATTGTCATTTTTACCATTATCCGGAGGAATTATTTGAAGATTTGAATCATCATTGACAATGTGTTTTGAGCTCGTTTCGGGAAGTTTAAATAGTGTTGAATTATAATCATCTGTTGTATCTTCTTCTTTTGTGTCTACACGACGATGTTGCAGATGAGAAAAATGTTGTGGTAACGTATGTCCGTTGACATCAACTTCAGCTGTTAAACCATTATGCAATGCCACTATACTTCCTTTCAGCCATCGTTGCGTACACGGCGTTATGTGCTTGGGTTTCACCCACACTTTGTCGCCAACTTTCCATTCACGACACTCTGTCATCGACTTTTGTGTTGATTCGATTTTAACGATTCCAGGAATTCGAACTTGTTTGTGATGTTGGCAAAATATTTCAAAAGGTGTGCCGTGTTTTGATGGAACGTTATTGATTAAAAATACAGACATGGAAATACCACATTTTACTCTTGCATTTGTTCTTTTTACCGTCCGATGAACTTTTTCAACTATTCCATTTTCCGATGGTTTTTCAACAGCTCGATAGATGAGCCTTATTTCCCATTTCGCAGCCATAGTTTGCATAAGCTGAGATCTTAATGACTTAGAGTTATCTAGAAGAACTTCAGAAGAAGGTCCAAGTGTTGACCATATTGTTTCTAACGCTTGAACAACCATAGTTGCACTTTCGTCGCTTAATGGTGTCCATAACGTATATCTGCTTGGGCCGCAATCAATACAAGTGAGATATAGCAATGAATCAACATGAGTAACATTGCAGGCTACTCTTTCCCATACTTTGCTAACAGCAAGATTTCCTTTATCCCACAACATCACATTAGGGTCAATCGAGTTACATTCATCGCACTCTGCGACAACCTGTTTCACTGTGTCTCTGGTAACGTGGATACCAGCGCGCATACATAACTCCATACTCTTGGAAACTCCAATGTGTGCTAGTAAATGAATTTTTCGAATCTGCTGTTTATCGTACTTATAAATGGTATTACATTCTTGTGCTGCAACTTTGTTTTTTATCCATTTTGTTGGCACTCTTGTGAGTTCATCTGCAATATTTTTAGTTGTTGGTACCCATGTAACAGTTACATTTATGACATAATCCTCGAATCAGTTTTAATGGAGACATCACTTGGATTCCATTTCAATGCCATATTTAGACCTTCAATACATGCATCTAATTCGGCCACATTGATATGCATTGCATCAGACTTTGGTCGGAGCCATGTCGCATCTTCTATCTTTCTGTCACCTTGCGTTATCACAACTCCTTTTGCCAGCAAACTTGCATCGCACCATACAGTCAGAGATGCATTTGGTTTAACATTCTATACACCTTTTGCCAGATCGCACTTTACGACTTTATCTACAACTTCCTGCATCATTTCGATAACATACTTATTCGTAATAGGTTCATCCCAACCTGCTTCGTTTGTACATCTTTTTATATAGCTGCATGCCGGTCTCAACCATCCAGCAACTGGTAGATTAGCAATCAGATTACCACATAATGAGAATATATCCCTCTTTGTGAGCACAGATTTAATAATAGGAAGCTCGCGTCCTCTCTTCCACAACATCTCCTTTGTTAATGGATTTACTGTGACTTCTAATCCTAGTACACGAACTGGGTTTTCGCCAAAATATCCAGGTGCTTTTGCATGAAGACCCCATTTCTTCATATGTATCACCAGCTTTCTTCCATTGGTTTCTAGGGTGTCATCAATGTATCCTCTTGTTGTTTTTGCCAGTGCAGAATCTTGTTGGAGAACATACCGCAATATTGAGCCTATCATCACTGGTGCCAAACTTAGACCAAAGCCCAAACGTGTAAAAGTGCATATCGCTGATTTTTATAGATAACCGTCTGGTAAGGCCAATGCCTTTTATGCACATGCTTTGTAAATATGCCCTTCTTAGACCCTCTACCGAGTCATTGCTGTTTTTACTCATGAATCTCCACTCCCTCATTACATCATTGATGACATCAGCATCCTTTGTAGAGGCTTTTACATACGTGTTAAGCTCACGATAATCAAGCACAGGTCTTATCTTTTTTTTATTATCTTGAATGACACACATTAATGGTAGTAGACCTTTAGGTTTTCCCATAATTTGATCGTCATATTTGATGAGTATACCTTCTTTGATCCATTCATATATTGTTAAACGCCTCACAATGTTGGTCAGCTACATTATACTGACTTGTTCTATTTTTCATTTTAGGTTCGTTTTCCCACTCCCAACTTACAATCCATTTTTTGCCATCAAAATAAGCTTTGCTTGTTCCAATTTCAATTGTCGCAACACGAAGTTTCGATGACAACTCAATCAAAGAATTACACAATTTCAGTTTTCCAGTGCCAATTTGTAGTCCATCACACATCTTTATTAAGTCCATACCCATAATCATGTCATATTTGTTTATTACTTCATTCACACTCAGAACCACCACATCCACCAAGCACCCATTCGTTGGGTGGCATATTTTAGCACTAACTTCTTTGCATCGAATTATTCCGCCCATTGATGCAACATTTACTACAGGAATCACATTTTAGTCAGTCTTGTAGAGATACCTAATGCGATATCGTCCCATTTAAGTTTTCCCGCTTTCATTGACGTTTGTAGCAGTGTTTTGCAGCATGTTTATGCAAGCATTTTTTGCATAAAGAGGTACATTCACGTGCAAAGTGATTTAAGGATTCACAGTTGTAACATCGAATTTCTTTCTTTCTTCGTGTATAACTTGTCGTTCCAGTCGTCCGGTGAATCGCATTTACTTCTTCATTTACAGATAGACATGCCGCATCTAATCTTGTTTGTGCAACCACGAATGCAGTCTTGACACAATCGTCAAAGCTCAATGCATCGTCTCCCCGAAGAGTGGCACGCAGAATGGCACCATTATTAATGCCAATTATGAATTGGTCACGAAGTCGACCGCCTCTCTCTGAGGGCAAGAACTTGCAGTCTTGAGCTGCTCGAATCACTTGATGCGCGAACGTCTGTATAGATTCTTCAGTACCTCTGTAAATTTTTCCAAACTCGTGAGATTAACGATGAATTTCTTATTTCCAACGTTTCTAATTTCGTTACCAATTCTTCGTACGAAACATCCTCTGGAACTTCCGGTGCTGTTAATTCTTCCATGGTCTTGTAAGTCTTTAACGGCAGAGTGGCAAGCAAAAACGCTAATTGTTGATCTGAAGTTATATTGTTTATTGCCAAGAAGGAAGTCATCTGCCGAATAAATTGCTTTGGCTGTCTATCTTCGTATTGCGGAGATAATAGACATGCCCGGTTAGCTTGTTGTTCGACACATTTAAAAGCCTTTTTTTTTGTTGTTAACGTTTTCTTTTACTTATATTTAAAGTTGATATTTGCAAAAAAAATTGTTCGCTTTATATAGCATATAATACAACTTGTGACTCTTGTCGACAATTAATAAAAAACGTTATAATAATAGAAAATCACAACTTGTGACTTTTGTCAATAATTAGCACGCTAATTATTAATGACACACAACAGAAATAAATTATAATTTTCTTACTAAATTTTTCCAGACAATAATAACTTTTTTCTAAAATGGTAGATATTGGTCTTCTTTTTTTATCCCATAGAATTTTTTCTCACTTATTTGATGAAAATAAATATGGAATTTGTGATAAAAAATGGAAAGCGCCGATAGTTGAGTCATCCCAATATCTATGAATCTATCAAACCTGTCATTTCAATATTGGCAGTCAAGAATGCTGCATGAAAAAATTCCGGAGAATGGATAATCTCTATGCTTAAAATACACTTTGTAATTTTCTTCAATAGTCCTAGATAAAATAATTTTACATAAAATAATTGGAGTTAAAAAAACAAATAATTTTTTAAAGTTACTTTTGGCATTTGTTAAACTAGGGTTTATCTAGGTTCTAAATAAAAGATTTTCCTGATGTTAAGCATGGTTAAAACAGAACACAAATTTAGCTCAGCCAGCGTAACCATTAGTTAAAAATGAAGGCAAAAATAAGGATTTTAATTAAATTTAAAGAATAATTTTAATTTATCATGAAATTTAATAACCAACAGTAAAAAATTATATATAATAAATAAAAAGAAATTTTCTACATTACAGAATCTATCTTTTTTAAATAAATAAAAAACATACCTCCTGCCAATAATCTTTATCTTTTTCATTGATTTGACAACAACCATCCAGAAAACATCACATTATCACAAGATGAGTCACTAAAATCAAACATAAACATAACTTTTTGAATACATTTAAGTGACAGTAAAATACAAAGATCACTTCCACTCAATAGCATCCCATGTTGATTATTTTACTAGGAGGTAATGATTTAGACACAAATTCAATGATTTACAAGGGTGATGATTCAGACAGATATGAAGAATTTTAGATTATTTTCAAGTAAATATATGACTAATTAATTTACAGTTCTTTAATCTCTATCATTATCACACAATACTATATCTAATTATAATTGATGTATTAGGGTGGAGGTAATAATTTAGGTGCAAGTTTAGTGATTTTATAGTGGGGAGGGGATAATCCAGACAAATACTAAAGTATTTTAAGAGTATTTTCATGTAAACATATAATTATTTATAGTTGTATAATTTCTATCACTATCACTAAATAATATTATCGCACTATCTTATACTGATATGATACATGATTGATTTACTAAAGGGAGGGAACATTTTAGGCACAAGTCTAGTGATTTACTAGGGAAGAGGTAATAATTCAGACAGATAAAAAGAATATTTGTAGAGTATTTCAAGTAAACAAATGACTAACTAATTTACAGTTGCTTAATTTTTATCATCATCACGCAATACAATTACTCAGGCTTGCTAAGACTTAGTAAATAACTTGATATGAGATGATACGATATTGGTATTGTTTGATAATGATAGAAATTGTGCATCTGTAAATTACTTACTTGTAAATTACACTTTTTTACTTGAAAATGCTCAAAACCTTTATATCTGTCTGAATTATCAACTCCCCCTTTGGAAATCACAAAACCTTCACCTGAATTATTGCCTCCCCCTTGTAAATCAGTCAATATAAGACGGTGTGATTATGTTATTTAGTGAGAAAGATAGAAATTTTATAACGGTCAATAATTAGTCATATATTTACATGAAAATACTCTACAAATATTTTTATATCTGTCTGAATTATCACCTCCCCCTTAATCAATCACTCCATATGAGATAGTGCAATAATAGTATTGTTTTATAATGATAGAAATTGTTTATTTGTAAATTAATTAGTCACTTTTTTACTTGAAAATGCTCAAAAAATTTCTTTGCATTTGTCTGAATTTTCACCTCCCCCTTAGAAAATCACTAAACCTGCGCCTGAATTATTAACTCCCCCATGTAAATCAGTCAGTATAAGATGGTGTGATTATGTTATTTAGTTAGGAAGATAGAAATTTTACATCTGTAAAGTAATTAGTTATTTATTTACTTAAAAATGCTGTAAAAGGTTTTTTATATCTGTCTGAATTATCACCTCCCCCCTTAGTCAATCACTTTATATGAGATGGTGCAATAATAGTATTGTTTTATAATGATAGAAATTGTTTATTTGTAAATTAATTAGTCACTTTTTTACTTGAAAATGCTCAAAAAATTTCTTTGTATTTGTCTGAATTATCACCTCCCCCTTAGAAAATCACTAAACCTGCGCCTGAATTATTAACTCCCCCATGTAAATCAGTCAGTATAAGATGGTTTATTTTGTGACATTGTAATTAAAAATTTATTTTTTGTTCGTTTTTAGTGACTCATCATGTTATAGTGTGATGTTTTCTAAATGACTTTATGTGATAGTGTGAACGTTTTCTGACTGGCAGAAGGTAAGTTTTTCAGTTAGCAATTTACACTTTAAGTTAAAGCTCAACTTTATCATATTGTTTATTCACTATTGGAAAACCACCTTTATAATCATTTGAAGTTACGGAATACTTATATATAGGTTTATTAGTTTTAAGTATTTTATTTATTATAAAGTTTATTAATTGTTTCAGGATATTCAGTTTTCTTTTTGCCCAACCTTGTCAGTCTGGTGCTAAAAAGGTAAGTTTAGTGTTATATCTTTAGAAGCTAATATTATTTCGGTCCTAATGGTAATGCACGCAAGTATGAATTAATTGTGTTAATAAATTTTTTTTTTCTTTGTTTATTTATTATTCAACTTTTTTGCATAGAAGGTTTTAATTTTAACTTTTCATTTCTTTGTGAATTTGTTTAATAGAAGAGAACGAACAACATTTATGTGTAAACACTGAGAGAGGAAAAAAAGGACTAGTTTATGTGTAAACACTTAGAGAGAGTAAAAAGGAATGTATATATATATATATATATATATATATATATATATATATATATATATATATATATATATATATATATATATATATATATATATATATATATATATATATATATATAGATATATATAGATATATATATATATACATATCAAAATTCTTGATAGATAAAATCAAAATAAAGTTTATATAAAAATATTAAAACAATATTGTAAATAATTTTATTAAAAATTACTTTAAAAAATTGTTATTTAATGTTTTAATTATGGATCTTTATTTTAACTGTTATTATTTAATTTAATTGATTGTTTTGAGAAAGGTTTGTGCAGGTAAATGATTTGCTGCTTTCTGTTACATTTGGAGTGCAGTCCATGTGATACCATCGACTTGGTAAGCATTTATCACACTTAATCTATAAATAAATCATATATATAGTTTCATGATTATTATTTAAATTTAGAATTAAAATGAGATTTAAAGATAATACAAATCTTATATCCATTTATCTATTATTTGCTTTTTATATTTTTTCGGTCCTTTTGCATTACCGCATATGCGACACAAAACATCTTTCCAATTATGTTGACCTGAGTTTAAATTTTGTCAACTGTTATTTTTTTACAGGTATATTTATATTTTTATTAAACAATTTAATAAATAACAAACCTCCTCTATCTATAAGATAGTGCACCACCTTGCTTCGATATAGAACTACTTCTTCTAATGGAAAGGACATTGCCAACTCTTCTCCATTCATAAAGTTTTCAGCAAACTAAAAAATTTTAATTTAGAACTCTTAACTATAACAAATGTTTTATTAAACTCGGCTTAGGTTAAGCTACCTAAAAAATTTGTGATAATTTTTCAAAGTGGATGATAGGGAGGGGGGGAGGAGGAGATAACAAAAGTCTGAAGTTGCCTCTAAACAATGAACACTCGAATTAAAAATTTGTTAGTAGGCATATATGGTAATAGAGCTGTATTTATTTAGTTACTGGATAGCTCAATTGGTATACCGTTAATGAGTACTGCTCATTTGCATCAATATTATTTAGGTTTAGTCTTATTATTGCATCACTATCCAGATTCATTATAAAAAATAACTGATGCAGCTTTTGATTAGACTTTGAAGATATTTGCTGCTATCTTTATGATAAATAAAAAATAATGGAGCTATATATCTTTTATAAAAATTGTAAAAAAATAAAAAGTATTTCACATTACTTTAAGACAAAAGACTCCACACGATATGCTGTCTCGTTGCAGTGCATGTAGCAATGTCATTATTTTAAATGTTTCTGGAATTCCATACCTTTGTTTCAAATAGCTACTGAATTTGAAAAAAAAGAAATAGTTTCTTTATCTAAATAATCATTATGTATTAAGGTTTTATACTATTTTAGTCATGCATTGCTTATTGAATAATTTCATACCTCCATTTTATTTCTTCTTTTTTTATTGAAGATAAGATTTCGCCAAGAGGATTGATGTAATAAAAGCTCTTTTCCTTTGGTTTGATTATCTAGAAGAAAAAACAATTTCAACATTTTAATCCTAGTTTCTTTCCAATTGAATATTTTTTTAAAAAAAGTTTGTATTATTTTTTTATTATGAAATATTTATGTTTATAAATATTATTTATATTATTTTTATTCTTTGAAATACTTAGATATATATTGCTTATCTAACCTGTTTCATTCATTCATCCATTTTGATGAATAGATCATTAAATATAAAAGAGTTTACTCACTGTAAGCATCCAATGATGTTTTGCAACAACAAAGCATATAAGAATATCTAGTTTTAACAACTCATCCTGCATATAAATAAGATTTTTATTTAAATACCGCATGTGTTATGAATAAGTATTTAGTGGCATAACCAGGCGATTATGTGAAGGATCTTTTATCCTTAATATTTAATGTTTTTTTTATGCTTGCATTGACCTTACAACGGCCATATGCGCATGAATCTCTTCATGTGTAGGATTAAAGGAAAAAAGGCGACTCCCTAACCATTCGCCTTGTTACGCTTATCTATCTATATTTACTTTTTAATTAAAGCTTTAAATATTTTAATAACATTCAATTTTTTTTTTTCAGTGAAAATGTTTAATACCAAATTTTTCCTTCGAATCAAAGCTGTTTTATTTGGTAACACTTCTTGTGATAGTAATCCGGCTGGTGCTAGTACTTCAATTTTGTTCCTTCATGAAAAGAATTGTGAATTTTAGCATTGTAAATCATGTTATAATGTTTTATTTATAAAAATAGTTTTTAAATTTACATGTTTTATAAGAAATATTGTATTGTAAACTGGCTTAAAATTCAGAATTTTAGTTTTAAATAATGTATGTTACATTACATTAAAATATTTTCATAACATAATTGCGTAATTTTTCATAAATCTTACCTTATCTTGATTACTAGCAAGTAAACTCAGATAAACGTAAACTGTTTCATCACTCAAACAATCAACTAGAGTTTTTTGTAATGAGTAGTCGTATATTTTGCTGTCTCCCAATTCTTTAAATATACCCATTATTGCTTTTATCGGTTTAAGATTTTTTAGGCATTCGATTATTTCGAATCCTGCATATAATATGAATTTTTTTTTTTACTTTTACTAATAGTATATTTAATAAACAATTTTGATTTGAAAAACACCTAAAAGTTCAAAATTTTGCTCACCTCAGTTGCACGTCATATAAAATATACCTTCACTGTTTTCAATAATACAGCTTTTACCGCTGTCGCTTACTTCTGAATCGTCAAACTCTATAAAATAAAATAATCGATTAAATTTTAAAATTAATATAACTTGCCTTGTTTTTTAAGTATGAAACGAAAAGAATTTTAAAAATTGCATGTTATTCGGCGTAAAGTGTTAACTACTTTGTGTTCTTTTTACTGAAGTATCATTATTGCTCAAATCTGTAACATTGACATCATCTACAAAAAAAAAAAGAAATTAGAAAAACAGATTTTTTTTTCATCATTGTTTCTAGCTAACAAACAGATAAACGAAGAACTTCAATATATACATACATACATACATTACATACATACACACATACATTACATACATACATACATACATACATACATATATATATATATATATATATATATATATATATATATATATATATATATATATATATATATATATATATATATATATATATATATATATATATATATATATATATGTATATGTATATATATATATATATATATATATATATATATATAT
The DNA here is from genome assembly GCF_022113875.1 of Hydra vulgaris. NCBI lineage: Eukaryota > Metazoa > Cnidaria > Hydrozoa > Anthoathecata > Hydridae > Hydra > Hydra vulgaris. The sequence continues at coordinate 44,739,948 of NC_061157.1, read as the reverse complement.
ATATATATATGTATATGTATATATATATATATATATATATATATATATATATATATATATGTATATGTATATATATATATATATATATATATATATATATATATATATATATATATATATATATATATATATATATATATATATATATATATATATATATATATATATATATATATATATATATATATATATATATATATAGTGAAAACATCTATACCTTTTACAACAGTACTTTCAATGAATTTTTTTATATGTATTTTTTTGTGCGTTCCCGATATTTGCATACCTTTATCATCTTTTAATCTAAAGTTCCCACATTGTGTTACATGAGAAACAATAAACGGACCTTTAAAACGTGGTTTTAATGCAGCACTTTTTGATCTGCGACCCCTAATGTCAAGTAACAATACTTTATCTTCAACGTCAATGGATTCCTTTTCATTTTTTTTAAACTTCAATACTTTTTTATCGTAATGTATCTTTTGCTTGTTTTGAGCATCTTTGATGTTCTAAAATTAAATTTTGCTAAATTGCTAACAAACGCAATTGGTACGTACCTGGCTTTCATATTATTTAATGTTATTATTGCTATTTAATAATGTTATAACATCGAACCTTACAAACTAAATTTGTGAGATTTTCAATGCGAAGTTTGCTTTTTTCCATTTCACTCGTTATATTATCATCTGTTGCATTCACAAATATTTTGTTCTTTAAATAAATTATAAAACTTACGATATATTTTTTATACATTGATTTTATAAATTAACTGCCAACAATTCAAATAAATTTTATACTTTTAACACAATTTGGTGACATGTGTACGTGTGTGATATAAATTGTTTGAATAAATAATAAAAAAAATTTTACTTCCTCAAATTCACTAGTACACCTGTTTGTACTAGTGAAGACCGACTACTAAACAATATTTCAAAAGGGGATACTTTTGTAGATTGTTGCCTCTCCACTCGTAGTGGGTACAAAACAATATCAACATATTCGTCCCAATTTGTTTGATTTTCATTAACTAGATTTCTTAACTTTCTAAAAGTACAAAAAGCGTTAATATTTAATAACTGACATGAAAATCTAAATAATTTTGTAATATACATATATACATAATATGCAATAAAATAAATTTGATAAATTCTAACTATTCAGTAAGTATGGAAGTGTTATAAATAAAGAACACGTTTGACAAAACAAGAATGGTTACATTTTAAGATGCGCTTAATAGAAATTATTAATCACTTCAGCGGTAATCACCCAAAACAAAAAACATTATAACCTTTTTACATTTTTATTGGTGTTTTCGTCTTGTCCGTTGCACTGTGGGTGATAAACGGCTGTCTTTCTTTGTTCAATACCCAGCATTTTGTACATTTCGTGGTTTAACTAAAAAATTAGGATTAGTAACAAAAATTAACAAACCCTTAGGGTTTCATTATCATTTATTTTAATTTATTTTTACCTGATTACAAAACTCAGTTCCATTATCTGAAAGTATTGCCGAAGGAAACCCAAAGGTTGTAACTAATTTAATAATAGCCTTTGCAACAGTGGTAGCTTCTTTATTTGGTAAAGCATATGCAAACGGCCACTTGGAAAACAAATCTGTGCAACTTAAAAAATATTTGTTGCCCATTGCTGTTTCTGTAAAGGGTCCAGCAAAATCAATACCCACAATTTCCCATACTCGAGTTGTCTAAAGTTATTAAATATAAACAGTATAACAAGACCTTATTATACTGCTTAAAATTGAATCTAAATTATTCTATATTAGGTAAGGAATTAAACTGCTCGCTTCATGATTAAGATTTTTTATGGTCGAACGGCATTCTTGGATCGTAACGCACTCGATTTAATTTATTATGCAGACGCTTTGTCTAACAAAATTTATGTTTTAGTGAGATGGATTTCAGAGAGAGTTGCAATTAGTTAAGATGAAAAAAAAAATTATTATAATGTAGAAGAAAATCATTTAAAAAATGTATTCTTCTTTTCTGTAGAGTCATTGGACAAAGTATTGGTTTTATAAATAAAGTTTTTTACTGTTTTAAAAATCATTCTAACCTTTATTGAACGTAATGGCTTTGCTGATGAAATAAGTGCACCTGCTGTTTGGCATGCTTGCATTGTTTTACCTGTTACAATAAAAGTTGCAATTTTAATTCAGTTTTAACTGATTAATTTTTTTTGATTGATTATTACCAACCCATTTTATAATATCCGTAGTCATATTTGGCCAGTAGTATTTTTCCATAATTTTTGACTTCGTCTTTGTTTCACCGCTATGCCCTCCCAAAGGGTTACCGTGTTCCTCAGTAAAAATCTTAGTTCTTTCTTTTTCACAAAGTATAATATCCGCGACATAAGAATTTTCGTAGGTTGTGACTTTCCGTTTCAGCTTGCCTTCTTGAATAAAGTTTGTTAGACATTTTTTTGGTAGCATGGAACAATATTTTTACTAAACTAAATGTTGCAAAAAAATTAAATTACCTTGCACAACGTAACTTCGAGATACATCTTTTAGACATCGTTTTTCATTTTTTTAAAAACCAGCCGGATAAGTCTTCTCTGATAAGTATTTAAAGATGTTATTGAAATAAATTTCTTTTTTTTCACCGTTTGACATTGTTGACAGAACCAACCCACTTAACAACACTGAACTACTGATTTGTTTGAAACATAAGAAGGTATTTATGCAACAAATTTGTAATTTTGCGTGGGTTAAAACTGCCACAATTGCTTCCTAAAAACTTAATTACTGGTTTGTGGACAATGCCAGAGCATTTAAGACGGTTGTTTTTTATAGTAACGTTGAAAATGGTTTACTTAAAAATATGTTAAAACTACAAGACTTTGATTTTAACAAATATTTTAGGCGTATTGTAACAATGATCCACGTTGGAATTATTTACGATTCAATTTTTTTCCTTGTGCAAAAGGTTGTGGATTTTAGCATTACAAAGATTTTGAAATAGGTGTCAAAAAAGTAAATCTAAAAAACATTTTAACTAATCCTAGTAATATTTTTTTGAGGAATAACTTTTGCTAATTATTTTGTATAACTACTTATAACTGAAGGTCTTTTCAATTCATTTTCAAAAGCCATTGCAATCCTCAACCTCAACAAAAATGAGATTATATTTATATTCTTCTATATAATAAAACAGATACGATCCCATTTTTTTTAAGATTAAGGTTTGTACAGCAGTATTTCTCAAGTTAACTTATACGATTGTTCTTTTATGCAATTTTCGACCAAATAGCGCCTTAAAAACACGTTTCAAGGTGGATTCGCTAATGTTAAATGGTCAAAAAAAAATCAAAATTCTTCTCTGATGGAACTGCAAAAATAAATAAATATTTATTTGTAATGCTTATGTAAATAGATTTGCCTGTTGCCAGTTATGGGTCCGGTATCACCCGGTCGGTTGGTCACCTCTAAAATAGGGATTCCAAAAGTGTCAGGGTCACGACTACCCAAAAAGCAAAAATTAAAACAATTGACAATAAAATCCTCGAAACAGAAATAAACAAAAAGAAAGATTGATATTTGGTTTTATTAATTTCACAGGTGATCACTCCTTCTATCCGTCAATGCTTGTTTTTAAGATTTTCTTTAAAACATTTTTTCCTTCATCTTTTTTTTATAATTTTCAAAGAATATTTTTTTTTTCTCTCGTTAAACTAATCCTTTTTCATTTCAGCTTTGCTGGGTGATATAAAATTCATATTCTAAAGAAATTGATCATTAATTATTATAACAAAGTATATGGTTTGAAATATTTGTATTCACAAGACATAGTTTGAAATTTTTATAACTTTAAAAATATACACAAAATATAAATATACATAATATACATAATATATAAATATACTTAGGTAAATGCTTATGTATTGACTATATACTTCAGCATCTACTTAAAACATATTCATCTACTTAAAAAATACTATAGAACCTTGAAGTTAAAGATATACATTTTGAATCTATAAATTATTTAGATAAAATGTATAAAACTGCTTTCATAATAAAAATTAAAAAAAAATTAGAGAGTAAGAGATTAGACTACATTAAAGAAAATGAGAACATTAAAAAAATATAATAATAAAAGATTTGTTTGGCAAGCAAAAATATTTTAAAAGTAGGTTCATCCAGTTTCTACACTTCCGCAGCAGATGGTTACGCAAGTAACAGTACAGTACGCAATTGATTCAAGTGTTTGATCTTCTTTATGGATGCATTTTTCCTGTACTGCTTATATAATGTTTATATTTCGAAATTTTTGATCCTTTTGAACTTTGGAAAATTTTTTGTGTGGTTCAAATAATTACATTTTCTTTCTATATAACAGCATTAATCTTTTATCTTGGCATTTTGATTATCTTATTCTCCATTTAATTCTGTTTAATGAAAAAAACAAAAATATCAACACATGAAAGTATAAAAAAAGAACATTTTACATAAACAATTATACAAACTTACATGAGATTGACTTTGAATGAAAATCAAATTTATTAAAACACTTGAGATTCTTCTTTCTAAATCGTCTGCTCGTATTTGAGAAACCAATTTGAAATCAATTTGTAAATAAAAAGAAAAACAATTTAAAAATCTTAGAACTTCATATTATTGGAAAAAACAGAAACAACAACAATTAATCAAAGTTTAAAATGAAAACATGGAACAATAATTAAAAAACTCAATACAAACACAATTTTTTGAATTCATTTATGAAAAAATAAAACAAAAAGATCACTTCTACTCAAAAGCATCTTATTTTGATTAATTTACTAGGAGATAAAAAATCAGACACTTTACAAGGGGTAGGTGATAATTCAGACAGATGTAAAGAGCTTATTAGAGTATTTTTAAGTAAATAAATCACAAATTAATTTACAGTTGTATAATATCAATCATTATCACAAAACACCATGATCACATCATCTCATATTATACTGATGTATTAGGGGTAGGTAAAAATTCAGACGCTAGTTTTAGTGATTTACAAAGAGAAGGTGATAATTCTGACATATAAAAATTTTCTAGACAAACATTCATTAACACAATTAATTCATACTTGCGTGCATTACCATTAGGACCGAAATAATATTAGCTTCTAAAGATATAACACTAAACTTACCTTTTTAGCACCAGACTGACAAGGTTGGGCAAAAAGAAAACTGAATATCCTGAAACAATTAATAAACTTTATAATAAATAAAATACTTAAAACTAATAAACCTATATATAAGTATTCCGTAACTTCAAATGATTATAAAGGTGGTTTTCCAATAGTGAATAAACAATATGATAAAGTTGAGCTTTAACTTAAAGTGTAAATTGCTAACTGAAAAACTTACCTTCTGCCAGTCAGAAAACGTTCACACTATCACATAAAGTCATTTAGAAAACATCACACTATAACATGATGAGTCACTAAAAACGAACAAAAAATAAATTTTTAATTACAATGTCACAAAATAAACCATCTTATACTGACTGATTTACATGGGGGAGTTAATAATTCAGGCGCAGGTTTAGTGATTTTCTAAGGGGGAGGTGATAATTCAGACAAATACAAAGAAATTTTTTGAGCATTTTCAAGTAAAAAAGTGACTAATTAATTTACAAATAAACAATTTCTATCATTATAAAACAATACTATTATTGCACCATCTCATATAAAGTGATTGACTAAGGGGGGAGGTGATAATTCAGACAGATATAAAAAACCTTTTACAGCATTTTTAAGTAAATAAATAACTAATTACTTTACAGATGTAAAATTTCTATCTTCCTAACTAAATAACATAATCACACCATCTTATACTGACTGATTTACATGGGGGAGTTAATAATTCAGGCGCAGGTTTAGTGATTTTCTAAGGGGGAGGTGAAAATTCAGACAAATGCAAAGAAATTTTTTGAGCATTTTCAAGTAAAAAAGTGACTAATTAATTTACAAATAAACAATTTCTATCATTATAAAACAATACTATTATTGCACTATCTCATATGGAGTGATTGATTAAGGGGGAGGTGATAATTCAGACAGATATAAAAATATTTGTAGAGTATTTTCATGTAAATATATGACTAATTATTGACCGTTATAAAATTTCTATCTTTCTCACTAAATAACATAATCACACCGTCTTATATTGACTGATTTACAAGGGGGAGGCAATAATTCAGGTGAAGGTTTTGCGATTTCCAAAGGGGGAGGTGATAATTCAGACAGATATAAAGGTTTTGAGCATTTTCAAGTAAAAAAGTGACTAATTAATTTACAGATGCACAATTTCTATCATTATCAAACAATACCAATATCGTATCATCTCATATCAAGTTATTTACTAAGTCTTAGCAAGCCTGAGTCTAAGGGGGAGGTAATAATTTAATAATTTGTAAGGATGTATTTATTTATCTTTTTTTTTAGAATTTAATATCAGCTTAGAATTTATTAAAAAAGTAGAATGTTATATGTTGAATAAATTAGGTCTTTTTTTTACAGTTAATAATTTTTTCAGTGTTTTTATAGCTATTTGAAATGGTGTTGTTTTTCTGGAAGTGCATTGATATTGAAGGGATGTTGGTCACTTTTAAAACTTTCCTGTCAACTGTATGAATCAATTTTCTATGTGCCTGCCAAATTTAAAGTGAAAAAAAACATGCCCAGATACCATATTTTTCCAACTAGTGGAGGTACCATTTCCAGCACTTTTACTGTTACTGATACTGTTACATTTTATTAAACAGTTACTGTTACTGTTACTTCTTGATATAAATTATGTTGTATTTTTACTGTTACCAGTTATTTTGACTTGATTTTAAAATTTTGTTTCTGCTCCGATGAGAGGGAAACATTGAAAGCATGTTGGTACACTTTTAAAATTTTCTAGGCAACTGTATATATCTATTTTCTATGTGCCCGCTAAATTTCATTAAAAAATATTAATGCCCACATACCCTATCTTTCCGCGCAGTAGAAGTTCCTTTTTCATAAAATAAAAAATTCTTTCAAATATCGCGTCTTCTCTAAGAAAAAAAAAGCGTTTTCTTTAAGAAAATTTAAACAAAGCAAAATCATGCGCAAATTAAAAATAAAGTTCTAACAAAAATACCGTTAACCGAGCGCAAGTTTTTTAAGCTGGATCCATTTTCTTTAAGCAATCCATATAAGAAAATATTGTTACTTAAATGGGCATAACTTTTTGTTGAATTATTATTTTTTCTTTGAATTTTCACCTTTTTAATACAAATTTAAAGGTCTTTTTAATCATATATAATAATTATATAAATAAATGGTTTTAAATTTTTACACACGTACCTATATAATAATTATAAGTATAATAAGTAAACTAATTATATTACATTTGTATAATATCTATTACTATCAACCTTTTTTATATAACCTTGCTTATATTACCTTTCAAAAAAATGGAATTGGAACATCACAAAAGACCAAGTAAACTTTATTTCTCGAATTCTTGTCCTCGAAGCGTCATTTTCGTTGTTTATGTTTATGTTAATTATGTTATGTTATGTAAGGTAATCCGGACGTTTTAGGAACACATCTAACAGCTATAACTAGAAAGCGCAACCTCGTTTTGAGTTTTCAATAGGGGGAGGTGATGATTCAGGCGGAGGTAATAATCTATCACAAATCCCCCTCATCCGCCCGGCGTTAAACTGAAAAAAAAAAAATTAGGTACCAAAAGTGCTAGTTAAAATAAGGAATGTGCTAATCAAAATAAAGCAATGAAATTCGGCAGGTGCATAAAAAGTATGTAAACTTAAAAATGAGAATAGGTAGGAAAATTTACTGAGCATTTTTTCAAGGTTTACTAAACGTCTAAAGTATTACCAAGTTTTGGATGTAAATAAATTACCCCAAAAAAGTTTGTCATTGTAATCAAAAGACACATAGAAATAAAGTTTAATTACTCTAGATTTTTAAAAATAACTATGTTAATATGAAATTCTAAAAAATAAGGCTACAAAACACCATTCTATCATGCATGTCAACACCAAAGTCGAAAAAACGAAGAACAGTTTTTTGGTATAAAACTCGGTACCGTGAAACGCGTATTTCTACGTACCTAGTAATATGTAAGATAGTAAGTACTGTTTTATCGAATTTTCTAACAAAAACAAACAAGCTCTCTAAAGCTAAACCCAGCCTTACTAATAATTGCAAATAAAATAAATTTAACTGTTAAAGAAAATAAACATAAAGAAAAGTAATATCATAAATAGTACAATTTTAAAACAAAAATGTTCTTTTGAACGACATTAAATGGCGCATTTAACCTTGGCGCACGTGAATTTAAAATTTTAATATCGTTTTAAAAATTACATGGAAATTTGTAATAGAATATCGTATCCGCCTAGATTATCATATCCCCCATAAGAAAATTGAAAACGCAGATGCGATTTAAAATTATAGTATTTAGAAGTGCACCGAAGTCGTCCGAAATGAAAAACAAATGAGTTTTTAAATATATTTGGAAGATTTTATTGATTTATAGTAGTGGGAAAATATTGTTTTCTACATATGAATTATAATGCTTTAAAAAGAGTTTAAAGAGTTAAAAGATGTTGAAATAATACGTATCATATCATGTGTTATTAGGTCAATGGTATTCATATTATTTTTACCATGGCCCATGCATGGGGGATATGATATTCTAATCAACAAATTAATTTGATATACAAGGATATAATACCACGTATGTTGTCCTAGTTTATACAATACCTACTAGCATTTTGACTCTCAAACCTAGTTTGAGAATGCTATTATATATATATATATATATATATATATATATATATATATATATATATATATATATATATATATATATATATATATATATATATATATATATATATATATATATATATATATATATATATATATATATATATGTATATATATATATATATGTATATATATATATATATATATATATATATATATATATATATACATATATATATATATATATATATATATATATATATATATATATATATATATATATATATATATATATATATATATATATATATATATATATATATATATAATTATATATATATATATATGAATAAATCTTCTGCGGCTGAAAATTCAGCCACTCTAAGCAAATAAAAATTGCTTCTGCGGCTGAAAATTAACGCATGCGCTAGTTTAACGTTAAAACACGTTTTTGCGTACATGCTTTATTTTTGAGATTACTCCTGGACATAAAATGAGTAGCCTATTCTTGCGGCGAACGTGACGTCACTTTAACTAACTAAACGGCTACCATTATGGTATGGGGGCAAACAAAGCGCTTGAAAATGAAGAAATGTGTTTTTGATTGTTCAATTAATGTTAATAGTCATCCGAACTTGATTTGTTATATTTTGCTTCCTGATCCAAAGAGAAGAAAATCGTGGCTTTATGCTTTATATAAAACTGATTCATCTTGCAAAAACAAACTTTGGTCGCAAAACATGTCTAAGTATGCTCAAAACATTTTGTATCTGGTAAGTTTTGTATTTGAATCGTCAAAATGTTTGAGCACAAATTTTTCTTGAACTTATTAAGTTTTTTTCGTCTGTATATTTTTATTCATTGTAAGTATGTTTCTCTTTTAGGAAAAAAAAGGACATAGTCTAGATGCTTTTCAAAATTTTGAAAAGCATGTTGACTATGCCCCATCAGTAAATATGTTAGGTGCTAAAAAATATATATAGTGAAATCATCTCTCCAACATAACCAATTGTTATGTGAAATGAAAGGAGAATAAATAGATTAAACAATTCAATTAGTATATACTATATAGTATTGGTATGTACTGTATAAACAACAAGATAAACTATATAATATAGTTTATCTTGTTGTTTAAAATGTTTTTGTAAAAACTATTTATGTAATAGTTACAATTTATTTTTGTTTTGCATTGATGCATAACAAAAATAAATTGTATATATAAATATTAATGCATTAAAACTAAGCATTTATAAATCATGTGTTTATTGTTTTTATTTTTAAATAAATTAATGTTCAATAGCTTGTTAAGCACAAATTTTGTATTTACTATATACCTCAAACATGCTTATATTTTTTTAGAATATTATGTACAAATAAGTCATTGCAATAAATCTCAAGTTATTAAAGTCAGTGAACAAATAAGTACTGACAATTCGTTGACTGAAGTGGAAGATGTTAGTGTCTTGAACCAACATGAAACAACAAGTTAACTTAGCTGAGAATGATGGTAGTTTAAAAATAATGCAGCATTGGCTAGGTAAGTGATTATGTGTATGTTGGCTCACTCATAAGTCAATATATATGTGTTTATGTTCTGTGTCGACCTCTGGTGTCGTGTTGGCTCACCCTTTAGACATTATATGTGTGTTTGTGTTCTGTTTCAACCTCTAGTGCGGTGTTGATTCACTTGTAAGTCATTATGTGTATAATTTTATTTTGTTTTATTGTGTTATTATAGTGATGTTATTGTTGTGATGCTTTGTGTTGATAGACAACTTTGCTTACCTTCTCGTTGGTGTCTCTTGCTACAAATGATTATTAGATAGTTTTTTTACTTGAATTTGTTACTTCTAATCATTTACTAATAGGCAAGAAACATGTTTTAAAGAAAAACATACTTTTAATGTTGTCATTTTTAATCTTTAGGATTGTTCCTAGGTCACAAAAACAATCTTACAAAGTAAGTTTCTTCTTTATTATTTATTTAGTTATATTTTTAATTAAATTTTCATTTTTCATGTTAACATGATACATAAAACATTAATTTGTAAATGCTTTCAGCATAAATTGGTTCTATTTTCTTTAGTAGAGTTTCTGCTGTTGTTACTGGTTTTAGAGAGTACCTTTGTGAATGAAGATAAAAAGTTATTTATGTTATTTTTTAAAAGCCAAGACATAATATTGTTAATCCTCATACCATTTACTAAAAAGCTTTATAAATATTGTTACGATGTTATAATTCAAATTGTTGTAATTAGTAATTTTGATCATTTCATTATTATACTGTAAAAAATATTTTTTATTTATAACATTTATTTCACATATATTAAAAACATGAGGAATAAATATTACACTGAAGAAAATTTTAAGCAAAATATAGAATTTTTAAATGTTATTAGAATATCAATATGTAATATTTTTGTTTTATTATTGACTACATCTGTAAACTGTGCAATAATTTCAAAATGATGAATTAATTGAATTCCATGATTCCTTTAAGCATTTGCACAGATTTATTTCAATATAACGCTAAATATTGTTCTGGTAACGTTCAACAGCTTTTTTAGATAACTTTTCTTGATAATCATAAAACATTTTCAAGGCGTTTAAGTAATGATGTACTGAAATCAGCGCGTTTGTTTGCCCCCATATCATAATGGTAGATATTTTTGTTTTTAATTACGCAATGATCACGTGGTTTTTTCGCCGCAAGATTCAATTGGAAAATCTTTTGAAAATTTTGAAGAAGCCGATATCTTTATATCTAATTTTTGTAAAGCTAATTTTCATCCTGTAAGTCAAAGGCACAATGTGACAGTTGCAGCTTACAACAAAAAGGTGAGCTATTATATAAATAGATAAACATGAAAACGAACTTTTATAAACGAATGGACATATCCTGTTCCATAATATAGCCTTTCAAAGGCTATATTAGACTTATGTTAGGCTATATTAAGGCTATATATAAGCTTATAATAAGCTGTAAAGCTAATGTAAATAAACAATAGTCCTTTATTTACATTAGGCTTTATTCAATCAAATTACACTGTAGTTTACAGTGCTTCTGAAAAGTTTTGCAATTTTATTAATAAAAGTGTAAATTATGGTTGATTATATACACACTGAAAATAAAATAAACATTCATAAAGATGACGACTGTAAATGTTCTTATGGGTAGGTTTACAATCTCAATGCTTTGGTGACCCTCCTTGCCATTGAAATCCAGATCTTTGAACCCAATACTGGAGTTATCTCTTTCTAGCAGACACACTCAATTGTATCTAAAGATGTAATTGAGTGTTTAAATGTGTTTCACACATACACAAACAACCACCCACACACATGCATACAGACACACACACAATTACATCTTTAAAGTTTTAATTAAGTGTGTTTGCTTGTAAGAGATGTCAGTTTGTAATTTGTAAGTGTGACTTGCACTCAAAATTTTCTTTGTGGCAATTTTAACTTACATAATGTTCAGTGGGGTTTGCATGTCATTTGATACTTATATTTATTTGGTTACTACTATAACTTAACTATTAAATAATTGGCTTAGCATTTACACTTCTGTGCAGTGAAGTCATCAAATTTGAGAAAATATGTCTAGAATAACACTTTTATTATTGATTAGTTATTCTAAAGTTACAAGAATAAGTTATGTGATTAATGCATTTTTTTCTCTAGAGCTTCTGTTTGACAATGCTTCAATTGCATTTTTTTTTGGAAAATATATTCAAGGGTTTTTAAATGTCTTCTGGTACAGAATTTTTTATCATGTTTGAATCAGTTCTACTTGTATTACAAATCAAAGCAATCAAATGGATTAATGATAATTGCAATTTAATTTTTTAATTTATTAGTTACAATGATTTTTGTACAGCATTCCAATATTGTTAGTCGAATCGATGACACTATGAAGAAGAACTGTATTCAAGTCGGAAAACTTTTCTATCATAATTCTATATATATATATATATATATATATATATATATATATATATATATATATATATAAAACTCTGATGGTACAAAATACTTCCAGACAATCCTACAGAAATAGAGGCTGCCAGTAGAAAAAAACAGTAGATAAGTGTTTTTTACTAATTACTGCTCATATGTTTGTGTGTTTATATATATATATATATATATATATATATATATATATATATATATATATATATATATATATATATATATATATATATATATATATATATATATATAATATACATTTTTTATATAGTATATTTGCTTATATATATATATATATATTTTTTTTTTTTATTCATTTACTCAATAGTATTACTCAACTGTTAAATAACACTGAATGGTAAAATAAAAATAAATACTTTAGACTAGTTTTATGGTATAAATGTTGAATTTGGATTTTTTTTTTCTTGTCATTGGTTGCTGGTGTCAGTGTAAAAAAAAGTTTGTGATTAAAAGGATTAAAGGTCAAGTGATTGTATTAGTTTTGGGCAATTAATATAAAAATTATACCTCAAACATTTAAGATAAGAGAAAAAAAGCAAGAAAAAAAAAAGTTTTACATTGCTTTTGATAATGTAAGAAAGTTGTTGGCAAGGTAAAAGTAAAAAGAGAATATTGCAGGTCTGCTAATCCTGGTGTATTAGCTTAGCTTTTGAAGGCTTTAGAGGATGTAGGTCATCAATGCAATTCTATTGTACATGAAGGAAAAATCCAAAATTATTGAAAGAAAACTGGAATGGCAAAGGTTTATAAACTCAATTGAAAAAACATTACTAAGGAATAAAACTTTTTAAAAACAAAGATTTTAGAAAAAACAAAATAAGCTATTTATCAATAACAAGCAGTTTGGTTTAAGATCCAGATAAGGAAATTTTAGATGTAATATTTATTGTAAGTCAAGTAATGATTATTTAAAAAAAAGTATATTTCAGGAATTACTTTAATGGCTTTTTAAATTAATAATTAATAAGATGCAAATAATTAGGGTTCAGCATGAAGTTAGCTTCAGAAGAAAAAAGTTCAGGAGAAAAAATTTGGGGAATAAGTAGGAAAAGTCTGAGGTTTACCTGTAGAAAAGCTACAGGTAAACAGTAAAGCTTCAGGTAAAGATAGAAGGTGCTTAAAATGGTGTATATTTGAGAAACAACGTAATGAAATACAGCACAGAGAGAAAAACGTCTAATTTTTTGAGGCAAGTTAAAAACTAGATTTTGTTTACTATGAAAAGATAACCGTTTTAATTAGAGCAACAGATTTCTGGTGATTTTTTGTTTATTTATTTTTTAACATCTACTAGAGACATGGTGTTACCAGAGAAATGGTGGGGATTGAACGCAAAATTCTTGCTTATGAGGCAAGCGCTCAACCACTACCGAATTAGATTTACAGTTACCATTTGCCCGTTATTTGATGAGTCAGATTGCTCTTTAAAATTTTTGAAAGTAGGGATAACATATGTCGCTTTCCAGCAGGCTGGAAAACAAGACTCTGATAAGCAGTTTTGAATATATATGTAAGTAGTTTTGAAAGTATTGATGACAGACGCTGCAAGATTATAACAGATAATGCAAGATTATTTCTGCAAGACTAAAGCATGTACGTAGTTCGGACCACAAGCTGTAGAAAAGTCTATGCATGAAATTACTTTAAATACAGAAGCTAGAGTGTTACCAATATCAAGCAGTAGATCAACTTGTTTGTTGTTGCTATATCAGGTAAGATATAATTAGTTGAATCAATAGATAAAGTTGATGAAAAGTTCTTAGCAAACAATTCAGCTTTGCCTTTTGGTGAAGTGACAAAATCTGATTCATGCAAGAGAGGAGGAATAACAGATTCGCCCTTATTACAGACTTATTATTACGCCCTTATTATTATTGAAGATTCTCTAGAAGTCTCTGGAGCCAAAATTTTGAGATGAAATATAAGATTTTGTGACATCAGAATAGCAAGCTTTGGCGTTTGAAAAAACCTTTTTATATTGGTTTCTAGAAGTTGTAAACAGACATCTGTTTTATTAAGAATTGTTTTATCATTAGATATAAATAAAATAGATTTAAACCTAGTTTCGTGAAATGTAACTCACCTGAGAAATGGGTGAATTACAATTGTAAATGCTCAGGCTAATGAAACAATCTATTACAGGGTTCGTACTGTACCTGGAAAATCTGGAAATTTAGTTAATTTGGGCTAAAGTCAGGGAAAATCTGGAAAAGTCAGGGAATATATATTTTTTCTTTAGATAGTCATGGAAAAGGGAATTCTTATTGTGATTTTACTTGCTTTACAATTAAGCTATTATGTTTTTGTTGGTGCTACCCATTTATTTTTTTCTTAGTATTCATTCTTAGTCATTCTTTATAATAAGATCCATACTAATATCCAACTTAACTAATAGTTAAGTTTTATAAGTTTTTTCATTCAAAGCATGTAAAATTTTAACATTTCCATTACAGTAGATAGTAGTTTTAAACATTTTATAAAAACCATTATTGAAAATGGTCAGGGAAATTCGTCTGATTTTTCAAAAAAGTCAGGTAAAAGTCAGAGAATTTTGTATAAATATTTGGCTATGAACCCTGTATTACAAATACATCTGTGCCAGCCTAATGAAGAAGGGGTGTACAGCCAATTGAAGAAGTGGTACGAGACTGGTCAATAGAATCTGTTTACCCTTTAAGTCTTTGTCAAGGTGGTCATTTACAAGACAGTAGCTGAATGCAGTTAACATCTGCACTAGATGGAGTGTTTTTATTGAGGTGCATTTCTAGCTTTTACTCCATCGAGAGCCCCAAAGCAAGGTACTTTCAAGTCAGAGTTTGTTTCTCCGAGTCTTTTCCTTAAAAAAGCAAGCCCTACTAGACAGCATGGGGGAGGTAGTACTGGGTTACATGATATCGTTAGCAGGGTCATCGAGATGATCCTGAACCATTCCAAAAATAGATATATTAAAAGTTTAGTATGTTCCTTCTATTGTGATTAATTGGAGCTTTTAAGTAAGAATATAGAAAAATAAAGGAGGCAAAAAGGATTTCAGATTTAGAATTAATACCTAAAATTAGTCATAAACAACCTAATTCGCACAGTGAATTAGTATACATTATTTTTTTTATTTTTTTTATTGAATTTTTTCTCTTGTATTGAAAAAAAAAATTTATTATATATATATATATATATATATATATATATATATATATATACATATATATATATATATATATATATATATATATATATATATATATATATATATATATATATATATATATATATATGTATATATATATATATATAAATATGTGTGTGTGTATATATATACAGTTAATTCTTGGTACGTCGAACACCGGTTAACTCGAACTTTTCTTATCTCGAACTATTTTCTATAGTTCCTTGAAAGCAATAACAATTGTTTTACTTCGCTTAAGTCGAACATTCGTTTAGTCGAACCGTTAGCCTCGGCCCCTAGGAGGTTCGAGTAAACGGGAATTTACTGTATATATTATATATATATATATATATATATATATATATATATATATATATATATATATATATACATATATACATATATACATATATACATACATACATATATATATATATATATATATATATATATATATATATATATATATATATATATATATATATATATATATATATATATATATATATATATATATATATATATATATATATATATATATATATATATATATATATATATATATATATATATATGAAAGGTAAATAAAGTATTATGATATTTATCAATATTATCTTATTGTAATTTTTTACATGTTGTGTTTTAATTTTCTTTATAAAAAATATGAAGTTGTATGTTAAAAACAAGTAACATTAGTCGAACGTCAATTCAAAACCTTTGTTTTTATTTGTCGCCTCTTTCAATACCCCAAATACATCTTATAATTGTTTATCTGGAATTCAATCATTCCTTTTTACATTATTTTAATATATTTTTTTTGAAAGCCCTTTTCCCAGCTTTTACTAGCTTTTTGATTAAACACCCCTCCATAATTTTCATAATATAAAAATATTAACTATTTAACGTGTAGTTCGTCAATTTTTTAATACGCTCGTTTTTTTCTTTTTTTATATATGAGGCTGAAATATCGCGGCAAATAATACCGTAAGTCATAAAGCTTTCAAAGAACACAGAAAAATAAAAAAACAATTTGTAAAGCTTGAAACGTTTTCACGAACAAAGTAGAAAATCAATAATGCTGTAATGTCCTCAGTAGTTTTGTTTTTAATAAATACCATTATATACTTTTTTCTTTCTTGTTTTTTTTTTGGACGAGCTATCTACGAACCGCTTAATTAAGAAGCAATTGCATATTAAAATCCCCAAAGTTTTTTTTTGAAAAAAAAAAAAAGGCGTATAGTTTAACAACACTGTTCAAACAAATGTACCTATCGCAGACAAATAACCTATTATAATTTTTTTTTATCAAACTAAAAAATCATTTTTGCAAAAATGATTTTAAATAATGATTTAATTAGTAATTTTTAAACATGAAAGATCATTCTTTTTTGAAATTGTATTTATAGGTTGATTCCATAGTACCTCCATAGTACCTCAGTTTGTATTGTTTGAAAAAAACCGGGTAAAAATACACAAATTTAGACAAACTTTTTTTTTGTTTAAATTATAATAATTTACACGCTCTGCTTAAGTATGAGTATTTCTCATAATTTACATATGAACCAGAGTGTAATCTGAATTTATTAACTTTCGAACGTGATGAACCAGTAAGAACTTATTTTAAATACTTTACCGAGTCTATATATAGAGAGCCGGCGCGAGTAGGTGTCACGTGGGGGTGCTAGTACAACTTTTGCCGACTAAAAAAAAAAAGGTCTTCGTTTTTTAAAATTTACTGACTGCGCTACCGATTTTGCCGACTGACTGTCTACGTTTACCAACTAACTTGTTAAAAAGGTCTACATTTGCCGAATGACTAGTAAAAATGGGTCAAATTTGCCGACTAAATAAACGAAAAAATCATTGAAGGGGGGGGGGGGTCATACACCCCATCGCGCCGGCCTTGTATATATATGTAAAAAAATAAATAAAATGATTGAAAGGTTTTTAGTAAAATGAATTTATTTGAAAAAAAAAAATCAATTTTACCAGACAATTTGTTTAAAACTAAACGTTTTAAAAATAAAAGTATTGGTAATTTTGTTATAACAAAAACATTTATTTTACAATTGGCAAAACAATTAATTTAAAAAAAAGAGATTTTTCAGGTTTCAAAATTTGTTTATTACAATTAAATTTTTCGCCAGTTTTGTATTTTTTTGGTAAATATGTTTGGCAAACCCAGCATTTGCAATTTTTACTTTCACCATTTGTCGAATTAACGTGGTAAATGCACGCTTAAAAATAGTGTGGACAAAAAACACGACACTTAGTGTAGCGTCTTTTTGGCTACACAAATTGTGGACTTCAAGGCTACGCTTGTGCGCTTTAAAGCCACACTTGTAATTATGAAATTAAACTTCATTATATGCGTAAAAAAAGCCACACTTTGTGTTGCACTTTCTTGGATTCTCGTATCGAATTATTTGGAAAAGAGGCTAGAATCATGTTTTTAGCGACATGTTTTTTTTTATGAACCGTTCAGTTTTACTGAAAATTTTAGTGTAACTTTTATTGCTGCATGGTAATTTTAAACACATACATAGTTAACTTTTTCATAAAGAAATATTTGGTTTGTAATATTTTAGTAATATCGTATTAAATATGTTAAGCGAGGAAAATATCGATTTTCAGTTGTTAAAAATTAGGTAAGACCTTCGGTACATTACTACATGAATTAGTTGTGTGACTTTATTTAATTAGACTAATGCTATTATTGTATATATATATATATATATATATATATATATATATATATATATATATATATATATATATATATATATATATATTGTATTAAAATGTTAATAAAATTATTTTAGTTACGTTAACAACATTATTATGAAGTTATAAAAATTATAACATAATAACATTAATTATATAAAGTAATAACATTAGTCTAAAAAAAATGTGTAAAATATAGGTTATATTTTACACATTTTATATATATATATATATATATATATATATATATATATATATATATATATATATATATATATAATATATATATATATATATATATATATATATATATATATATATATATATATATATATATATATATATATATATTTTCTGATAAAAGTTATTAAAATGTTTATTTGCTATATATGTGGTACTTTTACGAAACTATTAATTTTTTTTCAAAATCATCTTCAACTTCATAATAGTATTGGCGAAATTGTTTATCCAATTAAATGTTTACAGAATGGCTGTAAATGTACCTGCACAGCTTATATGTCGCTAATTAGACATGTAAAATGTTACCATAATATTGATAATGATTTCATTGATAAAAATCCTGAGGCAAAATGTATAGTAATCCATTAAATGATAATCGTAACGATTTATTGCCTAATTTTTTAGAATATTTGTTGCCTAGTTTCCCAGAGAATTCTACTTATTAAGTTTACACTTATCCTGAAAAAACAATAGAATATATTGATCCTTTGTTAGTATCTTCATTGTGAACAAGCAGCAGTGTTCCTTATTACATTATACCTGAAGTAATTGTTTCTGTTAACAATATTTCATAATCATTAGTTTCCTATATTGCAGCGCTCGAAATAGTTTTTCAAAGCTTGCCAATTTCACAAAAATAGATTTTCCTTGAATTTTTTGAAATTTCTTCAAACATTGCTGATCATTGATCACCTGTTATTTCAAGCAATGATATTGGTAATGCTGCTTTATCAGTTTTCAATGACATTAGAGCAGATTCCACTCTATTATTGTTTAAGAGTAAGTTTGAAAGTAGTGTTATACATTGCAATGAGCCACTCACTTGAGTGGCTTATTGCAATGTATAACACTACTTTCTTGACACATTATATAAACAAAATAAACACTTAGAAAAAATTTCTCTTTTTGTAATTTTTTAAACATGCAACATGGGCCCTCCTAGATATGAAACTAATGAGGGAATTTCAAAGATAGTTTTATTTCATTGAAGAGGTATCAAGTAATATTACATTGCATGATGGCTTTAACACTTGCAAACAAAACATTTTTTTACTAGCAAGAGATTCAATGTTCAAAAATACTTTGTCAGAAGACTAATATAATGAAGGTATATATATGTCTACTACCCTAAGTGGGGAGAATTAATAAATAAGAACTTTATAACTTAAATAAGAATTTTTACAACATAATTGTCAATCTGCATAAGTACTAAGCTGCTGCAACTTGACTATGTGCCAATCTGCTAAAGTGCGAAGTTTCTCTTTCTCATCTTATTTCATTTATTAGTTCCTTACGTAATATACCCTTTTAATCCAAAAGAAGGTTTTTTTATAATCTACCTATAAAGGTTTATAAGTATATACAAGTTGTTCCCTGATTTATTTTTATTTTTATTTAGAAGATACAACTTTGCTTGCATTTAAGGCGCTCCCTTTTCTTATGATAGCACCTCCACAGAAGGGCAAGAAAAGTCCAAGAATGGATTTTGATGCAATTTTGGCTTTATTTTATAGAGAAATGGATGTAAGTTTTTTCTATACATTTTTTTAAAGTTAAATTTGGTTTATAATCAAAAAGTATTACTTTTTTGAGCTTTGTATTTTCTGCATTTTTAAAATTTTTCTTAAACATTTAGGTACACCTCAGTCTTGAAAGAAAAAAGCTCCCTTGAGTTATTGAAGAAGGAGAAAGTTTTTTTACTGATTTTATTCAAGTGTTGCGGCACTCTATT
Source organism: Hydra vulgaris (assembly GCF_022113875.1). Lineage (NCBI taxonomy): Eukaryota > Metazoa > Cnidaria > Hydrozoa > Anthoathecata > Hydridae > Hydra > Hydra vulgaris. Next base: position 44,719,322 of record NC_061157.1, on the reverse strand, counting down.
TATAATTCTAATTATAACTCTAATTATAAGTCGATAATACAGCTATACGGTTGGAAGCCATACCGAGTATTAGATTTGCTTTTGAGTTGCTGCTAGTCTCTTATTATGTATTTAATGTCAATTTTCCTCATGAACTTATTTGTGTATATATTTTTATGGGAAATTTGCTTGGAATAAACAGCAAAAGAATTATCGTCAATTCCTTGTAAAGAAAGTATTGCCAAAAGTTTAAGATTAAATTAAGCAATATGTTTGTGAAACGAAAAAGTATTTTTATCACTTTCTTGTTTATTTTTGTTATATCGTCAGTCGAGAACCAAGAGGCCGTCTTTTTTTTTTGTGTTTCCAAGAAAATCAAGTTTTAAATTTTAATTCGCGAAGACTTTCTGCCAGAAAATTCGACTGATTATTTAATTATTTCCTAAAATTTTATTGTTGTGGTATATTTATGGAACACACACTCCTGAATATTTTTTGATAATGGACAAAAAAAAAAAACACACAAAATGTTGACATACGGTTCTTCTCTGACGGCGGTATCTATTTTTCAAAGTTTTAACTCGCTTTTGCATATAAATGTTTTAAGACTTGTTTTTAATTTAATATTCACTGAATTGAGTTTGAGTTTGAACTGAGTTTATATACTTAAAGGAAATACTATAACAATGCATTGACTCGGAATTAAAATAAAATTTATATTTCAGTTTTTATTATTTTATTGTGATATCGTTCCGTTATTTCTTGTAAGCCAATATAATATACATATGTAATTTAGTATATGACTCTAAATGACAATGTGTAATTTAGTATAATATTTGGAATAATTTAATTGCGCCCGGTTATATACATAGTACGTGAAGACCTAAATGGGCGGAATAAATCACGCATAAATATACTTACAAAAAATCAAAACATTTATAACGTCTAGAAAAACACAGATTAGTGTATAAACTATAGTGTTGCATTTAGCGCAACACTAATTTTGAGGTTTTTTTACAACAGTTTTGTCGCGCAAAAAGAGCGTATATATACACCCATTGATTAAATGCAACAATTATGCCGAAAAAATTTCTACAAAAGTGTCGCATTAAAGGCCACAAAGTGTGGCTTTCAAGTCTACATTTTATGTAGCCTTACGAATGCAACACTGAGTATGGCTTTTAAAGCCACATAGTGTTGGTGTAGCCGGCGTCGACACTCATTGTTGTATTCTACGCGACATAATGTAGCCTACGGCTCAACACTATTTTTAAGCGTGTGGTAAACCATTGAGAATAATTCAACTCAACTTCATTATCAACATTGAAATTAAGTTTGCCCTTTTTTTTATATTTTGTTTTAGTTCTTCAACTAGTCGTAGCTTTTCTAGAATTTAAGATTCATTTAGAATTCACATTCCACTATTTTTATGTCAACGTTTTTTTTTACTCCCAAATATAAATTATGTGGGAAGAGGGAGCCGGTAAACATACTAACTTGATATTATAATATCAAGAATCAAGATAGTATGTTTGGATGGTCATAACACACATTCAACATATCAAGTACAACTTGATATGTTAAATGTGTGTTATGACCATCCAATATTAATACATGTGTGCCTGGAGTTTTTATAATTGTCGGAATAAATAATTTATTTAACCGTTACGTAATTTACCTTTCATACATCCTGACGGTAAAGTTGTATATTCAGCGTTTGACGGACCACTTAAACGCCAACTTTTTTTTTTTGGACTAGAATACTATAAATGGTGGAATTGCGGTTCCAGCTAAGGTCAACGCTAAATTGTGTGTGTGTGGGAGAAGGGGGTAGGGTGTATGATAATGTTTGACACACCCCTCCTCGCCCCTAGTCAATAAATTTATTTTTCATTTAGTCGGCAAATTTGACATATTTAGACAAGCCAGTCAACATATATAGACAGTCTGCGAATTTCAATAAACAAGAACATTTTTTTTTATGCCCAACCAACTTTAATAAACGTTTAGCACCACTTTTGCAAATTATTACTTTACAAGATTATTTTCTCGTAAAAAAATGTTTCAAAGTTCGATGATTTATCATTTAACCTTTATTTAAATGAAAATATAATTTAAAAGCAGGCAAGTATAGAATTCTTAGGAATTCTTATTGATGAAAAATTTTCTTGGCTTCCCAGTTAAACTATATATTTCAGTATTAGCAATCTTTTTGTTATATATTACATAATATAACAATACTAACTAATAAACTTTACTATTTACTCGATCTTACTATATACTTGAGCTACATGAGTTTAATTACGCGTCTTAGCGCGTAAAAAGCTCTTTAGGACCTATATGTGTACAAGATATTTTATATCTTATTAATTAACTTTATTCTATTGAATAGGTTGGTATCAACAGTCAACTTCCACCTGATATAAAATACTGGCAACTAAATTGGGAATGTAAACATTTTGGGGATTTTAAAAGCCGAGGAAACGACAAAAGAAAAATTCAGCATGTCTTTGCAAAGGATTGTCAATTTAAAATTACGGTCACTTATAATCGTCTTCTCAATAAATTCCTGGTTACCAAGGCCGATTTAGAGCATAAAAATCACCAAATTGGTTCTAATATATATTCTCTCTATCATGATATTAGAAAGCCAAATCCAGAACGGCAGGGAGAAATTGACAGTATGCTTGTTATGCATGCTAATCCAACGCTTGTAGCGGATGTTTTACATAGACAAGGATCGCATGTACGAATAAAAGATTTATATAACAGAAAACAAAAACTGTTAAAAAATCTAGGCTCTGTTAATGAAACAATTCGGAGTGTCCTTGCACAACCCGGGGTTATTTATCGCATCATAACAGACGCTGAGAACAATTTAGAGGCTTTATTTTTTCAGACTGTCCAGCAGCAAATTAACTTTTCGAAATATAAAGAAGTTATACAAATGGATGCAACATATAAAACCAATAAAATGCGTTATCCATTGTATACGTTACTAATAGAAGATAGCAATGGATTGGGACAACCTGTTGGATTTGCTGTCTTGTCTTAAGAAGACCAAGCTCATTTAGAAAAATTTCTCGAGTTATTTTCTGAGCTTAACAATACAACAGGTGTTAATTGTTTTGTTGTTGATAAGGATTTAGCTGAAATTAATGCCATCAAAAAAGTTTTTCCGAATGTTCATATTAACATTTGCTATTTTCATGTCTTAAAGGCTGCCGATAAGTATCTTTCAAGTCTTAACGGAGAACTCGAAAAAAAGTCTTGTATTAAACAATTTGAAACTTTATTAACGTCTAAATCGTGTAACAACTTTGATAATGAACTACTTAAAATCCAAAATATGTCATTAAAATTTTACAATTACATCTTAGAAAACTGGGTTCCCTTTAAAAATAACATAACTTCATTTAGCAACTCCAAAATAATGAACCTTCAGAATTGGACTAACAATAGAATTGAAAGATTTCATCATACACTGAAACGAGTATTAGGCTCTGCACAGCTGTCATTAGATGGTTTAATAAAGAATCTCCTGACCATAATGGATGTTCGATCATATGAAATTCATCACCGTCAGTTTGATATGAATATGAAAACTTCAATTATACCCCAACCAAATGTTGTTGAGTATTACAAACATTTTACAGACTATGCTGCAGGAATAATTGCAAAACAAATACAAGTTGTAGGATCAAAAAAGTATTCAATTATTAAATTTGAAAACCATTGGAAAGTAAGTTATAATGACATAAGCACTTTTCAATGTGTGGAAGGCTTTAACTGTTCTTGTGGAATGCCAACTCAAATGGGAATTCCGTGTCGTCATCTTATTGCTGTTTGGATGTTTACTAACGAACCGCTCTTTCAACCGCTTTCAGTTTCTTCGAGGTGTGTTCTTTTTGTAGCATTTATACTAATTTTGTCACTTAGCATTTTATACGAACTAAACTTGTAATCTTGAATATACTGTCATGTACATAGTAAATTGCGTTGTAAAGTATTGAGGAGAAAAACTGCAAAGCACTGAAATAACTAATATAGTTAAATTATACTGTTTAACTTGTACACAATGACAAATTAAATAGTTTAAATAATAATCATAATAAAAAAAACATTCTTACATAGTAAAATTTTTTTTAAGGGCTTTAGTTATAAAATTATCAGTATTGTGAGTAGGGTTTTTGTTCAATTTTGTTATGTAAGCTTGCATTATTTTTAAAAACTTTTTACATAGATGGAGAAGAGAGACATCGCAATATTTCTCCAGTGATGCATCTGCAAATATGGCGGTTAGTTCTTCTACTGGGTCTGTGACACAATTTAACTTTGATGTTTCCAAAAGTACCAGAAATGACAGATTTAACAGTGTAATGGTTGTTCTTAAAGAGAAAGAGGCTTTCTGAAGGTAAATAATTTAATTCTAAATATGTTTATGAGAATTATGATTCAGTCAAAACAAAACAAAATGGTACAACATTTTGTAAAAATGAAAAAAAATTTATTTTACATCTGTTTAAACCTACTGTCAGATTGTGAGAGCAAAGGTTTAGAACTTAAGAAAAACAATCATGAAGACAAATCTACAATGAATACATATAAAGAACCTCAGAATTCTAAATATAAAGAAGGCTCTGTAAAAGCTACTTTTTTACTAGCTTTAGTTCCAAATGTTCTTGCAAGTCACTACAATGTTTCTATATTAATGAACTGTCTCAATTTAGGTTAAAAAAAAACCTCATTTGTAGCTGAACTTAAGCTTTGTCAAATAATGTGTGGTTTATCTCCAAGTGCTATGGCTACACAACCTGGCCATTTATGCGAATGAAAATGAATATAACCATTTAAAGAAAAACTTAGAACTTTTGGTTCTTTAGAAGAACATTATACAAAATTTTCTTAATCAGGTGCAATAAAACAAAATGCTAAAGATTTTTGCAATGTTATTAATCCTCTATTGATACACGCAAAAACCAGCGACCACTTAGTGGCAGATTATCTTTTCCCACCAGAGTTACACCTAATGGAGGGAGCTGTTAATCATATTTATAATCATATAGAGAAATGTGGTGGTAAAAACGAAGTTGCTAAAGTGTCGATGATTTTAAACATTTCGAAAGAGGTCCAGAATAATTCCTTTAATGGCAAAGCCTCCTGTAAAATCCTTAAAGATTATGACAAGTACATGCCTGCATTGTTAATTAACTTAAAACTATTGGCAAAAGGGCTTAGAACTTTAAACAATTTGGTTGATTCTTTTTTTTTGTGGCAGAAACTACATCATTATTTTTAAATACATATTAAAAACTTTGAAAAACACTACAGAACACTGGTTGAAGATTATGGAATATAAATGTTTCATTGAAAAATCATATTTTAAAACATATAATTGCTTTTTGTGCAGTAAGAGGGCGTGGATTAGGCTGCTACTCTGAAAAAGCTGTTGAAACAGTTCATTACAACTTCGTTAATGAATCTTGGAATAGATTCTAAGTTTTTAAAAGTAACAGCTCCTTTTCTGAACATTAAAAAAATGCTGTTATCAGTTTTAACGGAAAAAAACCTTGTAAATATTACAAATGCTCCTGAAAATATATTTATGTTTTAACTTTAATTAATTATATATTTTTTTATGCTAATGTCACAAAAGTATGTTAAGTTTATTAATAAACAGAATTTTAATAATATAAAACATTAGTTTATGTGTTTATATATATATGTAATGTACATGGGTTTGTATTTTACAAATGACATATTCAAAACAGTCATATCCAAACAATATATTTCATTTTCACACCTTATGGCTATAATTTTTGAACAATATATTTTTTGAACTGATATATTTGTTATATAAATTAAAAAAAAAAAAAAACTTCCAAGATTTTCGGAAAAAAAATTAGGAATTTGACTCTTTTGGCCCCTAAAACGTAAATATTTTGCTAAAAGGAATTTTTTTGATTTCGGTGACATATCAAAACTATATCAATTCATTGTAATAAATCCAAATAACGATGCAATTTCATCAGATTTTATATCAGTATAAAGTCATCAGTGCACTGATGACTTTATACTGATATAAGATCTGATGAAATTTGCCATACACATATAAACTATAACATTAGTGATTCAAATCTTTAAAAAATTAGTCTTTTTAAAAAAAAATTAGGCATTAGATTGTAGTGGTGGGGCTAGGGTTATTTCTTTTCACATATCAAAAGCTTTTGGTAAAAGCTGGCATGCTGGACTTCTTTATAAGCCTAATGATACCAATATATGTTTCAGTCTTGACAAAAACTTTTTACCTTGTGAGAGCTTAGAAAAAGCAGCCTCTCTTCTCTAACAACTTGGAGTTTGAAATGGGTAATGAATTCTATTCGGAACAAAACTCAACTTATTACTGCTAATAATTATCACAATGTTGTTGATATTAAATGGTGAATTTAAATGTTATACTGAGAAAATTTAAAGTCTAATACTGAGTCATCTACTTTAAATCTTCTCAGTATAATATTTAATAGTAAAGTTGCAAAGTTACAACTAATTGTAACTTTTCAATTGTTTGCTTAAAACATTTGAATGAGGGGTTACTGTTATTAAATGAGGGGTTATAGTAACAAAGTTACAGTTCAGCAACTTATAAGGTCCAACTATTTTGCTGAATTAATTCAGCAAAATAATTGGACCAATTAAGTTGCGGAATTGTAACTTTGTAACAAAAACCAGTGTAAAAAATTTACTTTAAAATATATTTGTTGCTTCTGTTAAAAAAGACGCTAATTACTGAATAATTGCTGATCGAGGTTGTCATTAAATCAGGGAGTTGTAATGACAATAACACTTTGATAAATTATCATTTAAAAACTTTAATCGTTATAGCACTGACCTTAATAATTTTTACTAAAAAAAGATATATTCTAAGAATAATATGTCAGGAAATTAAGATTAAAAAACGCTTAATAATACCAAAACTGATTTCGCTAATAATATTTGTAACAAGTTTTAACAGTTAACAACAAAACTTGTTGAGTTGAAGATAAAAACTTTTGCAATATAAAGCTCTATTGTACTCACTGAATTGTTTTGACTACATATTTCATATAATATTAACTAATTTTAACTATTATGTAATTATCACCACTGATTTCTAAGTTTCAATGATTGAATAGTTTCATAATTTCAAACAAAAACAAATAAACCCGATCAAGTTTGCGCATGCGTCAATTTTCAGCCGCAGAAGCAATTTTTGGACTCTTAGAGAGGCTGAATTTTCAGCCGCAGAAGACTCAAGCTATAGAATCTATTAAATGAAAGAATATCTGTTTTATTTGATTTATATATAATTATTCTAAGACAAATTAAAAATTACATAAAAAATTGTATACCTGCACATGTGTTGCAAATTTTGAGAAGATCATTTTCCCATAATGTATAACATCCAAAATGATATTTATCATTATCGGTCAATTTTTTACATAAAACACAATTAACCAATATTTCCTCCATTGTAAATATGTAAACTATATATATATATATATATATATATATATATATATATATATATATATATATATATATATATATATATATATATATATATATATATATATATATATAAATAAATAAATATATATATATATATATATATATATATATATATATATATATATATATATATATATATATATATATATATATATATATATATTACTTTTTATAATATTAATTTAGAAACTCTAAGGAACAAGATGTTGCAGACATTCAATTAAAACCTACTATTCAGATCAACTCCTCTGAACCTCTCTCTGGGATTCAATCACAAAATTCTGATAAAAATGATGATTTACTTGTTCATACCACTTCAAAGGAAAATTCCAGAGAAAGTGTCAGAAAGCACATAAGAACTGGAAAGAATCTTACACGCAATAAGAAAGACACTTAGATAGAGTGGTCAGCAATACGTAGACTCAAACAATAAAATACAAAGGGGGAAATTTATTAAAAATTGTAAGAGAGATCACACAGTGTGTCGTTTCAAATGTAAAATAAAAATTAGTGTTACTGATCAAGAAACTTTGCACAAACAACACTGGATTTTGAATGATCAAGAAAAGCGTCTTTTCTACTCCGAAACTACAATCTTAGAAAACAAAAAAAGATGTCGTTTGGCTGAAAATCCAAAATTGAAAAAAAAAGGTTATTACTTTATTATTTCTGACGAAGTGTTTGCAAAGAGTTTTATCTATGTACTCTAGATATTGATGAAAAAAGAATTTGAAATCACCACTCAACAAAAAGTAAAACAACAGGAACACCTCAACAGTATAAACAAGGTAAAGTACCTAGTCGAACTGTCCCAAATAATATTAAAGATTCTGTACGTAAACATATTCAAAGCTTTCCCAGAATTGACAGTCACTACTGTCGCAAAAGTACAAACAAAGAGTACATTCAAGAAAATCTGAGTATGACCATTTTGTATGAGAAATATTGTAAAAAATGTGTTTTAGACAATGTTGTTCCTGCAAAAAAAAGTATGTATAGAATAATATTTAACACAGAGTTTAATATTGAAGTTCATACATTAAAAAAAGATAGATGTGACAAATGTGAAAGTATGAAAATGAATCCTTCACCTAACTTAAATGAAACAGCATTACATGAAATCCACACAAAAAACAAAGTTGAGACTAATGAAGAACGTAATCGTGATCGACTTGATAAAAGCAAATGTAGTATAAAATTTGCTTCGATATGGAAAAAGTGTTCAGCCTACCAACAGCAAATGTTTCTAACTTTTTTTACAAACGAAAGTTGACTGCTTTTCATTTGACTGCACAGTGCTCAATATCCAAAAAAAGTTACAGTGCACTCTGGTCAGAGCTTACAAGTGGCCGTTCAGGAAATGATATAGCTAGTGCTCTTCTTGTTATACTAGATCAAATAGTTGCGGATGAACCTCTTGTTACTTAAATTTGCTTATGGAGCAACTCTTGTGTACCACAGAACCGAAATAGTTTTATGACGATTGCTTTAAAAATTTTCTCACAAAATCATCCACAAATTAAAACAGTCATTCAGAAATTTTGTGAGCCAGGACATAGTGTGATACAGGAAATAGACAGTTTGCATAGTATTATTAAAAGAAATATGGAAGTAGCTGAAGTGTACAGTCCGATTGGCCTTGTCAGAATACTAAAATACATTCCTCGAAAGAATCCAATCATGTTGATTCAAATTAAAGAAAAGCAGATGAGGGACTTTCAATCTGTTGCAAAGAATTATTTGTTGCTTAAAAATATTCCATATGCTAAAGTAAAGGTACTTAAATACTCAGCAGATAAGCCATTGAGTGTGGAATACAAGAATACGTTTGATTGTGAATATAAGGTGGAAAATATTGTCAACTTTAAAACACGAAACCAAAGTTCAGGTAACAAAATAATAAGAAATCATGAAACATTTTTGCAAGCAAAGGTGCTTCCAAAAAAAAAATTATATCGAAGGAAAAGGTAGAAGATCTAAAATCGATGATAAAGTTCATGCCTCTTCAAGACAATGAATATATGACATTAGTATTGCAATCATTTAACTAGTGTTTTACTTTAACTATTGGCCAATGTTCTCTGCTGCAATTTGCATCTCTATTAACTTTTTTATTTTATGAACTTTTTATTATCTTTTTAATTTTGATCATATTGTATAAATTTTAATTTGCAGGTCGTTGTACTTAATTTTTAACTGTAACAGATTGTTTGAATCAGTCTTTAATTCATAGTAACTATTGCTACCACCTTAAAACATTTAAACAAATTTTTTTTTTTTAAATTTAAAACTTAAAATTATGTAACTTTGATTGTACTATTAATCATTTATGTTTGTGCCAATGTAACTGACCCTCATTAGCAAAATAAAATATGTTTGCAGTATTATTTGGTTTTATGATCTCTAAAACTACATTATAGTTTTATAAATACTTTAAAGGGCTAACAAAGAGGTTAACTAACAAAGCTAGTAAAGTAAGGTGCGAAGTAGTAAAGTAAGGTACGAACCAGTAAAGAGGTTAAAAATAGAACCAGCAAAAGTCCCACCGAAAATTAAAAACATTTTTTTTATATTTCACATTTAATGTCATCAAATAAAGCGCTTTCGGAAAAAAAAAAAAAAAGCATTTAAATTTTATAAACTTAACAAAAATGAAAACCAACAGGCTGCATGTCCATAACCAGGTTCAGTTTGCAACGTTTTTATTGTTAAACGACCCTTTCAAACAAGATTTTATCACTTCTATAGAAAATTAGACTTAATTTACTATTAGATCTAAAAATAGGAATAGTTTACATAAAGTGCAACAGTCGGTATTTGTGCCCCAAAATTTGAATTTCGGATTACTCAGAATCACAAAAAGTGGACATACGTCCTCTTGGTTCTCAGCTGACGATATATATATGTATATATATATATATATATATATATATATATATATATATATATATATATATATATATATATATATATATATATATATATATATATATACATATATATATATATATATATATATATATATATATATATATATATATATATATATATATATATATATATATATATATATATATTTATATACAGGCTTCGGCAGGAATAAAAACCGTACGGGCTATGAAAAGCCCGTCTTAAATAGACTTGGCGGGCTATGAGGGCCGCCCGTCTAGATGGTCTTGCACGGGCTTTTTTAAACTTTAAAAAAAATTCTAAAGTTTGAACTTTATTTTTTTTAAATTTGTTAATTTCTCTTCTTCTTTTTGAATAAAAATGTCATTGAATATTAAACATTTTGTGAATTGCACTAAAATAATATGTTAGAAAGCGATTAACTGTTTAAAATGCTTAATTACTTAAGTAATTAAAACACTGCAGTAAATGAGTTGGATAATACTTAAAACTAAGATTTCAATAATTGTTTTTCAAAGTTTTCACTTGCACAGATCTAATTTCGTTTCACGTGGGTTAGTTGTTTTATGGTTGCTTTTGTTTAGATTTCTTACTCGAAGAAACTTTATTCAGTTTTTTATGTTTTTTTTTTTAAAATCTTTATTCCAGATAATATCTGGCAGATATAGTCAAACGAATGAACGTGAAAACGACATGAAAAATCCTCGAAACAACCATGGCGTTTCATCACGTTTCTTTATTCAAGCATCCTAACGTGTTTTTTTACCGAAGTCTTTTTGAGTATATTTATATATTATTGTTTTATTCAAGTACTCGATTAAATTATACAGGTTTTTATCGTGCTTTTTTAGTTCATTCGTTTCTCTTATTCTTTGTGAATAAGAATATTACATAATATTTTCAAAATCTAATTTTTTTAATTATTCAGCAAATAGTTTGAAACCTTTTTTTTTTTAAACCTTGAATCAATGAGCTTGGTAGTTTTAGAATTGTTTGGTATTAGCTTGGTAATATGATACGTAACTATGTTATTTTTCAAATTGAATTATTTATATACTCTTGCATTCTATTGGTCGTGCAAATTAAAAACTTTAACTGTTATTTATATTTTTATAACTTTGCTTTACCTATGCCTATCCTGATCGGAAATATTTATTCTGATACGTGAATAAAAAATTTGAAATCTAATTTCTTTTAATAAAATAAGTTTTTATTTAGAAGTACTAATAATTTCTTAAGATACCGGGGCTTCCGTTACTTTATATACAATATAAGCATGTATATAAGCGTATGTATGTTGCTAGCTTTAACGTTCGTAGTGCTCTCTATAAATGCTAATGCTTTTGATTTTGCCAGACCTTTTAACTCGCGAAGCAATTCTTTTTTATATTTTATACAAACCATACACCATATCTTCACAACAAAAATTGTTCCATTCTCCACCTCAGTTTCTTTTCCACAGACTCCATCTTTACCCCAACTCAAAAATGTTGCTAATGTAACTCTTCTACCAGATGATGCCATTACTATCTTTACTGAAAAACTTGAATAACTTGAAAAACTTGAATGACTGGATAACTTGAATAACTTCATGACTATAAAGCATCGCTATTTATATTATCTACAAAAATGGATTAGACGTTTGTTGATTTTTAATGAGATATTTCATTTTCAATAACGAGTTATATAATTGCATATTAAATAAACCGCCGTCTCTTTCAGAAAAAACGTGAAGTTAACGCGGAAATATCACTTTAAATGTCTTTAAAGTAAGACAAACTAGTTTATCGGAAAAAATCGAAATACATGGATAATTAGTTTATTATCGTTATTATTATAAACATTGAAAAACCAAAACAACATGATACTTCTTGTGCATCACATGTGTATATTTCCCTATTTAATATAATAGTTATTAAATTTTGAACATAATATGGTAACTGTTTGGTATTATATCAAACAGTTATCGTCGTTTAAAAAACTGTAAGATTTAGTTATATTATTTTCTACATCATGTTATACAATAATGATTAAATTGTTTAATTTTTATATTTAAATATAAACAATTATAAGTTGGAGTTTGCTATCCATATTAAAATTATGTCATGAGAGAAGTTTTAAAAGAGTATCTTAATAAAAAAACATCAAAATATTCATCTTTTTTTTTTACACAAAACTTATGTTTCAGACTGGCTTTATTTCGCCCGTCTAAACTGACTTAGACGGGTGCTGAGACGGACACGGGCTATAGCCCGTCATTCCTGCCGAAGCCTGTATTATATATATATATATATATATATATATATATATATATATATATATATATATATATATATATATATATATATATATATATATATATATATATATATATATATATATATATATATATATATATATATATATATATATATATATATATATATATATATATATATATATATATATATATATATATATATATATATATATATATATATATATATATATATATATATATATATATATATATATATATATATATATATATATATATATATATATATATATATATATATATATATATATATATATATATATAATATATATATATATATATATATATATATATATATATATATATATATATATATATATATATATATATATATATATATATATATATATATATATATATATATTATATATATATATATATATATATATATATATATATATATATATATATATATATATATATATATATATATATATATATATATATATATATATATATATATATATATATATATATATATATATATATATATATATATATCTATATATATATATATATATATATATATATATATATATATATATATATATATATATATATATATATATATATATATATATATATATATATATATATATATATATATATATATATATATATATATATATATATATATATATATATATATATATATATATATATATATATATATATATATATATATATATATATATATATATATATATATATATATATATATATATATATATATATATATATATATAATATATATATATATATATATATATATATATATATATATATATATATATATATATATATATATATATATATATATATATATATATATATATATATATATATATATATATATATATATATATATATATATATATATATATAATATATATATATATATATATATATATATATATATATATATATATATATATATATATATATATATATATATATATATATATATATATACATATATATATATATATATATATATATATATATATATATAGATATATATATATGTATATATATATGTATATATATATATATATATATTTATATATATATATATATATGTTTGTGTGTGCAAGTGTGTTTCTTTATATATATATTTATAATAATGTGTGTTTATTATTTAGCTTTTCGAAAATTTACAAAGCAATCAATTAGTAAAATTTCATCATCAGCATTGCTTAAGTCAATTTTTGCTGGTCAGGTATGTGTAACTTATGTCATTATTAAAAATTTCTTACAACTTTAATTAAGAAATATGAGTTAAAAAAATGAGTTCAAACCAAACAAGTATTAAACATTATGTCAAAATTCTTAAACAAAAATTTGAATCTTTTTTTGTTTTTAACTTTATACATTATTATGGTAATGTTTTTTCAGACTTTTTAAAAACAAAGTTCTACCATTATTTTATTGTCTTATAGCTATACAGTTATAGATATATTATTTATAAATCAGGTGCAAAATCAAAAAGTAAGTTTTATTTTAAAATTTACCAATATTAAGTTAACTATATTGTGCTTTTTTTTTAAACTTTATCAAATATTACCATATTGTGTAATAAACATAAGAAAACGATTTTTAATTTTTTTTTAAAATATTCAAAAAATCAACTCAATTTTAAAATAACAGGGAACCTTATGGACCAAGATTTGATGCATTTGTTGTCAAATGATCAAAAAGACTATATATTTTTGGCTTTACGCGAATTCTCAGATAATCTTAAGGTAAGTGTTATAACTTATAAGGGAATAAAAAATTGATTATTTATGTTTAAAGTTGTTTAAGTTGTTTAAAAATTATTTTAAAAAAAAGAAAAGTTTAAAGTTTTGTTTTTTCATTCAGCATAGTGATTTTACATTTAAAGTCTTGGTCCCTGAAGCAATATTGTATTTCTTTGCTGAATTGGAAGGAATTTCAAGAAATAAAGTATTGTTAATTAAATTGCATATTAAATAATATTGTAATATAATATGATAATAATTTATTTTAAATATTTTTTAGAAATAATCATTTATTATACACATAGTTAGGCAAAAGTCAGATATATATATATATATATATATATATATATATATATATATATATATATATATATATATATATATATATTTCCTTAATATATATATATATTATCAGGCTTGGTCGGGAAGCGGGAGCGATCGCTCTCGATTGCTGACCACGTAAATAATATTTAGTTGCGAAAAGCTGGCCAGATTTTTTAGCCGTTTTGAGAACATTTTAAAAAGCAAAAAAAAAAAAAAAAGCGACAAAGAATAATTGGACCGATGAGAGACAGTTATAAACAAAAAAAACAATAGGCAAATAAAATATCTTTAAACGCAAAAAAACTTAAAGCTAAATAAATTACATTTAGAACAAGTATTTTCGAAACATCGCTCTTTTACAATTTTTTTTATAAAATTAAGCGATGTTTTTTATATAAAGTAACAACTTAGATTGTTTAAAAGGGAAACAAATATTCTTTATTTAACTAAGTTTGCAAGTTTTAGTTTTACTTAAGCTTAATTTATTTTATAAATAAAAAAGTTAATTTTTTTAATACCTTTTTTTTTTTTTTTTTTTTTTTTTTAACATCTTCACTTCCAACAAGGCTGCAAGCAACCACTATAAGAGTTGGAAGTTACTGGAAGAGAAAAGACTAAATCTGTAGAGCAAGATAACGATTGACTGATGACCTTAAAAGATTGCAAATTATATGAATCAGGAAAGCAAGATGAAGGAAGCGAATTCCAAAGAACTGATGTTCGAGGAAAAAAACTAGAAGAATAAGAGTTTTTGAAGCACTTAGGAACAGTCACAGAAAAAGGATGAGACTTAATTGAATGGCGAGTAACACGAGAATGAATTTTAGTAGATGGCACAAGGGACGCTAGCTCTTTAGAGCAGTGCCCATTATAGTATTTGTAGAAAAGAGAAAGAGAAGCAACATTACGACGAAGTGACAAAGGTTGGAGATTGGCTGCCAGAGCAGGTCCCAACTATGTTTACAATTCGTTTTTGCACCTTGTCTAAAAGAGAAAGAGCATCATTAGAAGATCCGCCCCAGATGTGGCAACAGTATTCCATACAGGGACGGATTTGAGATTTATAGAGATAGAGAATAGAATCTGGAGTAAGAAAGTGTCGAGCTCGATAAAGAGATGCAACCTTAGCAGATGCTAATTTTGCAATGGATTTGATATATGGTTTAAAAGAAAGATCAGAAGTAAGAGTTAATCCTAGAAGATGAATGGTAGATGACTCATCTAGTACATTACCATTCATAAATATAGGAAGATCTAAATTATTACGATAACGATTGGCCGAATAAAATTGAGTTTTATCTGAATTAAAGTTCACCAGCCACTGTGAGCCCCATGCTGTAGCAGAAGTGAGATCCTTTTCAAGCTCAGATACCCCCTCCAAGCAATCAGAGAGTGTAGGCTTCTTATCATGACAAGAGTAAATGGTAGTGTCGTCAGCGAATAATGCCACCTTAGATGTGAGAATATCTGGAAGATCGTTAATGTAAATTAAAAAGAGTATAGGGCCAAGGATTGAACCTTGAGGAACCCCTGAAGTTACAGGATGTGAAGAAGAGTGTTGTCCATCGAGGACAACTTTTATACTACGATTGGAAAGAAAGGACTCAATAATCTTAAAGACGTTACCAGCTACACCATAAGAAGAAAGCTTATGGAGAAGACCAGCATGCCAAACTTTATCAAAAGCTTTAGAAATGTCAAGTGCGATAGCCTTAACCTCTCCACCTTTATCTAATGCACGGTAAAACCTATCGGTTATTACTGTTAGCACATCAGCTGTAGAACGAGAAGACCGAAATCCATATTGATGATCAGAAAGTAAGTTATTTGATTCAAGATGATAGATTAAGTGTTTGTTGATTAAAGATTCAAAAACCTTGCTTATGACAGGAAGGAGACTAATGGGACGGTAGTTAGATGAATCAGATCGCTCTCCGGAATTTTTGAAAATAGGGATAACAGATGCTACTTTCCAGCATGATGGAAAACAAGACTCTGATAAGCACTTGTTAAATAGTTTAGAAAGTATGGATGAAAGCTCCGGAGAACACCTCTGCAAGACTACAACAGGAATGTTGTCAGAACCACAAGCTGTTGAAGAGTCTAAGCAGGAAATGACTTTAGATACAGAAGCTGAAGTGATGCGAATGTCAAGCAAGGGATCAACCTGTTTGACGGCTATGTCAGGTAAAACGCAACTGGTGGAATCAAGAGATGATATTGATGAAAAGTTCTTAGCAAACAATTCAGCTTTGTCTTTAGGTGAGGTGACAAAGTCTGAACCATACAAGAGAGAAGGAATAACAGATTTGCCCTTATTATTGATACTGTTAAAGATTCTCCAGAAGTCTCGAGAGCCTAATTTTTGTGATGAGATACGAGATTTAATGACCTGAGAATAGCGAGCTTTGGCGTCAGACAAAACCTTTTTTATGTTTCGCGTAGTTTGAAAAATTTAACATATTTAAAGCGATTCTTCTTAGTAAGATAAACAAATGAAATAATTAAATCATTGAATTACTATAGGAATTAAATCATCAAGATAGAAATCAATTAAAAAGGTTAAAAATACTTAATGACCAGGAAGCGAAACTGCTTCACAATATCGCTGATGATGTTTAGTGAGTGGGCTTTTTAATTTTAATAAGTATTTAAAGCAGCAAAAAGTATAACGAGTTTTAAGAATGGTAATTTAAGCGAAAATAATTAGAGTTAGTAAACCTATATCTAGAAACTTTTCTTTAAATCTTATTATTTGCTATATATATTTGTGTTCTGTCGTGACCTCAGGCGCGATGCTTGTTCATACGCGAGTTACTTTGTATGCGTTATTTGTGTTTAGTAACCAGAAACTTCTTATATGTTGTTACATAATTAGTTTTATTACCTTTAACGGTTATAACTTCATTGAAAACGCAATTATTTTTGTAAGTCTTTGTTTAAATCATGAAAATTGCTTTAAAAGATACATTACGATAAAAAACAAATACACAAAATTACATTTACATAAAGAATACAATCTCTTTTAAAATAAAAAATAAGAATATACTAATAAAATCTATGATTTATAATAAACTTTTAAAATTTTGACAACTTAATTAATATATATTTAAAACATTTATTTTTGTAAACAAATAATAAATATTTTTAAAACAATTTATGCTAAAAATCTCAAAACGTATCATCGTGAATAATACAAATTCTAAAACATTTCAACAGAATACTCTAGAACTTTATTTCGCTTAATCAGCGTATTTTTTGAACCAATAGAATTAGTTTGTTCGTTAATTTGGCAGGTTTTTAGTGTTCGCAAATATTCTTTTTATTCTTGCGCTCAAAGAACATTCAAGTTTTTTATGTTTCCATGTATGTCCGTAAAACAAAAATTTTTTGTTTCGTACATAAACTTAAATGTTCTCAAAACGACTAAAAAACCTGGCCAGTTTTACGCAACTAAATATAATTTCCGTGGTCAGTATTCAAGAGCGATCGCTCCCGCTTCCCGACCAAGCCTGATATATATATATATATATATATATATATATATATATATATATATATATATATATATATATATATATATATGTATATATATATATATATATATATATATATATATATATATATATATATATATATATATATATATATATATATATATATATATATATTATGTTTTACTAGGCTGAAGTATTGTTAAGCTCTTACTCTTCACAAAGGTTTGTTTATGATTTTCAAGATTAACTGGTGAAATGTGTAATTTTATAAAGTTTAAGACTAAATTTGGTATCAATCAATATTTTTTATGGTTTATTTTGTAATTTACTATTGGTAATTAAATATATTGATTGAATGATTGATTTCATTTCAGGACTAATGAGCTAGTGAATAAATTGCCTGATGAAGATGATGCTTTTTCTGCAGGTAATGGTTATTTGTTTGCTGTGTCTAGACAGTACAATATGTGCTCAATAAGTTGAACCCCATTGGGCTATAGAAAATTATTCCACTAATCAAAATTTGTTCCATGGAATGCAAAATTCACTTGACGGTGGTTCCTCTTACTGCCTGTTGCTTTTTTTTTTAATAAAATGTAACAAATATTATTGCCATAATTGTATGTTTTTTTTATTTTTAGATAAAAATCTGGTTGCAGGAAGCAAGGTTTCGCATATTTAGATTGATTTTTTTTTTAAGCGCAATAATGATATTATGACCTTATTAATTGTTTCTTTTGTTATGCTTATTTAATATATAATAACACTTCCTTATTATTTAATTATTTATTAACACAGGAACTTTTGAATGGTAGTGCTGATTTTAGTGAAAATGAAAACAGTTCCAATAAAGAATCATCACAAATCGCCCAGGTTAATCTCAATTTAAATAATAATTATGTATTATGTAAAATTAGTTAAAAAGTAATAATTGCATTATTTATGTTGTTGTCTGTAAAAGATTATCGCGTCCCTTATAAGAACGCTATCATGATTTTAAGTTATAGCATTTAGGAAAAATAATAATAGTTAGAAATATTTTAATAACCAAAAGGCAAAATTGTGTAAAATTTTCATATTTTGAATACCTAGTTTTCTACATTGATATTTCAATACATTTCTAAATGCCTAATGAAAATTAGTAAAAGTTTAATGATGTTCAAATAATACATATAATATAGAATTGGTATTTTATTAAGTTTTATGTAGGAAGTGTTATTATATATTATATGGTATTATATATTATATATCATGCGGTAGTGGTGTAGTGGTAAAACACTTGCTTCATAAGCGAGAGGTTCCGAGTTCGATCCCCACCATGTCCCTTGTAGTACTGCGCTCAACTTGTTTCTCCTCGCAGCGGCCTTGTTTGTCAAGGTTCGTGTTTCGGAGTTATAGAGTCGAGAGAGGGTTATAACCACTAATAAGTAGCCTCCTCGTCTGTAGTGGCCTTCTCGGTCTTGAGGAGGTGAATAACAAAAAATGCATATTTATATAAATTTTGAAAGTTATTTAATATAATATAACAATACATATTTTTAGTTTTTTTTCAGCCTGTATTGGAAAAGGAAGAAAAACAACCACAATACTTTTATAATTTTATTACATATTTGACCGAAAATATATATCCACCTGGTCTTGGAAAAAATGATAAGCGTACGTTTCGAAGTGTGGCAAAAAAGTATTGTGTACAAGGTATGATGGTTAAAAATATTCTTGTTTTACATTCTTTCACTGATAATGTTTTTCAAGTTGTAAATTTTTTGTAGATGGTAAGCTCAAGCGAAAAGTAACTGTGTGTGGTAATTCTGTTTATGCAGATGTTATTATGGACACGGAGGAAAGACTAAAAATTTTTACATTGGAGCATGACAGTCCTTTAGGAGGACATAGTGGCCAAACAAAAACAAAAGCCAAAATTATGGAAAAGTATTATTGCCCTAATATCAGCGGAGATATTATAAAATGGGTAAATTGCTTTCTTTTTAAAAGGGAAGTTAACTTTTAATATTCCCTCTATATAATTCTTGATTTTTAATGCTTCCATTTTGTTTTATAAATCTTTGACCGTTTTAAATACTTTTTCTTTAAATTATTCAAAATAACTTGACTGTTTTAACTCCTTTAAAGGGCTAATGTCTACCAAGATATACAGCAAAGACAACAGGGTATATTTATCTATATTACATATATTTTTTATCACATATTTTAACTAAAGGAAGAAGTTATAGTTGAAGTTGAAAAAAATAGGAACCACGTTGAAAATTTAACAAATCTAATTTCTAAGGTAAGTGTAACTTGAGTTACTTAGTTGAGATAATGACTGACCAAAAGTTGTACACATTATCTTTAGAAAATTATTGTTGTGTATCAACACTCAATTGATTTTAGAACATCAAAGATGCTCAAGTAAAACAAAAAAAATATTATGATGCTAGAGTCCAAAAAAATTGTAAAGTATCTGCTGACCCAATTATGGTAGGAGATAAGGTTTTACTTCTGGACATAAGAGGAAGAAGAAGCAAAGGGGCTGCATTCAAGCCAAGATTTAAAGGACCTTATTATGTAGCCCATATTACAAAATGTGGGAATTTTAAACTCAATGATTTGAATAACATTCCTTTAAAAAGCACTTACCATAAATTGCATATTAAAAAGTTCATTGAAAGTTTGGAGAAAGGTATTTAATATTTAATTTAATTGTTGAAAGAAACAATTAGTAATAATAATTTCTTTTATTAATGCTATATAATTTATGCATGCTAACTAATTTTAAATTGAAAAAAAAAATTTTTTTTTCTATTTTATATAAATTTATAATAATTTATAGTTATTTTGAAAAATGCTGTGCGGTTTATAATTTTTTAAATGTAATTTTTAGATGTAATTTTATGTTTAGTTTGGCTGGTTTTCATAATGACATTAATGCAATTATGAGAGAGTTGAAGCAATATTTTACAACCAGATGTCCTTCCTGACATTAACATGATCAGGTTGTACTGGACTACATGTTACCAGTAGCAGGATAACGTGACTTGACGTAAGGATACCCTGACGTGACGGTCCAACAGTATGATACATATCGTCTTTATAAACATAGGTTGTACTATTTATCTGTTACCCCTGAGAGTTTGACTAAAACGGAATTTTTTAAAATAATAGTTTTCCAATATATTAGAAAATGTAAAATAAAGTCAATAATTTAATTTCTAGATAATGTTTTAGAGAATACTGTTACAGAACATTGCAGCAATGTTGAAAACATTGAAGGTATATATTGTTCTGTCATAAAATATGATATAAAAGACTTTTTTTACAATCAGAGGCCAGCAAGATGTATAAATGGGTTTATGACATGCACCAGTAATCATCAAAATACAGATTAAAAGAAACTTCTTCCTCAACCCTACTTCTTTCTGGTCACATTAATTCTTTTCGATAAAATAATTATCATTATAATAATTATCTTATTGCTATTTTAATTGCTAAAATCAAATATGTCTATAATATGTATATATGCTTCATGTATATTTATAGTGGTAACAGATACAAAAATAAGTTGTCTGATCGAAGATTTTAAAGGTACGTAGCATTTAATGGCACACCAATCAATTAATTAGCATGTAATGGCACACCAATTAAATATAAAAATATAACTACTTATAAAATATAACTAATAATAAAATGTTTAGTTTTAATCTTTTTGAAAGTTTTATGGTGTTTTTTTAGTATATGTTAATAGTCTATAGTATTTAATTGTAATCATAAGATGTAGCACTATTGCAATTCAAAATAGGTGATATACTGATGGAATATCTTTGTCAGATTAAACCTATTAAAGCTGTAATGGGTATCTATTCCAGTTTGGGTGGTTGTAAGATATACGATTACTCGCTACATGATGCTTTAAATGGCTGTCTAAGCGATGAAGTTGTTTACGTTTATCTTAGACTTTAGGCAAGCGATCAGAAAAAGGTAAGATTTTTTTTAGAAAAAATAGTTAATAAAAATATTCTAGCGTTGAAGTATCTTATATTACCTGTTTAAATATTTACTACTATGCTGTTTAAACTATATATATATATATATATATATATATATATATATATATATATATATATATATATATATATATATATATATATATATATATATATATATATATATATATATATACATTTGAATATATAATAAGTATCGAATCGAAGTATTGGCGCCAGCTGGGTTACTTTCATTAGAAGAGTTGCCACATCCAACTGACTTGATAAGAAGGAAACATGTGGTAATTTATTGTTTTGTACTGTTGGATAAAACAGTTATAAATATACATATATATATATATATATATATATATATATATATATATATATATATATATATATATATATATATATATATATATATAGTAATGCTTATAAAATTTTTATTTTATTTCAGAATGAGCTCTTTAAGCATATTTTAATATGCTGTGTTGTTTTGAATTTTCATTGGACACTTACAGTAAAATTATTACAATATATTTTTTTTAATGTGCCATTTCTTTTATATAGAAATATTTTCAATGTGCGACTAAGGTTTTGTTTTCCAATGTTAACCAACCAGTTTTAAATCACACATATTTATTATTTTCAGTAGTTTAGTCAGAAAATACTGAACTTATTATTGTAGTGTAATTTCTATAATTAATTTGGAGACTTTATTTCTTGAGATTATCAAACCACGTGAGAAAATAATCCTATATATTAACCCTCTTGGTGAAACCAAAGCTTCTATATTAAAAGAAGAAAAAAAGTGGAAGTATGTTATTATATCAATGACTTTAAATTTTGAAATTTGAAATTCAAAATTAATCAGATATTAAAAAAGAATTAATTAATTTTTTTGTTCATATCTTAGTAGTTACTTAATGCAAAGATACAGTGTTATAGAGAAATTCGAGTTAGTGACATTACCACATGCGTTACAAACTGACAATATATCATGTGGAGTCTTTTGTCTGAAGGTAATTTTATTAAAACATGTAGTTGTGATAAATTTGAACAAAAAAATTGTTTGGAAAAATTAGAAGCGCATCACAAAATGTGGACAAAATATAAAAGTATTTACTGTGTATCAAAGTCTCAAAAATTTTAAACCAAAAGCATAAGGAAAAGATTTAAATATAATCTAATCATAAAAGTAATATAACCTTTAAGTAAACCTGCATGATCTTATTACTGCATGCATATTGTGGTGAAACCATATGAAGTCATAACATTCATATATTTACTTAAAACGAAATAATAGAAATCAAAAATTATTTCTTTTTAGTTTTAATTGTATCATTGAATTATATCAAGAGGTTGTAATAATTATTTTTAGTTTGCTGAAAATTATATAAATGAATCAGAGTTGGCGCTTAACTTTCCACTAGAAGATGTTATAGAGTTTAGAAAGAAAGTGGTGCATTTACTTATGGAAAGAGGAGGTCTGTTAACAGTAGTTTTGATGTTGACAAAAAGGAATCTTTAAAAAAAATAATAAACTGTGGTAAATGTTTAAATTAATAGGTCAGAGAAGATGGCAAGATAAACTTTGTCGAATCTGTGGGAATGAAAAAGGACCAATACACAACAAATTAAAAAGTCAGATAAATGGGTATATTAACTAGATTTGCTTACGTTTTTTATTATTACGTTTTAAAGTTAAACGTTTATTTTTAATCAACTAAAAGAAGGTGCATTACCTGAAAAACCACTACTGTTTTATAGATAAAATGTGCTAACTGCATTCCAAATAGATGGTTTCATATGGAATGCATTGGTTATGCAAAAGAAACAAGTGATTTATTTACTTGCTCAAACGTTTCTCTTTCTAATGTAAGCTGTTAACATAATCATTTCAATTTTAGCGCTACTTTGTTGACTTTTGTACTTAATTTTTTTGTTTTCATTTTAAAATAAATAAAACGTCATAATATAAACAACTTATTTAGATTGATGTTATAATTTTAGATATGTCTGCCATGATCAGAGTTGATTGCAAAACAATTAAAAACATTGATTTTGAAAAAATGAACTTTTGAAAAACAACGTTGTTTTTGTTTGTTGATTTTTAAAACCCAGGCATATTAACAAAGAACATTAAAAACATTTTATACTTAGAATATCAAATCCCCCCCTGTATAAGAATCGTTTTCGACATAAAACTTAGTAAAATATGCGATATAGTATCAATTTTGGTAATGGGACGTAAAAGCGAAAAGTTTAAAAGCGAAAGAACGTAAGAGCGAAAAGTTTTAAGCGAAAGAACGTTAAAGCGAAAAGTTTGAAAGCGAAAACCGGGAAATCGAGTAATGCGATAAGTTCAACAACAACAAAAACAATGTTATTATTGAAATTTTTTCTGATTTTGTTATTATTTCAATGTAATATTATAGATTATTTAGCGTTTGGATTTTATTTTTTTTAAACTGTTTATATTTTTATAATTAGTTAAATTTTTTATAATTATAAGTTATAGTTTAGAATTATTTATTTGATATTCTAGCTGAGAGTTATAGTTACAGTTAGAGTTTATTAGATTAAATAAATAAAAAAAACTTATTGTATATAGTTTAGAGTTTATGTATATATTATTTAATTTTTATTTGCTTTATGAAATATATGCATTAAATTTCAAGCAAAAGATTGTTTTAATGTTTAAATAAAAATTATTCATAAAATTAAAAAGATGCGAATTTAGTAGATAATATCTTAAATATTACTATTTATGTAAATTAAGGCAAGCTTTTATCAATAAACATTTCTTGAAATATAAATACTTAATTGGTGGTGTGCAAAGACCTTTTGCTTAAAACAATTGTGCCAAATTTCAGTCTTTGAATATATTTACAACTTATGATTGTATAATAACATAATTTTAAGCATGCACGATTTTTCTCTTCTCTTCTAAAACTAAATTACAAAAATCCTAAACGCAACAATTTTATAAACTGAATGTCATACAGGAATTTGTATAAGCATGTTAATTACATGTATGACGTATTATACAATGATACAATATTAAATTTAAAAGTATACATCAATTCAAACATCTCTATAAATATTTATAAATATCTTATCTCTATAAATCTTAAATCCATCCCTGCATGGAACACTTTTGCCATATCTTAATCAGATCTTCCAGTAATGGCCTTTTCTCTTTTAGACAAGGTGCAAAAAGGAATTGTTTTTGCACCTTGACCTGCTCTTGTAGCCAACCTCCAACCATTAGAACATTATCATAATTTAGCTTCTCTTTTTATTTTTTATAAATACTATTATGGACACTGCTCTAAAGAGTTAGCGTCTCTTGTGTCATCTACTAAAATTCACTTTTGTGTTACTCATCATTCAATAAAGGCTAATCCTTTTACTATGACTGTTCCTAAGTGCCCAAAAAATTCTTATCTGTTTTTTCGTGAAACTTTTTTTTCACTTGCTTCAGCTTTTTTTTTTATTCATATAATACACAATCTATTAATTTTTCTGTTAGTTGTTATTTTGCTCTATGAATTTCATCTTTTCTCTAACAGTAGGTACTTCCAGTCTTGTTGGAAATGAAAATGTTAAAAAAAAAAAAACATTTCCAATGAAAGCCCTCCAATGTATTGTAATAGTTGGGATGTTATGCATTTTACACTTTTTTTTTATAACAAAATTCTTTTTTTAGTAATAAAAAAGTTACCAATACAATAAACTTAGTAAATGATATAAAATTCCCAAAGTAGTAAATTAAAATTAGATTCATATATAGCAGTAATCGTAGCCAGCAGTAATTTTTGTTTTAAAAACTATTTTATCTAGTTTAAAAACAATATAACAGTGAATCGTTTTCGACATAAAACTTATTATAATATCATATCCCCCCTGTATAAGAATCGTTTTCGAAAATTAAGTAAAATATGCCATATAGTATCAATTTTATACTTAGAATATCATATCCCCCCTGTATAAGAATCGTTTTCGACATAAAACTAAGTAAAATATGCGATATAGTATCAATTTTATACTTAGAATATCATATCCCCTCTGTATAAGAATCGTTTTCGATATAAACTAAGTAAAATATGCAATATAGTATCAATTTTATACTTAGAATATCATATCCCCTCTGTATAAGAATCGTTTTCGATATAAACTAAGTAAAATATGCAATATAGTATCAATTTTATACTTAGAATATCATATCCCCCCTGTATAAGAATCGTTTTCGTTATAAAACTAAGTAAAATATGCAATATAGTATCAATTTTATACTTAGAATATCATATCCCCTCTGTATAAGAATCGTTTTCGATATAAACTAAGTAAAATATGCAATATAGTATCAATTTTATACTTAGAATATCATATCCCCCCTGTATAAGAATCGTTTTCGTTATAAAACTAAGTAAAATATGCAATATAGTATCAATTTTATACTTAGAATATCATATCCCCCCTGTATAGGAATCGTTTTCGACATAAAACTAAGTAAAATATGCAATATAGTATCAATTTTATACTTAAAATATATTTATATATATTTTATAGTATAAAAATAATATAGTATCAATATTATACTTAAAATATATTTATATATATATATTTGATTTTACTTTAACCATATATACTTTGTTTATGTCCGAAATTTATTTTGGACGGCGTAGGTGCACTTCTAAATGCTATAACTTTAAATCGCGTCTGCGTTTTTAATCTTCTTATGGGGGATATGATATTCTAGGCGGATACGATATTCTATTACAAATTACGTATGCGTAAACATTTTTCCAGGTCTGCGATTTTAGTAAAATCGGAATTGTACTTTTGAACGACAATATCTAGCACTAACCTTTATGTTTATGTTCAAGGCGATACGGACGTTTCAGGTACACCTCTAACAGCTATAACATGAAAGCGCAACCTCGTTTTGAGTTTTCAATGGGGGAGGTAATAATCTACCACATAACGTTATAGCCAGGCAGATCTTATAATTTACTACAATTCAGAAAGATAAAATGTTTATTTTAATCATAGTTTATGCCATTCTTAAATTTATTTCTGCAAAGGAATATCGTTTGTGTGAAGATAATCAAACAGAAGTTGTTGTAAATTTTACATATTCTAATAACTGCACAGAAAAGAATCAACAAATACATTGTTCAACAATTTCGGCTGCTTTATCTGTTCTAAATCTAACTAACTTATGTATTATCATAGAAGATAATCAAACATTGAGTAATGTAATCGTTATAAAAGATGTTAGCAATTTGAGCGTAATCGGTGTAAATTCAGAAATAGTAATTAATTGTGCATCAAATTTAAATGCTGGGATTTTGATATACAATGTTACAAGATTGTTGTTCATGAATCTCCATATAACCCACTGTGGTTCAGTAAGTAAGCAAACTTTTAGAAGGAATGCTATTACATTGTCATCTGCACTTTTTTTCTCTGATCTTATCAATGTCACTTTCAGAAATGTTCAATTTACTTATAGCATTGGTTATTCTGTTATTTTACAGAATTGCAGGGGGAAAATTGATTTTGAAACAGTTAATTTTCAAAACAATACAATTATTTTACCATTAAATGAGTCTTTAGAACATCGCTCAGGGGGAGGTTTACTAATTTTGTACTCAGAAGATAAAATAAATGAAATAGCAAATATAAATATAGAAAACTGTGTTTTCCAATGGAACTCTGGTATAATAAACAGTACAAGTAAAATAAAAAATTTAGCTAATGAATTTGATGTTCCCTTTGGTCGTGGTGGCGGGTTAAGTGTTTTCTTTACTGAAGTTTTAGGCAAAAATATTTTATCAATAACTAAATGTAAATTTTGGTATAATAAGGGTCTGTGGGGTGGAGGTTTATATATTTTTCAAGGATTAAACAGTAGCATAACAATCAAAGAATCATCTTTTTTTCACAATAATGGTACATTCGGTGGTGCCTTAAGACTTAGTAATAAAAATATTATAGAAAAAATTGTAACATTTCAAAATTGCAATTTTACGTATAACTCTGCTCAACTTGGTTCTGCTATTTATTTATTTCGAGTTTCTTTAGTTTTGAAACAATCACAATTCTCTTACAATCGTTGGCATTTTAAGCAAACTATAGGACTAGGTGCTATTTACACACATTATAGCAAAATTCAATTTTATGGTGAAAATTTTTTCGATAATAATTTAAATACAGCAATTATCCTTGAAAATGCAGTTGCATTTGTATCAGGACAAATTTATTTTGAAGGAAATAAAGGAAATAAAGGTGGAGCTTTAAGATTGTATATAAACTCTAAAGTTATAATGAGTTCCAATGAAAGCTCTATGTTTTTTATAAAAAACTCTGCTTTACAGGGTGGTGCTATATATGCTGAACAAAGTTTATCTTGTTCTTTTAATGTTGTCTATAAACTTGATGAAAATGAAAACTGTTTTCTTTCAAACAAAAATAGTGGAAAGTTAGAATACAGCAACAACACAGCAAGTTATGTAATAAATGATATATTTGTTTCTACTCTTCGATGCTGCCATTTTAAATTTTGGAGTTATTTTGGAACTAATAAATTTTTTACAGATCCAGTCAACTTATACGCATATATAGATAATTTAACAAGTATTTATTCTGGAAAACTAATTTATCCAACTGTTTTTTTAGTTGATGAGCTCAATCAAAGTTTATCAAGTTCAATAGATGTTTATCTTAATGGCTTATTACAAAGGTTTGTGGTTAAAGAAAATAAAATTACTATGCAAGTTTTTGGATCAAAAGAGCAAAATTATTCAATCATTTTCTCCTTAAAGAATGTTTATCAAACTATTATTGAATTTAAGCTAACGTTTTGTCCTTTAGGTTATGCCAAGGAAGCAGATAGTTGCATATGTAACAGTGAAAAAAACCTTCGTAAAGGAATAGTATGCAATACAGATGGAACAATATCTTTATTAGCTGGTTTGTATGTTAATTATACTCAAAAGGCAATACAAAATGATAATGAAACCACACATATTTGCCCTTATGGATATTGTACTCCTTGCCCAAATTTAACATGCTCGTTCAACCCAGATAACCAATGTGTAAAAGGGAGGTTAGGTTATTTATGTTCTAAATGCCAAGAAAATAAAACTGTTGAGTTTGGAGGGGAAGATTGTATTAAAAAATGCAGCTTGTTGAATTTACTTTTTATTTTACCAGGAATTCTTTTTATATTCGCTTTAGTTTGTTTTGCAGTAGCTTTTTTAAATATATGTATTTATGATTCATGGCTAAACTCTTGTATTTACTTTTACCAAGTTATTCAGTACCATGTTACAGCTACACAGAATCGAGAAGACACATTTGTTAATACTTTTCTTCAAAACATTATAAATTTTCATGGAGTTCATATTGGCCCGCATAAAATTAGTCTTTGTCTTATAAATGAATGGAATGATTTAGACAAAGTTGCATTTAATTATTTAATACCCTTGACAATGTTAGTTAGTGTTACTGTTATTGCAAAGTGGAACAAGTTGCACAATGCTTTACAAACTCTAAACAACAAAGTGATCTACCTTTTAAAAGTCAAATCCAATGAAGAAGTTAATTTAAAATGTGAAAACAATATTATTAGAGTTTATGTTTTGATTTCTGTGCTTGCATATGCAGATATTACAAGGATAACACTCACTATTCTTTACCCAGTGGAATACGATGGTGTAAAAAATCATGTTTATATCTACGGGGATTTGATTTTTTTTTCACAACGTCATCTAATTTATTCAATAATTGCAATCTTTTTTGTTTTGTTTATTGTTCTTCTATGGCCATTGCTACTTATAACAACAGTGTGGTGGACTAAATTGAAGGTCTTTCAATATTTTGGTCGTTTGTATCCAATTTTTTCAGCATTTAATGCACCGTTTCATGACCGTTTTCAATGGTTTGCTTCCTTATATTTCTTTTCAAGAGTTGTAATTATTGCTTTTGGAATTTTGATTGATGATAAACTTATTCAAATGGTTTCTGTAACAATATCATCTTTAACACTTCTGTTTGTTTTTACACTTTGCTTTCCTTATAAAAATCCAGCTTCCAATTATTTTGATATTTTTTTGCAAAGTTTGCTTTTACTGAGTGGTGTTCTTAGCATTGGAAAATATGGTTTACTTGTCAATAAGTACACCTTTTTTTTATTTTCTGTAGTCAGAGCTTTGATGATATTACCATTTATATTACTATTATTAAGATGGTTCTACTGTTTTTCTGTGTGGATTAATTTAAAAGGTATTTTTATTCTACTTTTAATTTTGTTAATTTACTATTTTTAATAAAAGTTCAAATTTTAAATTTACTATTTTCCAGTTATTAAAATTTTGTTTGACTTGATTAACTGTTAGCGATCAATTTTTTTTTCTTGAATTGATAATTTAATTATGTCTTTGAGTTAATAATAAAGTATTGAGAGGATTATGATTAGAGGATATTGAGACATAAATAGTTTTTTTTTTGTAGATTTTTCATTTATTTTGTATTTCTTTATGTAGATATATTTTGCTTCATCTGGGGGTATAAAAGTAACTATAAAAGTTTCCTATAAAAGTTTGACTATAAGATTATTTTAAAAATGGATGATAAAGATTATTTTAAAAATGGATAATAAAGATTATTTTAAGTACATAGATATTATAGAAAATGATAAATTCAAATAGTAATTTTATTTTAATTAAACTAGAAACATTTTTGATCACTAGTATAATAGTCTATTTTTAAGACTTGGTAATGTATCTTTCTTTTTGTTTTAGCCAAATAAAAAGTTGTTAGTTTGTAATTCACTATTGTCTAATTTTTTTTTTTTTTTTGTATCTTAAATAAGTTTAAAATTGCTTTTATTGTTTTAAGGTTAATTATTTATTGAGTTTTTTTTTATTATTATTATGTTGGTTAATTATTCAAGCTAGTATTATTCATTAAGAAGCATTTAATATTTATGTATTCAGAAAAACCAAATCTTTTAAAATATAACCATAAGATATTTACTTGCTTGTGTAAGTTGTCAAATAAAATAAAAGTAAATCGTCACATTTTAAAAATCGTTTTGCTAATATAAAAATGTTTGATTACAATAGATTAACATAACCAAGGAAGTTTAATAAACAGAAGACAATGTCATATAACATTTTGAAGCCAGTTTTTAAAATGGCTGCCATCTGGGTTAACCCAAAACATTTTAAGGAACTTAAGATAAAATAAAAACTTTATTAAAACCTTCTCAAAAGATTACACCAAATGATTAAGTTATTCGTCATATTAAGTTTGTCAGCCTACACTATCTTATAAATAATTTTTTTGCTAACTGAATGCTTTTTTCAGTTTATTCTAATAACATTCAGAATACTGAAATAGTCATTCAGATAACTGTATTTCAACATGATACTAGAAGATATTGAATTTCAGATAGTATAAAAGACTCTGTATATAAAGACCCTATACATTATAGGGTGAAGATTCAAAGCACAGTGGATTATTATAACATGTTATAGAAGAATTGTCACAGAAATGGTCCATCAAATAGTAAGTTGAGAAAAGATTTTCTCCAGGGCCTTCTGACGTGCTTTTGGATTAGCAGAAATCCTAAAGAACTGATGGAAAAGATCAAGAATGATAAGAAGAAGACTTCTGTAACCAAAGAGGAAGATTTTACATTCATCTTAGATCAGCTGTGAGAATGAAGTGGAATAATTGGAACAAATTATCAAAGGTTCTCATATGCTGTTGAAAGATCACAGAAGAAACATTTGCCTACCAGGGATAGGGTAGGAGACACTGCAAACATTTCACACAGCTCTGCAAGCAGTCATGATGATATTTCTGACTCAGGCTTTGTAGCAGACCTAGACAAAAAGAATCTAGCACATCAGTTTTCCTTCCAAAAGATATATTTTAAAGAAAACAGCTCTTATCGCTATAGGAGAGAGACTGTATGCTCGACATCACACTGCAATTGTGTCTTGTGT
The DNA here is from genome assembly GCF_022113875.1 of Hydra vulgaris. Classification (NCBI taxonomy): domain Eukaryota; kingdom Metazoa; phylum Cnidaria; class Hydrozoa; order Anthoathecata; family Hydridae; genus Hydra; species Hydra vulgaris. The sequence goes on along the minus strand of NC_061157.1, from coordinate 44,687,003 downwards.
CATTGCAAACTCTGGAGGTTATGTATCAGTTTTTGTAATGTCTAGTGCAACATCATTTAGAGCTATAGAAGAGGTTTTGTTTACAGAAGGAGCAAAGGTTAGAGAACAAATTTATACTCTTGTGCAATCATCAGTATTCCCTATAATTCTACACTTTGATAGCAAGATGGTTAAAGAATTCACAGATGGAAATTAATTGCAATATCACAGACTTGCTGTATTAATTCAAATAAATGGACAGACAGAGCTACCTCTCACTTTAAGTACAGGAAATGAGCAATCATGAAACTTCTTAACCAATTTGAGAAAGCTAACAAGTTTCACAGATATATTTTTGATACTACTTGTTCTAAAACTGGAAAACAGAAAGAAGTATGCATTAAACTAGCTGCAGAGGTTGATGAGCTTTTACTCCTATAAGAATGCAGATATCATGTGAAAGACATATTATTCACTGCTGGAACATCTAACAAATTAGTAACACAAATGGACCAGACAATTCTTTGTTTAAAAAGCTAAAGCTTGTGTGGAACTCTTTGAATCATGATTCAATTGTATTTAACAGAATGAAAACTGAGGATATCACTGACATCTGATTGCAGGATCAATTCAAGAAAGCTTTGGAGCTCTCTGAAAACACTATAAAATTGGGAATGTTGAAGAACTTTATATTATAAATTATTTTAATGTCAGTTTAAACAGCTGTAAAATAATTAAAAGTACATTATCCAGTAAATTACAGCTTAGGATAATGATATCATGTTTAATTTGTATAGCTTCTTGCACCATACACAATGATTATGATTAAGTTCATGTACGCAATTTAAAACATTTAGAACATTTAAGTTCATGTACGCTACAAAAAATTTTTGTTTTATGAACATACATGGAAACATAAAAAACTTGAATGTTCTTAAAACTTCTTGGTATGGAAGAACAAAAAGAATACTTGAGAACACTAAAAACCCGCCAAATTAACGAACAAACTAATTCTATTAGTTCAAAAAATGCGCTGACTAAGCAAAATAAAATTCGAGAGTATTCTGTTGAAATGTTTTAGAAATTGTATTCACGATTAGTAACGTTTTGAGATTTCTAGCATAAATTGTTTTAAGAATTTATTATCAATACAATGGCTCATTTTCGGAGCCACATCTGCAAAGCCATAAATCTTATAAATTATTATTATTTGTTTACAAAAATAAATGTTTTAAATATAATAATAATAAGGTATAACTGTAACAACTGTTTTAAACAGTTGCGAAGTGCGATAACATAAGATATTGCACTGTAACAGCTCATTTTGTCTTTTGTTTGTGTTTTAACAAATAGTTTCTACAAAATCCAGCTCTGTCTAGTTTGTTTTTGAAGTTATTTATTGAAGTAGCTTCTATTATTTCAGATGGTAAGCTGTTCAACGCATTTACAACTCGATTTTAGAAAAAATGATACCTGAAGGTATATCTGCTAAAAGGCTTCCTCATTTTGAATTTGTGTTGTCGCAGACATGGACCCTCCTCCAATGCATTTCCACAATCGTTAGCAACCCAATTTACTTTATTGTGCCCATGCTGAATTTTATATTGTTAAATCAGATTTCCACGTAGTCTACGTTCTTCCAGTGACGTTAATTGCATAATATTCAACCTAGCCTCATATGATAATTTCCTAATTGTAGGTGCTAGTTTGTTTGCTCTTTTTTGGATTTTCTCAATCTTGTCAATGTCTTGTTTTAAAAATGGAGACCATGCCTAGACCGCAAACTCAAGATGTGGATGTATGAACGTTGTATAGAGCATTTTTATCATGTTTACATCTAAATATTTAAAGCTTCTCTTTATGGTACCTAACATTCTGTTTGCTTTGCTGGTTGCTGAATCAACTTGTGAGTGCCATTTTAAATCGGATTGAACCATTATACCCAAATCACATTCAGCTTTTGTGTTACACAATGTATAATTGTAATTGCAATCAATATCAGTCCTTATAAATGTAGCATTTAAATTTTTTTTCCCAATATGCATAACTTTGCATTTTTCATAATTAAATTTTGTGAGCCAAATAGATGACCATGCCATTATATTATTTATATCATTCTGAAGGCTTATTGAATCATTAAGATTTTTTATAATATTTATTATTTTACTATCATCAGTGTAAAGTTTAATAGGGTTTTTGACTTGATATGGCAAATCCTTAATAAAAATTAAAAACAGCAGTGGTCCTAAAACTGACCCTGTGGTACACCACTATAACTGGTAGCCAATCTGAGACAGTGTCCCCAAGGACCACTCTCTGTTTTCTGTTAGTTAAAAAGTTCTCTATCCATCCCAGATAATTTCTCACAATACCATATGATTGAAGTTACTTTATCAAAAGCCTTTTCAAAGTCTAGATACAACATATCAACTGAGTGGCCATTTTCTAGTGCATCTGTTATGATATCAAGAGTTTCCAATAGGTTTGTTTTGCAGCTTTTATTTTTTCTGAACTCATGCTGATTTTCATTTAATAAGCTGTTATTTATTAGATAATCCATAATTTCATCTCTAATGAGTGATTCCAAAACTTTACATGGGATAGAAGTCAATGAGATTGGCCGTAATTAAATGCAATGTTCGTATTACCTTTTTTAAAAATTGGTGTTATATTTGCTAATTTCCAGAGCTCAGGTAATTTTTTCTCAGTCAACGATTTTATATATATTAAATGTAATGGTTCACAGAGAGTACTATGACATTTATTTAAAACATATGGGCTTATCCCATCTACTCCGATAGCTTTGTAAACATCTAATTTTTTTAATTTTTTTTTCAATAGTATGGCAAGTTATTTTATTATTTATATCTACTTCTAGAATAATTTCAGTCTTCTGCGGTATATTTGGCATGTTATGTTTATCTTCGTTAACACAAAATTAATTGAAACTATTGTTTAAAATATTTGCTATAGATTCTCTATTTGTTACAATGTTATTTTATTCATTAGTCATTCCTCCTTTAACTTTTTTGTTAGAATTTACATAACTATAAAATAACTTGGGATTTCTTCTTGATGTTTCACTGATTTTTTTTCATATTCAATACGTTTTAACCTCATCATGTTTTTAACTAATTTACAGTAGTACAATCCATTGGTTTCTCCGTGCAGCAGCCTTGTTTGTTAAGGTTCGTGATTCTGAGTTCTAAAAATATATATTATTTAAACAGTCAAAATTTTGAAAGTTTTGTTGTGTGTCATTAATAATTAGGGTGCTTATTATTTACAAAAGTCACAAGTTGTGATTTTCTATTATTATAACGTTTTTTATTAATTGTCGACAAGAGTCACAAGTTGTATTATATGCTATATAAAGCGAACAATTTTTTTTGCAAATGTCAACTTTGTATATAAGTAAAAGAAAACGTTAACAACAAAAAAAATGGCTTTTAAATGTGTCGAACAACAAGCTAACTGGGCATGTCTATTATCTCCGCAATACGAAGATAGACAGCCAAAGCGATTTATTCGGCAGATGACTTCCTTCTTGGCAATAAACAATATAACTTCAGATCAACAATTAGCGTTTTTGCTTGCCACTCTGCCGTTAAAGACTTACAAGACCATGGAAGAATTAACAGCACCGGAAGTTCCAGAGGATGTTTCGTACGAAGAATTGGTAACGAAATTAGAAACGTTGGAAATAAGAAATTCATCGTTAATCTCACGGTATGAGTTTGGAAAAATTTACAGAGGTACTAAAGAATCTATACAGACGTTCGCGCATCAAGTGATTCGAGCAGCTCAAGACTGCAAGTTCTTGCCCTCAGAGAGAGACGGTCGACTTAGTGACCAATTCATAATTGGCATTAATGATGGTGCCATTCTGCGTGCCATTCTTCGGGGAGACGATGCATTGAGCTTTGACGATTGTGTCAAGACTGCATTCGTGGTTGCACAAACAAGATTAGATGTGCATGTCTATCTGTAAATGAAGAAGTAAATGCGATTCACCGGACGACTGGAACGACAAGTTATACACGAAGAAAGAAAGATAAGATAGAAAGATTCAATGTTACGATGTCACGAAGATAGAAAGATTCGAGGTTACAACTGTGCATCCTTAAATCACTTTGCACGTGAATGTACCTCTTTATGCAAAAAATGCTTGCATAAACATGCTGCAAAACACTGCTACAAACGTCAATGAAACCGGGAAAACTTAAATGGGACGATATCGCATTAGGTATCTCTACAAGACTGACTAAAATGTGATTCCTGTAGTAAATGTTGCATCAATGGGCGGAATAATTCGATGCAAAGAAGTTAGTGCTAAAATATGCCACCCAACGAACGGGTGCTTGGTGGATGTGGTGGTTCTGAGTGTGAATGAAGTAATAAACAAATATGACATGATTATGGGTATGGACTTAATAAAGATGTGTGATGGACTACAAATTGGCACTGGAAAACTGAAATTGTGTAATTCTTTGATTGAGTTGTCATCGAAACTTCGTGTTGCGACAATTGAAATTGGAACAAGCAAAGCTTATTTTGATGGCAAAAAATGGATTGTAAGTTGGGAGTGGGAAAACGAACCTAAAATGAAAAATAGAACAAGTCAGTATAATGTAGCTGACCAACGTTGTGAGGCGTTTAACAATATATGAATGGATCAAATATATGAATGGATCAAAGAAGGTATACTCATCAAATATGACGATCAAATTATGGGAAAACCTAAAGGTCTACTACCATTAATGTGTGTCATTCAAGATAATAAAAAAAAGATAAGACCTGTGCTTGATTATCGTGAGCTTAACATGTATGTAAAAGCCTCTACAAGGGATGCTGATGTCATCAATGATGTAATGAGGGAGTGGAGATTCATGAGTAAAAACAGCAATGACTCGGTAGTGGGTCTAAGAAGAGCATATTTACAAATTCATGTGCATAAAAGGCATTGGCCTTACCAGACGGTTATCTATAAAAATCAGCGATATGCACTTACACGTTTGGGCTTTGGTCTAAGTTTGGCACCAGTGATGATAAGCTCAATATTGCGGTATGTTCTCCAACAAGATTCTGCACTGGCAAAAACAACAAGAGGATACATTGATGACACCCTAGCAACCAATGGAAGAAAGCTGGTGATACATATGAAGAAATGGGGTCTTCATGCAAAAGCACCTGGATATTTTGGCGAAAATATCCAGGTGCATTCGTGTACTAGGATTAGAAGTCACAGTAAATCCATTAACAAAGGAGATGTTGTGGAAGAGAGGACGCGAGCTTCCTATTATTAAATCTGTGCTCACAAAGAGGGATATATTCTCATTATGTGGTAATCTGATTGCTAATCTACCAGTTGCTGGATGGTTGAGACCGGCATGCAGCTATATAAAAAGATGTACAAACGAAGCAGGTTGGGATGAACCTATTACGAATAAGTATGTTATCGAAATGATGCAGGAAGTTGTAGATAAAGTCGTAAAGTGCGATCTGGCAAAAGGTGTATGGAATGTTAAACCAAATGCATCTCTGACTGTATGGTGCGATGCAAGTTTGCTGGCAAAAGGAGTTGTGATAACGCCAGGTGACAGAAAGATAGAAGATGCGACATGGCTCCGACCAAAGTCTGATGCAATGCATATCAATGTGGCCGAATTAGATGCATGTATTGAAGGTCTAAATATGGCATTGAAATGGAATCCAAGGGATGTCTCCATTAAAACTGATTCGAGGATTATGTCATAAATGTAACTGTTACATGGGTACCAACAACTAAAAATATTGCAGATGAACTCACAAGAGTGCCAACAAAATGGATAAAAAACAAAGTTGCAGCACAAGAATGTAATACCATTTATAAGTACGATAAACAGCAGATTCGAAAAATTCATTTACTAGCACACATGGGAGTTTCCAAGAGTATGGAGTTATGTATGCGCGCTGGTATCCACGTTACCAGAGACACAGTGAAACAGGTTGTCGCAGAGTGCGATGAATGTAACTCGATTGACCCTAATGTGATGTTGTGGGATAAAGGAAATCTTGCTGTTAGCAAAGTATGGGAAAGAGTAGCCTGCAATGTTACTCATGTTGATTCATTGCTATATCTCACTTGTATTGATTGCGGCCCAAGCAGATATACGTTATGGACACCATTAAGCGACGAAAGTGCAACTATGGTTGTTCAAGCGTTAGAAACAATATGGTCAACACTTGGACCTTCTTCTGAAGTTCTTCTAGATAACTCTAAGTCATTAAGATCTCAGCTTATGCAAACTATGGCTGCGAAATGGGAAATAAGGCTCATCTATCGAGCTGTTGAAAAACCATCGGAAAATGGAATAGTTGAAAAAGTTCATCGGACGGTAAAAAGAACAAATGCAAGAGTAAAATGTGGTATTTCCATGTCTGTATTTTTAATCAATAACGTTCCATCAAAACACGGCAGACCTTTTGAAATATTTTGCCAACATCACAAACGAGTTCGAATTCCTGGAATCGTTAAAATCGAATCAACACAAAAGTCGATGACAGAGTGTCGTGAATGGAAAGTTGGCGACAAAGTGTGGGTGAAACCCAAGCACATAACGCCGTGTACGCAACGATGGCTGAAAGGAAGTATAGTGGCATTGCATAATGGTTTAACAGCTGAAGTTGATGTCAACGGACATACGTTACCACAACATTTTTCTCATCTGCAACATCGTCGTGTAGACACAAAAGAAGAAGATACAACAGATGATTTTAATTCAACACTATTTAAACTTCCCGAAACGAGCTCAAAACACATTGTCAATGATGATTCAAATCTTCAAATAATTCCTCCGGATAATGGTAAAAATGACAATAGTACGGGCAGCGATCAAAACTATTCAACAGATGGTGAGACAGAGTCACAGCCTGTTCAATTCACTCGCTATGGAAGGAGAGTACTTCCTAATCGGAAGTACAACGATTACGTATGAGCTCTTGTTGAGCTAAGGGGGATGTTGTGTGTCATTAATAATTAGCGTGCTAATTATTGACAAAAGTCACAAGTTGTGATTTTCTATTATTATAACGTTTTTTATTAATTGTCGACAAGAGTCACAAGTTGTATTATATGCTATATAAAGCGAACAATTTTTTTTGTAAATGTCAACTTTGTATATAAGTAAAAGAAAACGTTAACAACAAAAAAATGGCTTTTAAATGTGTCGAATAACAAGTTTATTATAAAGTATAGATTTTATTAGTTTTTTATATAAATTATATTTTTTTTTTAAAAGCATATTATTTTTATGTAAATGTAGTTTTGTATATCTGTTTTTTATCATAATGTAATCTTTTAAAGCTCACCAAAGACGTTATCAATGAAGTTATTAATAATCATTAAAGTTAATAAAACTAATTATGTAACAAACATATAAGAAGTTTCTGATTACTAAACACAAACAATACATACAATGTAATTCGCGGATGAACAAGCAGCGTGTCTGAGGTCACAACAGAATGCAAATATATGAGCAAGTTATTAGATATAAAGAAAAGTTTTTAGATAGTGGTTTACTAACTCTAATTATTTTCGCTTAAGTTGCCATTTTTAAAAACTTATTATACTTTTTTCTGCTTTAAATACTAATTAAAATTAAAAAGCCCACTCTCTAAACATCACCAGCAATATTGTGAAGCAGTTTTGCTTTCTCGTCAAAAAGTATTTTCAACATTTTTAGTTGATTTTTATCTAGTTAATTTCTATAGTAATTCAATGATTTAATTATTTCATTTGTTTATTTTATTATTAAGAATTGTTTTAAATATATTAAACTTTTTAAACTACACAAAACATAAAAAAGTTATTAAAAAAATTAACTTTTTTATTTATAAAATAATTTAGCTTAGATAAAACTAAAACTTGCAAGCTTTGTTAAATAAAGAAATTTGTTTCCTTTTTAAACAATGGTAAGATGTTACTTTATATAAAAGAAATTATAAAAAGCGATGTTTCAAAAATTTCTTTTTCATATGTAATTTATTTTGCTTCAAGTTTTTTTGCGTTAAAATATATTTTCTTTCTTTTTTTTTTTTTTTTGCAATTGTCTTTTATCGCTCTCATTCATCTTTGGCGCATTTTTTTGCTTTTTAAATTGTTTTCAAAATGACTGAAAATTCTGGCCAGCTTTTTCCAACTAAATATTATTTTCGTGGTCAGCAATCGAGAGCAATCGCTTCCGTTTCCTGACCAAGTCAGTCTGTTGTACCTATGGACATGTACCTAGGGACATGTCCCTAGGTACATGGTTTTCCTTTTAAGGAAATAGAGGAGAGGAAAAGAAAGAAAACAACTTGTTACAACAAATCGAAAAAAACAAAAACAAGAAAAACCGTTGAAAAATAAAGTTTCCAAAAAATACAAATTGAAAACAAAAAAGACAACACACGAACCAGTCGAACCCACAAACCGACAACCCAACGAACCAGTCTTGTAAGAAGATTCTCCTTAATTAAAGTATTTTTTTATTCTAGAAAAATTGGTATCACTCTTTTTGACCTATAATTATGTTTATTTACAATTTAAATATTTGTTTGTTCTGGAAAAATTGATCTCACTATTTTTTATTTAGTGTTAACTATTTTAAATAATATTGTTACCTTCACTACAAATAAATAGTTCTTTTAACGATCTATATTATTGTTTTAGTTTCCTTTTTTATTTATAATTATTAGCTCAATAGAAGCCATTTTAAGTATTCGATTACCCATCGTCCCAGGTACAACCGCAGTCCCTAGGTACAACCACCTATGTCCTTAGGTACAACCCCATGTTGTACCTAGGGAAAAAGTTAGACCTCATTTTGTGGTTAAAAAAAAGTACAAAAAAATTGTATTATAAAGCAGAGATTCTCATTAAAAGTACACAAAGGACCATATTTTCCTATACAGTTTTCAAAAGTTCAATTATATTCACAGATGAAAAATTATACTCATTAACATAAAAGTGTCCCTAGGAGAATGTTCCCTATGTTTTATTCATGTTTAAAACTTGTGATATTAGTTATATGTTTGCTAGAGTTTCTGGTCTAATCTATTCTTAGTTTTTTACTAGTGTAAAATTTGACAAACTAATATGCCAAGGAAGTGTGTAAATTTAGTGCACAATTTTTTATTACATTTGTGGTGAAACTAACATTTTCCTAACAGAAAAGAACTGACACCTCTTGTGAAAACTACTTACCAGCATTACTTCAATATGAAAGTAGGGGACCAGGATCAGTCATGGGCTCTAAATATAAGCTGTAGTTTTTGTTTGATTATACTATGAGAATGGTTGAAAAATTACAAACTTTATAAAAATATATTTGAAAAAACTAAACAATAAAAATAAATTTACTATTCAAAGTTGTTAAAAAACCCAATGAAAATGCCAAAAAGATGCGAAGTGTAATTAAAAAAATAATAATGGAGTAAGCATTTAGTCAAAAAAATCTCTTAGTAATGGTAAAATAATATATGACAAGTCAATAGTTGCTGAAAATCTATACAGCTTCTTTTTTAATATTAATTCAAACTTAACTGTAACTTTGGATCAATGTATTGTCTTAATTTGAACTATGATCCAACTGAATGGAGATTATTCATAGACTCGTATAAGCTAAGCTTGAAAGCTTGTATTATTGCACAATGAAAACCTTCTTCCTTCTGTTCCTATTGGCCATGCAGTTCATCTGAAAGACACTTATATAAACATGAAAGTTCTCCTTAACTCAATTAATTACTTAAATCATTGAACACAAATTTGTGTTGATCTAAAATCATTGTTATACTTTTAGGCATGCAATTAGGGTATACTAAATACTGCTGCTTTTTGTGTATGTGGGACAGTAGAGGCAGAAGTTTGCATTATATAAAATAAGACTGGTCTGCAAGAAATCTCAACACATATAAAAAAAAATGTTATTATTGAACCACTTGTGGATCCAAAAAATATTCTTCCACCATTATATATTAAGTTGGCTTTAATGAAAAATTTTGTTTAAGGTATGAACGAGGAAGGACAGGCTTTTAGATATTTAAGAAATAAATTTTCAAAAATAAGTGATGCAAAAGTTAAAGTGAATATTTTTGTTTGGCCACAATTACGTCAACTTATGAAGGATATTGTATTAAACGAAGTTTTGAAGAGGCAAATAAAGGAAACTTGGGAAGCTCTTAAGGGAGTGATTTGTGGATTTTTAGGCAACAAAAGAGATGATAACTACATTTAATTGGTAACATTACTTCTTCAAAAGCACTATCAACTTAGATGTAACATGTTCCTCAAGATTCATTTGCTCCAGTCACACCTAGAATTCTTCAACCCCCCCCCTCCCCAGTTGTGGAGTTGTTAGTGATAAACATGAGGGAAAGTTTCACCAAGTTTTTTTCTGTAATGGAACAAAGATATCAGGGTTGTTATAATGAGGCTATGCTTGCAAATTACTGTTTGTTTGTCTGTAGGGACCCTCCAGAACTCGTCTACAAAAAAAAAAAAAAAAGACCACAATCTCGTGACGATACCCCATAACCATCTTTATACCTATTAACTTGATGATCATGATTTTTTTCATGAAAAAACCAAATTTATTATAAATATTATTAGAATATGTAAATTATATGTTAACTGAAATAAAAATTTATTGGTATTGTATGTCTCAGAAATTAGAGCTAATAAAAAATTTTCATTGTCATTTTCTTTTTTCTCAGCCCAAAATTAGTCTAATGTGAATAAAAATGCTAAAGATACAAAAAAAAATTTTTTTGTTGCCCAGTGTTATCTTGAAATGGCCAAACTCACAAATTTATGGTGCTGTCTGGAGATGTTCAGTACAGACTCTGAAAACCTGGACTTGTACATCATGCCAGGTTTTTGATGAAATGAATTAACTCTATGAAGATGAGCCTCCACAACCTCAAGAAAAGAAAGAAATGGATTTCAAATTAATTCTTATGCATAAAACTGTCCATAAAAATTTTTTTTTTTAAATTGGTCAGGGGGAAGGTCCCCATTTTTTGAGCTTTTTAGGCTTTTTTTTTGGCAAAAAAAACAACATAATTTTGTGTTAAAAAAAGGCTCAATAATGGCCTAAAAATTGAGTTATGGTTTATTGCAAGGACTGATGTGATCATGTGACCACTAGAGTGGTCCAAATGTGATATAAAAAAAAATGTGTATAGTAATATCTAGGGTGGGCATCATATCAGAAACAATATTATTTAAAATTTTGAAAAAAGTCTACTTTTGTTTTATCCGTCTGAAGACCTGAAATCAATTTGAAATGACTTCAAGAGACTGATGATTGCTGCGCTGGACCAAGAAACTCTGGATCATCCATCAAAGCAACCCAACATAAAATCCATTTTGCACACCCAACTTGTCCAGTTGCTTGATCTTGTAGTCATTCTCATTCAAGGTTTTAACAAGAAATTAACCAAGAATTAAATAACCAAGAATTTGACAAATATTAGAGATGTCAATCCTTTTGCACAAATTTCACCATGACAATGAAAATTTTTCTTTTTAACTTAATCATAGTGATTTTTGATAATTATTGTAAATTTGTTATATACAACCTCCCTCTTCATTAGAATGGCATCACCCCTACCCCCCTATCCCATTAGGAAGAGGGGTTGTGTGACTACTGACCAGACCACATACAGATCACTAATCACCTATAATAAAATGATAAAATAATTTAGATAATTAGATATTAAGTATCTAATTATCTAAATTAATTTAGAGACCTTCATTTGAACCATAATTGTCTCTATAAAGTTACTGCCTACTTTATTTGTGCCCCTATCTACTACAAAGACCAGATCAAAGAGAGGGCAACACTTGTATAAAGAACAACAATATTTTAATTCTTATAAGTTTTTCTACTCTAAAATAAACAAAGTAAATAATCAAAACACAACATTCTCTGCAGCCATAATATAAACAGAATATACTATAATATAAACAAGGTTCTTCATGTATCTTCTTCTATAAGTCGTAATGGTCAATGAATTACTCTTGAGGATCTACGTGTGTCTTTTCCAGGTGTTATTAATAACAACGGATTGATCGGACAAGCATCATTGACAAGATTTTCAGTTAGTGGAGGTTGATTAGGAAAGTTTTCAAGATTGGTATTGGTAAGTCTATATTTCTCAGGTGTTAATGGTTTATAGGGGTAAGAAGATTTATTAAAAGCATTCTCTGGTGAAGGTTCAACATTATTAAAAGCATTCTCTGGTGAAGGTTCAATATGATTTTTTTGATCAATGATTGAAGCAGAACTTGTTGGAGCTAAGTGTCTTAGGGAAACTGTGGTTTCTCTTCCATCTGGATACTTTATGTGAGCATATTGAGGATTAGCATCTATGAGTTGCACTTCATCTACCAGTGGTTCATACTTATTATTACGTAAATGTCTTTTCATTAGTATTGGTCCAGGATGACTTAACCATGAAGGTAAAGTGCATCCAGAGGCTGTTTTACAAAGGTGCTTAAACATTCTTTCATGAGGTGTCTCCATTGTTTTAGTATTTACTAAGGATCTTATAGAATGGAGAACGTCTGGCAATACTTTTTCCCAAGCTTTGATGGGTAAATTGTGTTGTCTAGTAGCAATCTCAATAGATTTCATTATGGTTCCATTATACTTTTCGGCTTGTCCATTCCCTTGTGGATTATATGCTGTAGTATGACTTGTTGCAATACCTTTCTCTAGTAAGTATTGTTTTAATTCTTTACTGATGAAGGCTGAACCTCTATCGGAATGGATGTAACTTGGCAAACGAAAAACCGAGAATACTTGTGACAAACACTTAATTACAGTCTGAGCTGAAATATCAGGGCACAGGATTGCAAAAGGAAAACGAGAATACTCATCAATTATGGTTAAAAAATACCTGTTATTAGTTTCCGAAGAAAAAGGTCCTTTAAAATCTAAGTTCAAACGTTTCAGTCGTTGTGTTGCTTTTATCAAATTAGATTTTAGTGGTTTGTAGTATCTAGGCTTACATTCACAACATAGTTTGCACTGATTAGTTATTCGTTTAACATCATCAATTGAGAAAGGTAAATTACGGTTTTTAATAAAAGCATAAAACCTAGTTACTCCAGGATGACAGAGTGATTGATGAAGCTGAATTAAGTTGTTAGTGTTTATTGCTGAGCAATGTATTCTAGAAAATGTGTTAGCTATTTAGTTTCCCTTCCTTGTAAACAATGTCATAATTATAGCACGATAGTTCAATTTTCCATCGATAAATTTTATCATTTTTAATCTTTGATTTATGTTGCTTTTCGAAGATATAGGACACAGGTTGCTGATCAGTATTAAGTTTAAAATGGCGTCCAGTAAGGTAGTGTTTCCAATGCCTGACTGCTTCTATTATTGCGCAAGCTTTTTTCTCAATAGAGGGATGTTTGAGTTCAGATTTTTGATGTAATCTTGAAAAGAAAGCTATAGGGCAGCCATTTTGATTAAGAACTGCAGCTATAGCAATGTCAGATGCGTCCAATTCTACTTCAAACGGAACATTTTCGTCCACATAATCTGTTACACCATTTGCAATGTCTTGTTTAAGTTGATCGAAATCATTTATACAGTGATGATCTAATGGGTACTTGGTGTTTTTGGTGAGAGAAGCTATCTTATGGAATCCATTTAGAGTAGTATGAGAATAGTCCAATGATACGCTTCATGGATTTAGCATCATGAGGAGGAGGCATTTCTTTCATAGGTTGAAGACGACTAGGATCTGGTTTGAGCTTTCCTTCTTCTATAAGATAACCAAGAATGCAAATTTTATCTTGGGAAAAGCTACATTTATCAGGATTATAAGTAAGATTTATATTTTCAGCTGACTTGAGAAATTTTTCCAAATTAATATCATGCTCCTCTTGGGTTTTACCACATATTGTCACATTATCTAGATAAGCATAAGTATCTAAAAGTCCTTCTTTTTCTATAAATTCGTTTATGGTATGTTGAAAACAAGCAACGCCATTTTCAATTCCAAAAGGCATTCGCTTAAATTGGAACAACCTCCCATTTGCTTCAAAAGCTGTAAATTTTCTATCATTTTTGGTAATTGGAATTTGATGGTAGGCTGATTTTAAATCAACTGTACTAAATATTTTGTATTGAGCAATTTTGTTTACTAGATTATCAATCCTTGGTAATGGGTAAGCGTCTAGTTGAGTATACTTATTTATTGTTTGACTGTAGTCAATAACTAATCTTTTCTTAGAGCGTTCTCCTTTAGTTACAACTACCTGAGCTCTCCAGGGAGAATTTGTATGTTCGATAATGTCCTCTTTAAGCATACGTTGTACTTCCATTTCAATGAATAATTGGTCTTCTTTGCTATATCGACGAGATTTTGAAGCTATTGGTTTACATTTAGGCGATAAATTGCCAAATAAATTAGGAGATACATTCAACTTCGACAAACCACAAATTAATAGTGGGGGTCTTTTTCCTTCAAACTTAAGAGTTACAGCTTTGTGTTGTTTTTGAAAATCGAGACCCAGAATAACATTCATGCATAACTCATTTAAGATCTTAAGTTTTACTAGTTTATAATGCTCATTTTTTATTGAAATATTGACAAAAACTACTCCACAAATTGTACTAGATAAAGATGATGAAGCCATAGATACCTGTTTTTGGTTTTGTCTATGAACTGTCAGGTTTAGTTTTTGTACCAATCGAGGGTGAATAAAACTATCAGTGCTACCCCTGTCAATGAGAGCATTTACGAATGAACCATTAACCAACATGCCAAATGTTTTATGTTCAGGGTAGTCTAGTCAAGTGAGTGAAGGATTGTATGAGTTCAAAGGTTGATCAACAAGATTCATCCCTGCTGTTGTAAGTTTAGAAGATTTACATAACTTGGCAAAATGACCAACTTGGTCACTTTTAAAACAAATCTACTCTCTAGCAGGAAAGACAGCTTTAGCATGTCTTTGATTCCCACAGCTCCAGCAATTTGAAACAGAATTTGAGTTAAATTGCTTTGGCTTTTTTTGTTATTGCAGCTACTGTTGTATCTGATGTATTATACTGGAGGTAATTTTCAGCATTTTTCTGCGCTGATTCCAAGGTTCTAGCTTTTGAAAATATTTCATCCAGACTTATTGTACTGTTTTCTAGTAGTCGCTGTCTGACAACCTGTGAATTTATTCCTGTTATAAATGCATCTCTAATATATTCATCGCAATATTCAATAGCAGACACCTGTTTAAAGTTACATTATTTTGCTAAAACTTTAAGAGCGTGTAAATACTCATCAAAACTTTCTCCTGGCTGTTGCTTACGAGTTGCCAAGAGGTGTCGTGCATAAACCTCATTTGATGGTTTGATGTACACAGATTGTAAAGCTTGTATTGCTGCTTCATAATTTGGACATTTGCTTATTATTTAATAAACATTTAATAAACATAATAATAAATTTCGTTGTGACGAAATTAGTCAGGATTTTTAACTTATTGAGTTCTTGAGGGAGTTCATCAAGATAATATTCAAATGTTCTGAGCCAATTTTTAAATAATTTTGTTGCTGAAGGTGAGTTTGGTAATGTATCCAAGCGAGAAGGTCTTAGAGCTCTATCCATATTTTATTTTGATAAGAGTAGAAAATTGAAACACTTGTATAAAAAACAACAATATTTTAATTCTTATAAGTTTTTCTACTCTAAAATAAACAAAGTAAATAATCAAAACACAACACAACCATATCTTTCTTTTTATTAATAAATGACTTATAATTAGTTGCTTATAATGACTTATATAAAGGCCAGTAGGCAGATTAGAGGGGATTGGTTTCTAGTAACACATTCAGGACTGGTTTCTAGTAACACATTCAACCATTGATAATTGAAAAATAGGGTTATTTAAAAATGCTGGCATTTTTGGTGTGAATTTGACAAGTTTATGATGTTTGCATTTTCAGGTAGTTGGATCTGATGGTCTTATATGCTGTTAATCATAGATCAAAACAAAGTGTTATAAAAATTTACAAGCATTTAAAAATGGCTGATAAAAATGGCTCTAAAAATGGACTTTTTAGGCAAATGGACATTTTACTTTTAGATATATTTGAGTTCTAAACTGCCACAAGCTGTCTATATTTTGCACAGACAGTAGTAGCTAATCAGAAAACTTATCTGTAAAGACTTATGGATGAATAGTAAAATGCTACAGTTAGTTTTATTTTGGCATATTTTAGCAATTTTAGGATTTTGAGGTCATTATTTTTCTCTATTTTAATACAAGTTAATTAAAACCACTTTTTTAAAGAAAGAACTATCCAAAAAATTTTTGCCGAACCAAAACACTTTAAGGTCTACAGTTTGGTCAGCATTGCCGAATGGCAACCCTAATTCCGAGGGTTGAGTAGTTGATCTTATGTAAATAAAATTTATATTAAACGTGGTTTGAATATTGCCAAATAAGTTGAGTTTAAATTTTTTTGATAGTTTCGTTTTCAAGTTATAAAAAAAAAATCATTTCAGCTTGAAAACTAAAAGCACAAAAAATAAAATAAACCACTAAAAGTTAACGTTTTGTTTGTGTTTACTTATTTTAATGACGCATTTCTTTGTAATTCTACAAAAAGGTGTCTTTAAAGCTGTTTATTTTTGTTGATTTTTCAAACTTTATTTTCAAACAAGATAGTCACTACTTAACTTTTTTTATTTTTTTATTTTTGGGTTAACTTTTACTTTCTTATAAACTATTTACTACAGCTTGAAGCAACTTAATACCAAATATTGTCGGTATATATTGCTAATGTATATTGGGTTAAGTATATTCTTGACAATTCTGTTATTTCTTTATATGAATTAGCATTAATATGAAATTCTTTGCTTTTATTTAAAATATATATTTTTTAAATTTGTATTTAAAATGTTTTTTTATGTCTAAACACAATGTGGTAATAAAGACAGCATACAGCAAAACAAGAGATTTCCTATATTTTAGATATTCATAAAAATAAGACAGCATACAGCAAAACACGAGATTTCCTATATTTCAGTTATTCATAAAAATAAAATACATTTCTTTTCAAAAATCTGTTTAATTACTTTAATTTTGATGAATTGAGAAATATATTGCATTCCAGTGTTATTATAGTTTTTACAATGTGAACAAGTTGTGTACAAAAGAACGTTCTTGATAACGTTTAGATTCACTGTGCGCAGCAACTGGGTGGAAACTGTAAAAAGTAATGTTGCTGACAATTTTGGCGTGGGAAGGAGCCTAACGGGAATGATAATATCTTCTGTTCCCATGTTAGTCTTTATTCAGTACATCCCCGGTAATAATATAGTGTTCTTTATGATTAAGTAATAAACCCCTTTTGAATGCTGTAAAAGTAAAGAGTATTTAGTTACTCGACTCCATAAATATTTATAAAATTATTTTTATAAATAACTTATTTTTGTGTGTTTTTGTTTAAATAATTTATTTTAGTTTTCATGAAACGCTGTTTATGTAAGAAATTTTTTTAATATATTTCAGATTGGTTTAGAGATCGCATTCTAAATAAAGTACGGTACTTTTTGTTAAAGAACTAAATAAACAACGTTTATTGTAACTTGCTTAATTATTTGCATTATAGTTGAGAACTTATAGCATATTTGTTCTTAGCATATTTCAAATTATTGTAATATATTAGTTTATTGATATGATCACTAGTTTATTGATATGATTATTTATTTGTGCTTTTCTCTATACATCTCTATAGCTTACCTTTTTAAAGATTTTTTTTTTTAAAATAAGTTTTTAATATTATTTTTATTAAATAAAGTTTAATCTTTAGTAGTTTAAATAATTAAATTATTTTTATTTTTTATTACTCAAAATTTATAATGATAGGAATTTGATCACATTCTAACGCAGGATTTTTATTAGGCATGTGGGCTTCTATATTTTAAAAATCTTTTGACTGAAATTTTGATTATTTTTATTAAAGATTCATTAAGAATGAGCTTTTCATATATAATATTTTACAAAGATAATTTTTTATAATATATTATTAAAGCTATGAATATTAATATTTAAAAATAAGTAACTATATAATTATAATAATAATGTTCATATCAAAGAAATTGTATACATTTTTTATGATTTTTAATATTATATTTTAATACTCTTGTATTGTATATTTAAAAAACAAATTTCGGGCCCAGATTGAAGGGAGTTTTAGTGGTTTTAGGTCACTACAGAAGTGGTTTTAGGTCACTACAAAACATGGACCACCTCATGTTTTAAAATAACATTTTCGGGTTGGTTTATTTAATTAGGAAAAGCAATTCCTAAAAATTTTAGCATAAAATCTTTTGCGGTTCATGAGATATGGTTATTTGAAATTTTTGATTTTTTTAAAATTATAAATTTTAGTAGCGAAAACATGTTTTTTCCATTTTTTATTGTATACAACTCTAGATTTAGAATTTTTGAATCACATTTTATCCATAATGGCTACCTAAAAAACCTAAATAATATTTGTAAATTTAGAAGGTTGATTTTTGATTGGTCAGTATACAATATCTGCAATTTAAGAAGTGAAAAGACATTTTTTTAGTTTCTATAAAGGGTAGGCTTCCAAATTTTTAGAAATTCACGGATAATTATAAATAAATAAATAGGTATAATTCAGTCAAAAATTATTGGTTCCTAAAAAGGGCTCTACCTAAAAGAAATTGTGCACTTCAAATCACCGGCAACCTAGAATCAACACTGATTTTAATGAAAATTTTTTTTTACTGATTTGATAGACTTATTTATAACAGTGATTTCAAAAAAAGTGGGTATCCATGGGGAAGTTGCAAAATCAGAACATTAAAGTTTGCCCAAAATGCATTTAAAACAATAAATATAGAGATACTTGTGTACTTTAGTTTTTACTATATTGTAAAAAACAAAGTATGTATATTAGGGGTTCCAATACCGGACCAAAAATTAAATACCGGTTTTTCGGCATGAGATTTAGTGAAAATCGATATACCGATATTTACAAATACTAAAAAAAAAAACATTAAAACCCAAAGCAACAAATAAACGGTTCAAAAACTTTATTCTCTAAGTTATAATAATATATACAATTAATTCAAAAAACATAAAAAAAAATAATTTACTATAGAAATAGGCAAAAAAACAATTTATTTAAGTTTAGTCATTTAAAGATGATCAAATTTTCATACATAACATTCCCGATGAAGAGAAAGCTTCTACGCCCGTTGGGGGAATAGTTAAAATATAATCGTACACGTTGGTATACGATTTGTTATACCGTGTTATACCGAACAAAACCTTTTCTTAATAACGAGTCTTTAAAAAATTTATATTTTTTGTTTATACACAGCTATCTTTCATACTGTAACATTTCCTGGGGTAGCACTAATCACATTAAACTCTTTTTTGTTTATACACAGCTATCTTTCATACTGTAACATTTCCTGGGGTAGCACTAATCACACTAAAAAATGTATAGTAAACAAAAACATGCTTGCAGGATAGTATTTGGGGCAAATAGAAAAACACAATACGAACCTCTCTTACGTCAGCTTGGAGCTTTAAATATTTATAAACTTAATATTCATCAAGTAATGTTATTTAGTTTGGAAAAAAATTTCTTCTAATCTTTAGTAAAAAACAAAACCTCGTTTTAGACTGCACTTTGCAAAGTTTTAAGGATGATTCAAAACGGCATTTACTGAACATGGAATTCGATATATTAGATTTCAAATTTTGAAAACAATTTAAAGGTTTAAACTAAATCACTTAAAAATAAATTAAATCTTTATCACTTTCTTTGGCTTTTATTAAAATGGTTTCAAACCATTAGTATAAAAGATAACTATTTTTGATGATAATAAATAATCAGCCCAAATACTTATGTTTACATATATTGCTTACATATATTGCTTTTTTTTTAATTAAACAACGCCTTTTTTTTTGTGTTTTTATAACTTTCATGATTTTCTGTCGTTTTTACTTTTTTATTTTATTTAAAATTATTCTGCTGGAAGATTGTTAGCAACAAATTATTTTATTGCTGAAGTTTTTGATTTGTTTTTGTTTTTGTATTTATACTGCCTTTTTATCTTCTATCATTTATTGTGCATGTATATTTTTGTGTGACGGGGCTCGGTGATAAGATAACAGCCGTTTTACTAAAGATTAGAAGAAATTTTTTATTTTTTAAATTTTTACTAAAGATTAGAAGAAATTGTGTGACGGGGCTCGGTGATAAGATAATAGCCGTTTTACTAAAGATTAGAAGAAATTTTTTTCCAAGCAGCCGTGGCGCAGTGGTAGCGCACTTGCCTCATAAACGCAAGATCCCTGGTTCAAACCCCACCTCTGAGCAAGCTTTGCGACATCGGTTGGGAAAGAGGCGTGAACTTCCTATTAAATGCTTTTCCGCGGTGCTCTGTGATAAGACCGTAAGGACTTCTTGGGGCACCTAAATCAACTTATATATTATATATAACCTGTCTTCTTCTTGCTCTGGCCAGGATTTTCTTTTATTGTAATTTCTTTTTTGTAATATTTATCAACGGCAAAATAAATAAATAATATATAAAAAAAAATAAAATAAAATATAAAATATTTGAGGAAGACGGTACACGTCTATATTTGAGGATGAAATAATAACAACTTGACTACACGTGGTACCACGTGTAGTCAAGTTGTTATTATTTCAATTTGTTTTTGGTACAGTTTTCATTTTCGTCTCATTATTTTTGGCCATGTCCAGCTACCCCTATAACGTCAAACTAAAAGGTTCATCTTTGCACATTATTGTATCTTCGCACAATATGATATCTAAACCAAAATTATTTTGCACTTAATCTCCTTTATGAAGATATTGAATGAGATAAGATAAAATTGTGAATTTTTCTTTTCTTTTAATTAAGGAGGTTCATATTGTTGCTTTATGGTCCTACGCCCATAATTTGCAGCATAAATGCCAAGATAGTATTTGCTGATAAAGAATAGATCTCTGACATAAAGCCTCTACAGCTAATTTCTCGGGTACCAACATAGATACTATTGATAATATCAATTCTTATTCAGATTCCGTAAAGTTAATAGTTGAATTTAAGTCAATCAGGTTTTTTTAAATGGAATTTTTTAATTTATAAAAACGCTCTAGCATAAAAAGTAAGCTGTTTTATCTGGTCTTATTATTTAACATTAATGACAGTTCTTTACCATGTTTAGTTTTTACATAAACTTGAAGAATATCATTTTTGTCGGTGATCATCTGAACAGCTTTACAACTTTTGCTTATCAACAGAGCCAAATTATTTGCAAGTTCATTTGAATTTGGTGAGCTCTGAAATATCCTTAATCCGTCTATATCTAATCCGTCTTTTCTTTATCGTGCTCATCATTTTCTCTCCCCTGATTCCATTCTCTACCTTTACAAATCTCTTATTCGTCCCCGTATGGAATACTGTTGTCATTTTTGGTCTGGTTTTTCTAATGATGCTCTTTCTCTTCTCGACAAGGTCTAAAAACGCATTGTAAATGTAGTTGGACCCGGCCTATCTGACAAACTTGAGCCTCTTTCCCATGTGGCTGTAAAGTTGCATATCTTTCTCTTTTCTACAAGTACAATCACCCAAAATCTAAAATCTGTTTCTAGAATGAACATTAATGTTTAAATAACAACTATTTTTTACAGAATCTTGCACATTTTTTACATTTCGCTAAAGCTACAGACTTTTCGTACAAAAAGGAACAGGTAACTAAATATTAAAAAAAAAATTTATCGAAGAAAGGCTTTTTTTATTTCAATAATCTGAGTTCTCTTCGGTGATATTTTCTCGCTTAGATATTTTAACTAAATACTAAAAGAGTTGAATATTTCAAAACATAAATGTAACTTATTTAATACTTTGGTAACTAAATATTAAAACTAAAATACGGATATATCTAATCGCTTTCCAATATACTTTTTCTTTTTTCAAGATACAAAAAATAATAACTCTAAAATCAAAGTCTATAAAATATATAATCTTACTACTCAACAGTTTTAAGACTCACTATCGGCAGCGAGGTTGAATATGATTTACCAAGAATGCAACCTTGGTCATACCAACTCCGCTTATAATGAATTTATAGAAATATTCTTAAAGCACTATGATTATCACTTCCCTATAATAGAACAAGAATTAAAAGTAAAATACTTACAATGTCCATGGATTACTGAGGTATAAAAAATCTTCAAAAAAAAAAAAAAAAACTTTACATAAAGTATTTAAAAAATAGAAATGAAAAGAAACTTTATACTTACAAACAATACAAAAATTTATTCGAAAAAAAAAAAAAAAAAGATCGAAGAAAAATTACTACTCGAACCAAATAAAAAATACAACTGGTGACATTAAAAAAAACATGAAATATTATAAAAGAAATAATTGGGAACAAAAAAGTTAAATAAAATAGTTTTCCTGCTCAAATAGTCATAGACAATATAAAGTTCAGCGACAAAAATACGATTGCTGAAAAATTCAACAAATTTTTTGTTAACATTGGCCCTAATCTTGCCTCAAAAATTAAGTCTCCTTATAACTCATTTAAATCATACCTAAGTGATACCCAGAGCGAACTAAAATGCAAAGAACTAAACTACCAAGAACTTAATGTTGCTCTAAATCCCTTAAAATTAAATAAAACTCCAGGTATAGATGATATCTGTTTTAGGTATTGGCAAATGTCTTTACAACGAGAAAAAAACCTATATTTGAAATTTTTAAGTCTTCGATTAAAACAGGAGTTGTACCGGACAAGTTAAAAGTAGTTAAAGTAGTACCAATATTTAAAACAGGTGAATCGTATCGAATAAATAACTATAGACCTATTTTGTTATTCCCTACCTTTTCTAAGCTTCTCAAAAGAGTATTCTTTAACAGATTGTATAAGTATTAAACTTGAACATTTTAACTTGAACATTATGGAATAAAAAACAATAATTAAACAATATTGAAGAAAAAATATTTCCACTTTTCAAATCTAAATTAAGACGTTATTTAGTACTTACGGATTTTAATACTGCAGATTTTCTCTGTCACTTTTAAAAGTTACTAAACTAAATTAGCACCATAAGTTTAAAAATCTAGACCATTTAACAAAAGAGCTAATTAGCTCTTCCCAGTGGGCACACGACGTTATTTCGACGTTGATTTACAGTTGATTTTTAGTCGCGACGTCGTATAACCAAAAATCATCGTTGTATCAACGTTGAAAAATTTGTTTAAAACTATTAAATAAGAATCGACGTTGATTCCACGTTAATTCAACGTCTATATTACGAGTTCGACCGTTCGTAATTGCAATATGAGAACTAAAATACGCATGCGTGACTTAAAATTTTTTTTATTAGCATAACAAATAACAAGTAAAGACTTAAAAAGTTACTTATTAGCCCAATAAAAGCAAGTAAAGTCCCACATGCTAATAAATTAGGCCATCTGTTGCCTTTTTATAAGGTTTTGAATTTGAAAATTTAACAATAATACATGGCTTAACTTGTGATACAGTTAGTTAGGTAAATATTAAATGGATATTTCTTTATGACCGTATTATTTCATGAGTGTGGATTACAAGAAGAGATTACTTGATATATTATATAAATATAAAATATATATTTTATATATGTTTTTCTTATTTATATAATATATATATATATATATATATATATATATATATACATATATATACATATTATGTATATATATGTATATATATATATATATATATATATATATATATATATATATGTATATATATATATATATATATATATATATATATATATATATATATATATATATATATATATATATATATATATATATATATATATATATAAATAAGAAAAACATATATAGTATATATTTTATATTTATATAATATATCAAGTAATCTCTTCTTGTAATATATGGATTATATATATATATATATATATATATATATATATATATATATATATATATATATATATATATATATATATATATATATATATATATATATATATATATATATATATATATAGATATATATAGAGATATATATATATAGATATATATATATATATAGATAGATATATATATATATATATATATATATATATATATATATATATATATATATATATATATATATATATATATATATATATATATATATATATATATATATATATAGATATATAGATATATGGATTATATATATATATATATATATATATATAAATATATATATATATATATATATATATATATATATATATATATATATATATATGTGTATCCATATATCTATATATATCTATATCTATCTATCTATCTATCTATATATATATATATATATATATATATATATATATATATATATATATATATATATATATATATATATATATATATATATATATATATATATATATATATATATATATATATATATATATATATATATATATATATGATGATGATGTTTTACAAAATAATGGATTATCAAGCTTTTTTACCAATCCATGTGATTTAAAGAGTTGGAATATTTTTTATATTAAAAAATTTTTATTAAATTTTTAAAGATTTTTCATGATATTGGTTGGTAGAAGAATCAACATAAAAATTAAGCAAATTTTAGCAACTGTATAATGTATCATAACGTACAGTTTAAAGTTGTATTTTTCTGTTAGCTACTTTACATAAACAAATTTTTAATATATGAGTATTTTTTATATTATATTTTCTACTATACTTTTCCAGTTGAAAAAGTATATTAGGGCAAGCAAAATGTCCATTCGAGCTGTTTGGATAGAAAATACAGAGAAATTAAGAGAGAAAATTCGATTGATAATTTTTTGTGCTGGCCATCATCATTAAATGTAATAAATTGTTTCAATGAAATGCATAAACCATATCTAACTAATACAGATTTACGCTGCTCAAAATTAAATGTCATGGAGATAATGTAATTTTTTTTTATATAAACTTTTAGTCATTACTTTTTTTTCTTGTTTTTTTAACATTTTTTTCATTCTGTATATGTTGTTTTCAGTGTTTAGATATATTCTTTATTATATATTCTTTATTAAATGAATATTCTTAGATCGTGAGTTAAATGAATATTCTTAGATCGTGAGTTATGTGATAAATTTGAATTTGCCACTACTAGTGATACTCAGATAGAATCAGATTCAGAAAACGGTAACTATTTTAAAAGATACTTAATTCAAGTATTATTAGTTTTATTTTGATATTAATTTTTATAGGAGCCACTACCATGCTTATGCAAGAGAAAACATAATAACTAACAGAATAGTAAGCAACTACCTACTCCTGTAACGCAAAAAAAGAAACAGAAAACAATTTTTATGCATACTCCACATAGGTATTAATTGTCTGTCTGCAAGTTGATTTAGGAAGAAAAGATTCTGAATATTTTTTTCTATGCTTCATTGATATACACATTTTATTGGTTGCTAAATTAATACATTTTATTTAATTTATGAATAATGTTTTATTTTATAAATGTTTTATTCTTGTGTTTCAACGCTTATAGAAATTAATTAATGTTTGGTTTTTTTGTCTTTCTGATATATCTTTATTGTTAGAAAGAGCTGTTAGTAAAAACTCTTTCCAGTAATTAAAGTAATATCATAACAAATAGTTCTGAAATTCTATGGATGAACTTGCAGCAGTAATTTAATGATTATGATAACAGTTTAAATGATTCTTGGGTGATGTCAGAAGTGATGGGTTGTTTCAAACCATGACTTTTTGAAAAAGTATTTATTAATAACTTAGCCTAAGTTAATGTACTTGTAACTTTTTATAAATGTACTATAAAAATAATGTGGTGTAATTATTTTCTTAAACCTTTAGGTTAACAAACTTTCTAAAATTGGAGGTAAAACTATCAAGACAAATACAAAAAAATGTGATGCAAAGGTTTGTTAAAAGCAGTTTTAAATAAAAATTCTTTTGAATCTTTTTATTATAGTTTGTTTTAAACTTGTGTCAAAAATATATTTAGCATATATTTTTAAAAGTTTGACAAATTCTAATCAGACATAAAATAAATCTTTTTTTTTACGTCTGATTAGAATTTTTTTTTTAAACTGTTTTCTCTTACTTTTGTATTTCCTTGAGCTAAAGAACAACCTTAAAGTACAAAGGTTGATTTGTAATGCATACTTGACCTTTTTTTTTACTCGATATATATACATACATATATATGTACATAAATAAACATACATATATATGTATATATATATACATACATATGCTTAAATGAATATATTATATATATATATATATATATATATATATATATAATATATATATATATATATATATATAAAATGGTACAATTTAAAGTTTTTTCTTTTATTTGTAAAGTTGTACTTGATAAAAATAAACAAATAAAATTGAACATTTTGAATATTTATTGATTATTATGATAAATTATATAAAATATATACAAAGTATAAATATTTTGCAAAAACACTTTTATTTGCAATATCTGCTTCAACACATTGTGGCATGCTTGAAATTTATTTTTTATAGTTTCTGTCAACTCTGGGTTATTATGCCAGATCTTGATAATCTCTTCCATAAAATCTTGCTTATTAGTAAGATTTTTTTTCCAATCTCTTGCTTTATTATTTCCCAAATGTTTTCTATGGAGTTAAGATCATGCGAGTTGTCTGGCCATAGCAATACATCAACTAAGCCATAACAGTTTTGATTGTGTGGCAAGTTGCACAATCTTTCATAAATATAAGATTTTTGACATTTGTTTTAATATTTTTGAATTTTTTTGTCATTTTTTGACATTTTAGGCTGGACATCAATCCCTCTTCTTTTAGCCTTCTACAAATGGTCCGGTCTGACACAACAATTACAGCTTCATGGATCTTGCGTTTAGAAGGTGGTCTCCTTAGACCAAACTCTTCCCCTGTATAAATTCTTTTTCTTACTTGCATTACGGTTTGGTAAGAAACCTTTTGCGTTGGGTGAGAAACCTTTGGTAAGAAACCTTTGTGCAATTTTTCATTAAGAATAATTTGTGTTTTGTAAAAGACATGTTTATCAATTTATGTTACTATGATATTAATAACAATGTATAATGTAGGTTGTTGACCAATGGTTTATAATCAAAATTTAATATGGCTGACGGTAAAGGTAAAGAGAAGTTTAAAGGAACAAACATTAGGTATTTACTTGTAAGTTAAGTGTAAAATTATAGATTTTTAAAAATCACAGTTCGTTTTTTTAATGCTATTTTATTTTTAACTTTTTGATGTATTTGATGAAAATTACTCAGGCAATACCTTTTTTATAGAGAGAGTTTTGTCAATTAAAGTGACTGCTACAGTTGCCGAAATAAGAAAAGGAATAATGACTTTATTAAAATACGCACTCGACAGATCAAATGGTGGTGGTCGGCGCGTAAAAGGCGATTAACCCGATGTATAACATTCATACTTTTTCCTAGTTGTTCTGGAACTATTGATAATAGTTATTATTGATAAATTGATAAATATATTACTGATAAATAAAACTTTTTTTTTTAAACATTTTATTTTATTTGCATTGTATATAAAGTCCTTTGAAGCAATTTAGTTGTATCTGATTAATTTACGTGAAATATAATATCCTCTGCGCAAATTATTGCTTTTTTATTGTGTTATTTTATTGCAATTAAAGTTGAGAAAATTTTTTAGTTAATTGGATTTAACCAAAATAAAAAACAAAAATCAACGTTGAATTTACGTTGTTTCAACGTTGTTTTAACGTCTTATCAACTACGTATCAATCGAATATATCACCTATTCAAAGTTGAAATATGGTTGATATGTAGTCGATAAGACGTTAAATCAACGTTGAAACGACGTAATCATCGACGTTGTTTCAACGTCGTAGTTTTCGACGTCGGATTTTATTTCCAATTCAACCAAATTTCAACGTTGTTTCAACGTGGCATATGGTCGGTTTACGACGTTGTTTCAACGTTATTTCAACGTCATTGTGCCGGCTGGGTATGGTCGTAAAAGATTAAGAAAAATCTTATGGGTGCAATTATTCCACTGACACCTGCGAAATTACCAAAAGAACTGACCATCGCTGTTTATTGTATTTTTTTAAAATGTTCTAGTTAAACAATCTAACACTTAATTATTTGTTATTTTTATTATTGTTTTATAAATAAGCGTCCTTATTGCTTAGCGACTAGTTAAGTTATATTATAAGGATTATATTTTCAAGAAGATTCTGTGTTTAAGTAAAAATTATTATTTTTACTTAAACTCGTATATTTCTTGAAAAGTAAGCCTACTAATATATCTATGAAATCTTTAAAACTCAAATAATTAAATAAAACCCTAATAAACATATGAATTTAACTAAAAAAACTATTAACTAAAACTAGAAAGTAATACTTAACCGAGAAAAAAAAACCTACCAATCCTGTTAAGTACCTACTAAGTTCCGAGTAAAAACCCTAGTAATACTACTAAGTTTCCTTCTAAAAACTTGCTAATCCTACTAAGTTTCCTACTAAAACCTGCTAATCCTACTAAGTTCCTAGTAAGTACTCGGCGGGAACTTACTAAGTTTTAGTAGGAAACTTATTAGGAACTTAACAGGATTAGCGGGTTTTTTTTTCTCGGGTTGTTTTATTTTTGAAAACTTACTAGGAACTTACTAAGTAATTCGTTTAATCCTGATAAGTACTTAGTAGGAACTTACTAGGATTAGCAGGAAATTCATAAACGTCATTTCACTAATGGCAAACTTAATAGGTTTAGCCGTATTAAGCGAAAACTTACCAGAATTATTAGTATTAGCAGGAACTTAACAGGATTAGCAGGAAGTTAGAAATATTCCTAGTAGTATTAGCGG
This sequence comes from Hydra vulgaris, assembly GCF_022113875.1. NCBI lineage: Eukaryota > Metazoa > Cnidaria > Hydrozoa > Anthoathecata > Hydridae > Hydra > Hydra vulgaris. Next base: position 44,658,062 of record NC_061157.1, on the reverse strand, counting down.
GTTTTTTTTTCTCGGGTAACTTATAAATAAAACAGAAAATCATAAAACTTATTTAAAATAAATACTTTTGAATGATTGGCATTTGTAAATTTATTTGAATAAGTTTAAATTTGCAAATTAGCTAAACAATATTAATCTTGTTTTTACGGCGCTTTAACAGTTTGTTTTCCCTAATCCATAATGGTAGCTATAAAAATCCGATTTGTCACGTGACCTCCGACTCCAAGAATAACAGAGTAATAACAAATTGTCAAAAACACACCTAATTTTGTCTTTGACAGGCAGGCTGGAGTGTTTTTATAAATGCATACATACATAGTATATGTATGTATGTTGTATGTATGTATGTATGTATGTATGTAATATATGTATGGATGTATTATAGGTATTTGTAGTTATTGTGGCTAAAGAGTAGTCAATGGAGAGACAAACAAATAAAAAACAAAACAACTTGATATAAATTGATATAAAAATCAATTTATATCAAGTTGTTATATTTTGCAAATACCTTTTAAATATTATTTCTTTAATGAACTTAAACTATATCTGAATCTATAAAAAATACTTATCAAATAAAAAAATAAAAAAAAGTTTTTTTTATTTTATTTAATGAAGTATGACTTGCATTATAAAATGTTAGCAACGTTTAAATTATCCGCCCCGCCGTTTGTACCGTTAAAATGATCCGCCACGCTGATGCGCCCCGCCGATTGTACCTACCTCATTAATTTACTTCATTGAAACACGTCATCAATTCACTTTATTGAAACACGTCTGGAATTAAATTTTATTTTGATTAAATTTATAATTTAATTGACAATAAAAAGTCTATCATGCATAGATTTTTTAAAATTCAAACTTGACATAGGCATGTTATTATACTTAAAACACAACAAGGTTTGATTGTAAAGAAAATACGGCACCAAAAATACAATTTATTTTTTCTTAGTGTTCCTAGATTATAATGAAAATACTTGAAGCCTAAATTTTACAACAACTTGTAAAATCTACACCAAATTACAAAAAAGAGTCTATGCGTTATTTTAATCTAAATCAGGCCTAAACACTTTAAGGTGGTACAACACCAAAAAAACTAGAAAACTAAAAAAATTTTTGAGTTTTTCAATTTTGCATAAAATATGTGTCAAATTAATCAAAGAACGTTTAGCCAAAGTTTCAGAGCTAAATAATTTATCTTTCTTTAGATATGAGCATTTTATTAGAACACTGTGTATCTTTTTTTCCTTAGCAACGGAGATACTAAATATTTAACATGGTTGTTAGGGCAATTTCTCCCTAAAAATAGCTAACAGATTTGAAAGATTTGGAGTGTTATTGTTTGTTTACCCTTTGGATTTATATTATATATATATTATATAAATATATTTAAAAGAAATGCCAAATAAACAAAATAGTACTAGAAAGAAGAGCAGAAAATGGAATGGGTTTAAACCATCTGATATTCTTAAATCAAAACCTGCAGATCATGAAATTTCTTGTGTTAGCTCAAGAAAGTTAGATGTATCGTTCAGCTCGGATAAATGTGACTCTGACGACTATTTTATACTTATTAACTTTTTATTGTTAAAGAAATTAATTGCACACACTGTTTGCCCCAATAGCTTTATTGGAAATTTGTTAATCAAAGATAACGTTAATTTTCGCATGGGCTTTTGTCATTTACTTGAGATGAAGTGTACAAAGTGTAACTTTTCTAAAAATTTTAGAACTTCACCAAAGTCAAAGAATTCTTTAAACACAAATGAGTTTCCTATTGATACTGTATTTCCTATTTATAAAAAAGAACTTTCATCTCTAGAATCACCATATGAGATCAACCTGCGAGCTGTCATCGGATTGCGAGAAATAGGTGCTGGCCATGAGTCGATGAAAACTTTTTCCTTCTGTATGAATCTTTATTGTTTGTCGCCTAATGGCTTTAATAAGTTAAATAAAACTGCCATGTTAGTATACAAAATTGCTGCTGAGGAAAGTATGCAAAAAGCTGCTTTTGAAACCAAATCAATAAACAACTCTCTTGAAATGAAAGAAGTTAGAATTTCTATTGATGGTTCATCGCAAAAGCGAGGTCATAATTCGTTGAATGGTGTTGTAACTGCTGTTTGTAGTGATAAATGTATTGATGCAGAGATATTTACCAAACATTGCAATGGATGTAAAACGTGGAGATCTAAAAAAGGAACTCCAGAGTATCAGTGTTGGTTGGTTGATCACCAGTGTGAATCGAATCACAAGGGTTCATCGGGTAGTATGGAATCTGTAGGAGCTGTGGCTATGTTTAAGAGATCTTTACAAAAAAATAAGTTGATATATAAAGAATATCTAGGAGATAGGGATACATCTTCTTTTAATGATGTAATAGAAGCAGATCCTTACAAAGAGTATGGTATTATGCTTGTAAAACTGGAATGTGTTGGACATGTTCAAAAACGGTTAGGAACACGTCTACGAAACCTTGTCAAAGCCCAAAAAGGTACTAAAAAACCAATATCAGGCAGAGGTAAACTCACTGAAAACTGCATTAATTCAATGCAAAATTTCTATGGTCTTGCAATCAGATCTAATGTGGGAAACTTGTATTCAATGAAAAAAGCAGTTTATGTCATACTTTTCCATTTCACCAATTATCCTGATTCCTACACACGCCACCAGTTTTGTCCTCGTGGAAAATATAGTTGGTGCAAATACTGGGCTCTAAATCAAAAGAATTATAAACCCAAATCTACCATATCTCTGTGGATAAAAGATTTAATTCTACCAATAATTATAAATTTACAATCAGATGAATTGTTATCAAAATGTTTACATGGAAACACAAAAAATGCTAACGAGGCACTTAATGGACTTATTTGGGCTCGTGTACCAAAAAGAGTTTTTGTTTCTAAATCAACACTGGAAATGGGAACGTGTTCAGCTATTTTAGCATACAATGATGGTGCAAAGGGTGTTATTAGTGTTTTTAGACATTTTGGTTTACATGGTAAGGTATCAAATATTTCAGCGACTTCTAAAAATAAAAAAAGGATTAGTCAAATGAGGTGCAAGTCATCAGAGAAGAGGAAAAAAAGAAGAAAAACTCTTAAAGCCATTAAAAAAGGTCACCTAGATGAGGAGAAAGCAAAAGAATGTAATGACAGTTATGTTTCAGGAGGATTTTAAATTAATATTGTAAATATTAGATCAAGAATTTTTCAATGCTGTTTATCTCAGTTCGCGTTTTTTTATTTTTGCTTAAACTTCAAAACACAGTTTCTTGAGTTAGCATTGTTTATTTGATCTGAAATTTTCAGTACTTGCTCGAAATACCTATAAAATTCATTTAACAGATGGATTTTTTTTTATGATTAGTAATTTTTTTTTTTAGTCAGATCTCTCTAAAACGTCAAAAAATAAATAAAATATGAGGAAAAACTACATAACTCATCATTTACTTTGATATTTAAAAAATCTATCTGTTAAATGGAATAAAATAGTGTTTAGAGTAAGTGTACAAAATTTCAGGTCATATAATGATGGCTAGCCTTAGATATTATGTTTTGAAATTTAGTCCAAAAACGCATTTTTTAATAGTTTTTCCGCCATTATGGTCCTAATGCTAATTAAAAAAAACTTTTTTTTTTGCTTATTTTTATTTAAATCATTTGAGTAAACTGTATTTAAAAGCATTTATTTTGGAGGTTTATCTCATTTTTTTATTTATTTGGTGTTGTACCACCTTGAGGAGATTTAATTTCTTATTTCACCTTAAAAAACATATAAAACATAAAACTTTTTATACTTTTTTTAAGGTTTTTAATATATATTTTTAAATCATTTACATTACTTAAAGTACAAATTTTTTATTTTTAATCTAATTCACTCCCAAAAAAGCTGCAAGCAACCACCATTAAAATGGGAGTTACTGGAAAACAAAGATTGTAATTCAGGGGCGGATGCAGCATTTTTTGTTGTTTGAGATTGTCCAAACATTTATATGTTAATACTTATTTCAAATTAAGATGCTTGACAAAAAGTTGTGGTGATTAGAGCTTGGGAACAAAAAAGCCAAAATTACTACAAAAAAAAGAGTTAAAATTTTGGCCACAACTGCCCCCAACGTGAGAGCAACAAGTTGATAAAATATTTTTTTTACTCTTTTCAACTTAAATTATATTCATTGATAAATTTTAAATTTCATAGACTAATCTAATGACTATATAAAGTTTGCACCTGAGGGGGTTTGAAATTGAGGGGTGACAATTGAGGGGGTTATGAAATTGAAAAAATTAGACGATAAAAATTTTTTAGATCATGCACGGATAAATACAGTAAAAATATGCGACTTTGCTAAATAATGAGTCAAACAAGAATGAGTTTTGGTTGGTGAAACTAGAGATGATAGCCTTTGAGCAGCGACCATGATAGTATTTGTAGAAAAGTTAATAAGATGCAAGTTTATAACTTAATAAAAATAACACTAAAAGTCTTTCTATTTAGTGAAAATCTTATATTAAGTTAAATATATTCACTCTAGTACTAAATCTCATAGTAAATATTTAGTCCCTTGTAAAAAAAAAAAAAATAAATTATTTTGTTACATTTTTGCTCACCCGTGACAACCGCAAATTAAATTTTTTTAAAATAAAATAAAAATTAAGTTTTTATTATTTTTTCTAAAATTATTTCTAATAATCATGAACATTTTTTTTTTCGTGCAGCAACATGTATAAGTGAATCTCAGTCTAATTGTAACTAAAATTGCAAACACTATTTTTTTATAAAACCGACTTGACATACTTTTCTTTCAAAAAAATTTGCATACAATTTAATTCCCAGCATTTGTGAATTATCGGACAGATTTTTATTCAAAAATGTGGGCAGGAAACTTTTTAGCAACTTAAATGAAATTTGATTTAAAAAAGAAATGCATGAATGAATTGTTTATTGCTTGATGATATTGTTTGCTATACTATGCGCAAGCGTCTTACGCGCGCGCGTTTTATTATTGAAAATCTGTGCTAGTTTAATGCTAAAAAAATTTGCAAAAATTTTTATAAAAATTTTGTTTAACCATGATGAAGTAAAAATGCATTTTTGTATAAGTTCATGGAAATTTGCTCTGTTTGTAAACATTCTATTTTTAAGACTTGCTAATTGCAAGACATTGCATTTAGTTCCAGGAGAAAAAGTTCACAACGATGCAAATAAAGAAAACCTGCATACTTTCGTTGCAAATCCGCTGACTACTAATGAGTTTGAATATCGCGAACGTTCTGACGTCAAGTTATTTAATACAAAAATATCTGAACAGGGTGTAATTGTTCCCAACTCTGCTCGTCACAACAATTTTCTGACCAGCCACGATATGTCTGACAGCACAAACAAAAAGTTTAACACCGCTGACACAACGTCTCTTGGGGGTAAACTATCAAATCGAAATGTTGTTGAAGCCATGCAGGAAAAAACTAGTACTGAAAATTCCTTGGCTAAACCTGTAGAAATTGGAAAAGACCAAGAACTTTCTGAAATTGAAAAACTGCTAGAAAAGTTTGCTGGTAAAATAAAAGCAGAGAAGGCCAACGTGTTAGACGCTCGATTTGAAGCAATAACTAAGATTGAACAACTTGCCAAACAGAATTTAGATGACATTTCAAAACTCAAATTAGGAAGTTTGCAAGAAAAAGAAAAGCTTGGGAAAGAGTTGCAGGCTGCAAAAGAAGCCATAAATAATATAAGTACCATAAATTCAAATCCAAATACATTGCTACAAAGCTTAAGCTCGTTAAATAACGATTCTTCGGATCAACGTATAGAAGCAAATTCAAAAGTGATAGAACATGAAAAAGATGCATCTTCTGCAGAGTCAATAAATGATGTTAAAGTTATGAAAAACGCAGTTAACGATGTCAGCAAAGATTCGCTTACTCCAGATGATGTATCAAAAGACGTAAATAAGGATGCTTTTAAACCCGCAGAAAAAGTTGATGTAACAAAGAATATTGAGACTAAACAAATAAATGAAAACTCTTTTAATGAATCTCTTAAAGATCAATCCGATTTTTCAAATATGCTCAGTACTGGACTTCTTGAACTAACAAAAGATGTTTTTAAAAACAACATCTCAAATACAGATACTACAGGAATTAGTTCAAGAGATAGCCATGATCAACATTTGAGTTCTGAAGATCAAATTAAGGAACCCGATTTTCATAACATTACTAAAATGCCTGTGGAAGGTTTAGCCCCACCAGTAGAAAATAAACCAGAAATTACACCAAGTGCAGTTTTACCTGACACCCATGCGATAGAAGGTGGTAAAGTTGAGGCCAAAGAACCGCCAGTAACTGAAAATAAATCCGAAAATGTTCTTAAAAAAAAAAAGAAAATCAAAATTCTTATTCTTGATGATGACGATGATCTTGAAGAAAATGTTCCCCACTATGTACGCAAGGCTCCTGCGCAAGTGCATGAAACTTTCATTTATGTTCCACATCCACAATATCCAATTCATAATGAAGTTTACCCAAATGTAGACATAGAAAATATACAATCTGCACCTGAAATTAATCATGCAATCAAAAATATTCCGTGTTCAAAAGATTTTTATGCCGGTCAACATATACATGATCAAGGTCCTCCTACCCATATTAATTGTGACCCTATGTACGGTTATTCTAAGCCGAGTATAAATTCTTTAGATAAAGATCAATGGTTTCAAGATTATCAAAGATTCAAACCTCAAGGAATCCAATCGCCATATGTAGGCCCGGGGCATTATCCTTTCGATCTTAAAGCAAGCAATGTACCTCTTTATTCAGAATTACACAAAAAAGACAATCTAAAAAAACCAAATGAGGTGGTTCAATTACAACCTCAACAAAATTATCCTTTTTATATTTCAAAAAATTTCGTTCGTGAGACAAACGGTCAAAACAGCAAAAACATACTAAATCAAGAAAACAAAATTGACATACTATTAAATCAAAAAAAAAGAAATCCAAATGAAAATGTTTTTACCCCTCAGCTTGAGTCACTTGTTCTTCAAGCACTTAAACCGTATGATAGCGTTGGAACAAACGTTAATTCTCGGATGGGTCTTGTAAACTCAGCAAAATCTGAAATGGCTACAAGCAGATCAAAGATATCAAGATTCAAGATGACTAAAACAAAAAAGCAATTTAAGAAGCAAAATAAAGGAAAATATTTTAAAACATCTTTCAAGAAAATCAAACAATAACCGAATAAATATTTGCAATTCATAACGTATTGTTTTTTGTTAAATGCATTATGGCGGGCTAGTTTAGAAATCTAAATATGCAAATAAAAGATTCATTTGTTTTGAATATGAAGGATTACATTTTTATTTGAAGCATTTGACAAAAAAATACTAGCTATAATGAATAATAAAAAGGTTTCTCAAATAATAAAACAATGACAAAATCGACCAAATAATTTTCTTACTGAAAGCAGTACTACAAAGGTAATAACGGTGACGATGAAAACTAAAAGAGGTAAAAATGGTATCATAGTCGTTGTAAATTGATTAAAAAAATGGCACCAGTGGTATTTTTTTTAAAGTATCAAACATAAGGTTAAAATTAAAGTAATTTGATTTCCTGGAGTATTTAATTTAGAACAAGAAACGTTATCAAAAGAGATTATGTATTTTAAAAATATACAAAAATATAAGAATAGTTTTTATTTATTAAAAAAAAAAAAGTATTTTTATTGAAAAAAGAAAAAGTACAAAATTATATGTAATAATTATTATTTCTGCATTTTTAAAACGTGTACAGACTAATAAATTTTTTTTATATATATAATAAAAACCTAGGTAAAAACTTTGTAATTTGTTACAAAGTGTCTGATGAGGCTGGAAAAACTGTCAGTTAAGATTTATAAAAAATATCCTTCCGTAAGACATTTACCGATTGAAAACATTTAAATGTAGTTTTTAATCCATTATTGTTGTCTTTTACTTAATCTGTAACTTTTAATATAGTTAAAATAATACTTTGTGAAATATAGCATAATAAATTTTAATTTTTATATTTAATTTTTTTATATTTTAAAAATGTAAAACCATACTTAAATATGTATTTAAATATGCATAACTATGTTAACCATACTTAAATCTTTATAGATAGATTTAGTAAATACCAAAATGCGCCAATGTTGTTAGACATTGTTGCAATGAAGCTATAATAATATAATAATGTTTTAATCTTTAATTTTTATTAAATCGCCTTCTTCCCTCTCTCAAATTTTTCCTTGATTTTGTTATGGGAGGAGGAAGAAGTCAACTAGTATTCTCAAATTTGCCTTTCCCCCACCCCCACCCCCCACCCCCACCCCCCACCCCTTTTCCTTCCTTAAGTTTTTGCTGAATGGGCGCCTCTGAATAAAAAAGTTTACATCTTGGTTTATAAGCTTAGCTTTTAACTAACTAACAACGTTATTGTAAAGTTAAATGCATATGTGCAGATAAAGGAGGAAACGTACATACGCTTACCTTTAAAATATATAATTAAAAACTAAAGAATAAAAACTTTATTGAAAAATAGTCTAAAAATTATTTTTTTTCTTTCTTATTAATTATCTTGTTTTCATTTTTATGAATGATAAACAAGTTTTGTACTAGTTATGGTTCAAGTAATTTCGCTGTAATTTTATTTTTGTAGGCTGCAAATTTTTTGAAGTTTTGATGGTTATAAATTTTTTGAATGAATATATCGCTTTGAGGAAGTTTTCATCAATTCGTTAGAACTTTGTACTGGTTTGCTATCGATTTATTATTATAAATAAAATAATTTCGTCTTGTCTTTTTATAAATTAGAGTAAAGTTTGTTTTCTTAACGTAAAGTGAAAGTTAATAAGCCCTATATCAATTATCTACTTTATTTAGCTCAATATTTATAAATGTATAAAGCTCCTTTATACAACTGTAAATAAAAAAAACAGGTTTGTATTATCAGCAAACATTACTAAATGTTGCATCACAAAAGTCATTTAAACAAATTAAAAGCAGAAATATATCATGAATTGATTCTTGAGGATTTCACTTAAAACATTTAATACTCCAGATTAGGCCAGGATTTACCATTGTTAGGTTTGGGCCAAAAATCAGTGGGGTCCTTTGCCTTTAAAAATAAATGATAATGCATTAACCGACTTGGTGACGGTTTAACGGACATAAGTTTATAACCGATAAAATCAAACAAATAAATGGTAGAAAAAATAGTGTCCACTCAGCAATAGTGTAACACTTTGGGTAGAAATAGTATCAGTTAGATTTGAATAGTGTCACTTTTATTATACCAGGAATAAATCATAAATGTTTAATCCACGCTTTTCGGTTTGCAAAGTCAGTGATATCGTCAAAGTTCATTTCCTTCATGATATCACTTTTAATACTCATAAGAGCCAAGTTAGTGACCTGAGTTAGTGAGTCTTTCTTAAAACATTGAGGTACTCAGCCTACTTTTGATAAATTTATATTTAGATAATAATCTTTCTTTTAAGCAGTTTTTTATCATCAGCATTAGGGAATTTATGAACTAATCTTATTTGCACATTTTATATGCACTTGTACATATATATTTCCACCATATTGATGAATTAACGTTGCTGATATATGATAATACTAAAAATTGACATCTGATTAAACAACCATTATTCATGCTTGTTTTGCTTGTGGCTTGATATTTCGTTAAAACGCACGTTAGAAAAATTTGATAAAGATATTCTACTAATACTTAGATCCAAAACTAGCTGGGTTAGCTTGCACACAGTACTCGAACGTTTTGTATAATTAAAAAAATGCATTCACGAGTATGAAGGAGGAAGGCTACCAAGAAAGGGGAAGACTAGCGAAATTTTTTCTGCTAACTACGTGGTAGTGCTTCCAATACCGATACCATTTTTCAATACCGGTATATCGGTACTAAATAATTACAATAACGGTAATACCGGTATAATACCGGTAATACCGGTATAATACCGGTATTAAACTTTATTTTTAAATTTATCATAATCTAAATAAAATCTCAAGTTAATAGTAAAAATTTTATTGATTCAATCAGCTTATTTATTTTATATCAAAACTACTGACTTTTCATTTTTCGCTTTTTTCTGCTTTGTAAAATGAGCCCGTAAAAAATATAGGACGTTCAGAACATCATCTTCAAAAGATCATCTAATTTTGTTGGCTTCACAGTTTTCAAGTAATGGTAGGAGTTTTGCAAATATATACAACGATTTCCTCCTTCTTCAAAAATTCCTATTTCAATACATATAATTTTTGATGAATTATTCGAAACATTCAATTTTCCCTTGTTGTTACATTTCTTATTTTTCAAAATTGCAAAGTCAAGCTTTTTTTTCAATGACAAGTTTACAGCGTTGTCTACAGAATCACTATTGGAAAAAACGCTGGTGAAAGGGAGAGGACTATACCCTTTCTAATTGAGCCGATCTTTCAGTCGAGTAATGGTATTTACAATGGCTAATTTGCTATGGTGCTCAAAAGATAGAGCTAGATCCAAATTCTTGTAACGTTGATGTCCCTTGTGCAAAAAATGTTGTATGCTGGAAAAAGAGTTCGTTGCTCATTGAATTGTTGCACCAACATAACTTTACAGCTAAATCGATTTCTCAAAGGTTATCTATCATGAAAATGTTGTATCGGCACACAAAAGAGTTGCATGATTTTGGCACAATGTTTCTACAGCCAGTTTTAGTGGCGCAAGACATAAGTTAACAGCTAATATTGCATCGGAATCATTATTAGTTACCTCAACGTTGGACTCAAGGGCAAAAAAGTGACTCGTGAATGCATATTTTTAATTATACAAAACGTTCGAGTACTGTGTGCAAGCTAACCCAGCTAGTTTGGGATCCAAGTATTAGTGGAATATCTTTATCAAATTTTTCTAACCTGCGTTTTTGAATTTTGATCATTTTTTGTCGGAGAACGGCGAAATAAAAATTTCACAACGGTGTGCACCTTTTTGATTAACGGCTGCAAATCATCAGTCAGTTCAATAGAGTCATTCTCTTCACTCATTACAACTTGAAACCCGCCGGAAAAGTCTTCATCATTATTGGTTATGTTTGTGTCATCAGTATTTCCTCGTCACTTTCTCTGTTATTGCATATTACTTTCAAGTTTTTTTTGCAGAAATTGATGATTTTTTTGTACAAAATATCTTGAGTACCTAGTTGAATCCCATGCCTAATGCACAACTGTTGATCACAGTTACTTAAACGCCCCACTTTCTACATTACCGAAACTTTTCATATTTACGTTAGTGCAAAATTCAAACATGCGTTCTACATTAAAGCGAGTGACGTAATGATAATATTTTAAATTGGTGTTTCATTATTTCATGAAAACACGAAAGTAAACGGAATACTTAAAACTTCCAGTCACGATCAAACAACGCTTCCGGTAAGAAAAAGATAGCTAAATGACAAAAGGCGTGTTTAAATCGTCTAAAACAAGTATTCTACGTATTTTATACGTCTTAAACGCTAGCTGTTCGCTGGCTAGTTGCTAGCTCATTTCCTACCAAACCTAGTGGGAAATGAGCTGGCAACTAGATATTAAGTATAAAGTACGTAGAATACTTGTTTTAGACAATTTAAACACGTCTTTTCTCATCTAGCTATCTTTTTCCTACCGGAAGCGTTGTTGAAAGTTTTAAGTATTTCATTTACTTTATTGTTTCACGTAAAGAGGGCGATAGCACCTGCTATATCATAAGCCCTCTACATATATTTTTAATACCGGTATTGAGCCAAACCAATACCGGTATTTCGGTACTTAAAAATGTCCGGTAATACCGGTATTCCGGTACCGGTCCTACCGGTATTGGAAGCACTACTACGTGGCTATTTTCAAATTAAATTTAAAAAAAACTGACGTGTCAGAATTTTAATTTCACAATGAAGACAATTAAAACGGTTTTTTTGAAAAAAAGATTTTTGTGGCGATTACTAAAAAGTAAGTTATTATGCCTTTAGTATTTACCACCACCCCTCTAAGGCCATCCTTTTAAATTTATCCACTTATCCGATGTCTATTCCAGTGGGCACGGTGACGTTCAGAAAACGTTTTTAGACTTGTATTTAAAAAACGTTTGTTTTAGCTGCTTTTTCATTCTAAGAGGAAATGGTTATGGGACGGTTTTAATAAACGTTAAAAAAACGGCTTTCGGACGTGTATTGGATGCGTTTATTTTAGAAGCATTTTCCGCCCAAATGTAACGGTTTGACAGTATCAAACCATTTATTTTTAACCCATTATTCCTAATCTACTTTTTAACAACTTGTTATGAGTTGTAAAAAAGTAAATACGAAATACTGGTTTGAAACTGTCAAACCGTTACATTTAGATGAAATATAGTTTTTAAATTGGAAAAAAATCTCCTACTTAAATTTTGTAACATTAATTTAATAAATTTTACTTCTAAAATTGATGTTTCATTTGCAAAATTTATAAATTTAACTAAACAGACATATTTATTCTTCAAATTATATTAGCATTTTAAAGGCATGGTAAATTCAAAAGGATACAACAATTATTTAAATCACATATTTAATGTTAATGAGAATTACAAAAATGTTTCTTTTATTTTCAGTCTTGGGAGCTCTCTTTAAATGGTCTTCTTTCAATCGATCAACATTTTCGTTTATTAGTCTATCCGTCGCCAGTGCACCTACAAAAAAAAAGCCCAAACTAAATTCCTATTTAGATTCTCATCTATTTGACGCATTATAAATACTTTTAAAACATATTGTAATCAATTTAATTGCCTGCATTATAACATTAAAAGGAAACGGTAGTAACCATTATACCACCCAACTACTAAAAGAAACCCAGAAATTTTAAATGAAAACATTTATATTTTTTGCTTTTCAAATGTTTATTATAAATTAGCTTTTTAAACGTTAAAAAATAATAAAATATTTGAAACTGAATTAAACTAAACATAATATACTTTATATATATTTATAAATTATCTTTATGTTTTTAATTTGAAGATTACAAAGTACTCAGTAGGCACACAACGTCAATCCAATATTGGATTTATCCGATGTTGCAACGTTGGATTAATCCAACGTTTGTTAATCCAATGCTACAAAGTTGGTCCAACGTTAACACAGCATTGAAATAACATTGTATGTTCGCTGGGTAGAACCTTTTGGAAAGTAGTTTGAATGGTTATTTTCCGCTTTTTCCCACCTTGCTAAATTTAGCTTAAACCTTTTTTGTCTCAACTAAAGCCTTGTTTATAATTGATGCTAGTGTATTGCCACAAATCTGTTTCAGTCGAATGACCTAAAAAAATGCAATAAACCAGAACTAAAAAAAAAAAGGTGATCACTCAACAATGCTATTTTTTGTCATTTACCTATATAATAGAGTAATATTACACTAATATAGAAAAGTTAAATGCCAGAGTTGAAATGAAAAAACTGTTTCACAGTTGTTTTTTTTAAACATTGTGTTCAGAAATAGTGACAACAGAATAAAGTTTTTTAACTTTTTTTCAGTTTTTAATGCATAACTTTTTACAAACTTTCATAAATAAGCTATTATTTTTATCAAATGTGCTCTATATTATTTAATTTAAAATACGAACCACAAAAGTTGTAAAATTGAACGGTTAATTGATATTTAACTGTTTTTTTGAAAAAGCGTCCGTGCAAAAGTTTAGAAACAATTGAATTTGATTAAGAATTATTTCAAAAAACTGAAACTTTAACTAAAATTTACAAAATAACAATATTTTAATAAAACTGTATTTTAATAAAATGTAGTTTTAATAAAATACTTTGTATTTGGTGGCATCACAGCTAACACAAAACGTTCAACGAACTTTGCGAACGTTCAAGAACGTTCTATGAACATTCATAGAACGTGCTTGAACGTTCGCAACGTTTATTGAACGTACTTGAACGTTTTGTGTTAGCTGGGATATCCATTTACCTTTAAAACAGCATCAAAGCGACGAGGCATTGAATCTATCAATTTATTGAGAATATACTGAGGAACATTATACTAACATTTTTTAATTAATGCAAGTAAATGGTCTTTTTTGGTTTTTTTGCAACGAACTAATTGCCAGTCGATGTACTCCCAAAGACGCTCAATAGGATTAAAATCTGCGCTCTCTGAAGGCCATTCAAGAACTTTGATTTTTTGTGATTTAAAATATTCCTTAACAGATCTGGCACAATGTTTTGAATCATTATTTTGTTGTAAGATCCAGTTGGAAGTCATTTTATGTTTTGCGTGTGGCAGCATAACGTTCTTTATGGTGTCTAAATAAACTCCTGGTCCATAATACCTTCTATGTGATGAATTGGTCCCACATTATCACAACTAAAATATCCTCAAACCATAAAATCCCCTCCCCTTCCCATGTTAACAGTGGGTAACTGATATTTTGGATTAAATTTGTCTCCTACTGGGCGCCTAACATATCTAATTCCGTCATAACTTTTATTCATCAGAAAAAAAGGACTTTAGACCAGTCGTCAACAGACTAACTAATATTTTTATTCTAGTTTTTAAATTTCTTGCAGATATTAGCGGTTTCTTAACTGGACGATGGCCATACAGATTATTTTGTCGTAAATGACGGTTAGTATCAACGCTACAATTTGTGTCATGAAGCTGATGCATAATTGAATTAAGTTCGACGGCAGTCTTGCGAGGATTAATTTTTGAGTACCTTAATAATAATCTATCAGACTTTTCAGTTGTAACTATAGGTCTTCAAGAGCGAGGTTTGCTTTCAATAGTTTTGCCCAGACGAAGTCTTTTCATAATGTGAATTATTCCAGGTTTAGAAACATTGTAAAGTTCAGAAATCTGCCTGTATGTCCTTTTTTTTTCCCCACAGCTTTTATAATTAATTACTTTATTCCTTTTGAGACTTGCTTAGCTTTTCCCATGCTTTTAAACTCGTTGCTAAGTAATTGAATTATAAAATTTTACAAATATTTTAGTTTAGAACTATATATATATATATACATATATATATATATATATATATATATATATATATATATATATATATATATATATATATATATATATATATATATATATATATATATATATATATATATATATGCTTATACAATATATTATTATATATTATTATATTATATATGTTATACTTTACTGCCCTTGAAATATCTCAAAGTAATTAAAACAATAAATTTCACAAATATTTTGGCCTTAAATATTTTTTTGGCCTTAAAGCTTTTGTTTACAAAAACATGATTTAATTGCGGGGTATGATACTGTTTCTAAACTTTAAAAAACCATCCGTAAAATGTTTTTTTAAACATTTTTCACGGATTTAACTTCTTCGGTTTTTAAAGACGTGTTTTAAACGTAATTATTTTTTTGGACGACCTTATAAAAACGTCCAAAAAACGTTTAAAAAACGCACCTTGCCCACTGGAATAAGATATTTGTGTATAATAACAGCCTGAAAAGAAAATACAGTTAGATCATAAAGACCATACCTTTTATGTTATTACATAAAACCTTTTCTAAAATTTCTCAATTTTTTACTAAAAAATCTTGTACCCTTAACTTTACATACAATCATAAGTTTTGAAGTTATGATCGTACATTTTGTCAGTTAATAAGCAAACATCAGACATAATTTCAAAACTTACCAACAATTATTTTTTGCTCTGGGTATTTTTTAGTGGCCAAAGCCAACAACTAGGTCTTCGACAATGCCGACAATCAGATCGCATGGTGACGCGTTTTAATTTAGTTGTTCTTGGTGACAAGAACTTATGGGATTTTTTTTTTCATAAAACTTTCCTTTTTTTTTCATAAAACCTTCGTTTGTCTTTATTTTTACTTGAGTTTTTTCAAAGAAAAAAAAAGAGCATGATAAGAATATCCATTCTTATTATGCTAGAATTCTAGAAAGTAGTAAATATTATGATGTGGATTATGGTAAAATGATGCAAAAATAAAGATGCCTGGTTTAAATGTAATGTCAGTAGATTTTTGAGATTGTTGCTAATTAGAATCAGGATATTTTATCTTTTCCTTAAAATTTTCTTATTCTTAAATTTAATATTTTGACCAATGTTGTCCTACTTAATTTTTAAATATTTTCTATATTTTGTTTAATAGCATTTTATAATTAAACGCAAAAAACATCCTTATTTTTGTTGTTATTTGTTAACTCGAGTGTATGGGCGTATCATCGTGTATTTTATAAGGCCGTATTCCTTTTTATTTTTTAAGGGCATACCAACGTGTATTTTATAAGAGCATGCCAACATGTTTTTTATATTTATTTTAAATTCTATCAAGGAGTTTTAATAGGCTGGCTGGCTATAATTTTGATATTTGTGTTATCTATTTATTTGAGGTTTTAATGCCTGATGATGCCCAATTAAAAATGTTTTTTTCTTATATCAATAAACTTAAAGAAACGTATTGAAAAAAGTGTTATTGCATCATTAACAAGCATCCGATTTTTAATTGTCTCTATATACACCGTTTTGTTGTTTAGTTTATTTAATTAATTTAATTATAATTATATTTTTTTATTTTAAAGGAACATTTTTCTAAAAATAATATGGTTTTCCAGTATACATTTTTGTCAATCAACATGAGCAGCCGTGGCGCAGTGGTTAGAGTTCTGGCTCAGAACTAAGAGGTTCCAGGTTCGACGCAAGCTTTAGCCCAACAAGCGAGATTGGTAGGGAAGGAGGCGTAAACTTCCTGTTAAATGTTCTCCCGCAGTGCTCTATGATAAGACCTTAAGGACTTCTGGGAGCAACTAAAATGACTACAACATGAAAAGCTTCGTGCCCAACCCTCTCACTGCATCCCTTTTACTATAAATTTTGGTTAAGCTAAATCAACAGGAAAAACCTGTTATGGTCTTTTTGTTTAAGGCTCTCAATAAACCATGGTTACTCTCAATAAACAATGGTATTTCGATAATAAAAAACACGTTTTTTATTATCGAAAAACAATTAGGTAATAATCTTTTTCCATTACAATTTATCAAAGGCCGAAGTAATATTTTTCTTCTGCAGTTATCTCATTAATAAGTTTCATTAACTTTATTAAAATAAGATATTTTTATAATTAAATTTCTTTTTTAATACAAAATATTTTTGAAAAAGAATGCTTTTTTGAAATTTATTATTTTATTGATGAGATTATGTGCATTACATTTTAAGAAAATAAATTTATTTGAAAAAATTAAAAATCTATTTAGTAGGAAACTTGGTTTTTCCAGGGGTTAATTATATGGATGTCCAAGTAAGTGTAATTTTTATAGGATGTCGTGCGGGCGGGTGGTATACCCCCTTCAAAATTATCTTGAAAGTGAAATCCTATAGTCAAAATTAAAATTAAGCCTATGGAAGATCATATTAAACGAAGTTGATTTATAAAATTAAAGGTTGTTATGTTGTCATGACAACCATCTAAAATGGCGGGTATAAGAAACTATGCTCATCGTACTGTCAAAAATATCTCAAATTTTAATAGCGTGTTCAAAGTAAAAATTGGGCCATAAAAAACAGATAAAAAACAGTTTGATCTATGCAATCTGACAGATTTTTTTAAAACTGACTATTAGTTTCCATGTAGCACTACACGGATTATAAAGATTTTTAAATAAGCAATTTTTTAGTGCTGAAACAGCAATATCTCAAACTCTGAAATGTTTTATAATTAACTTTTGGCAGATCGCATACATCATATAAAAACACATTACTGCTGAAAATTATGTTAAAAACTGATTACTACAATGAAATGTGACTGTGATGGGAGATTGAAAAATAGAAGTTAGCAAATAAAGACTTTAAAAAGAAAAAAAGAAAAAATATGCAAATCATTTACTGAACAACAATGGTTTATAAAGTGCCATCAATTATTCTGTATCCACATATATTTTTTTTATTAGAACTTGCAGAAGTATTAATAGGGTTTACCTTGGAATAAGATACATTTATTGAGCTCTGTGAATCTGTAGAAGGTAGAAGACTTGAATTTGCTGAATTTGTTTTATTTAAAGTATATTGATTTCCATGAATTCTTTTTTTCTTTTTATATTGAGTAGCGAATTTCACACGTTTTCTACCCATTAAAAGTATAAGGTTTAATTTATATAAACATAAACAGATGCATAGGTATATATAGGTAGGTATATATAACTTTAAGATGACAATTCGTTTTAAAGAAACTTCTGGAAGAAATTTATGAAATAATCCAGTTATTGCTGTTACTCTAACATGTGTTTTGATTAATGGAAAATAGAAACAAATTATTAACTCATTTCAACAAGTTTTTTTTCTCAGTATCAAAAATAAAGTTTGGGGAGAATTTCTTGGCCAAATAAAAGTTTAACCGTTGCTATGGAGGTTGTCAATGGCGTTTAAAAAAGTAAGGTTCAGTAAAGTTTGTTTTCCTCAAGTTATATACTGAATTTTAAAAAGTGGTTTTCAGAATATGATTCTATAATAAATTTTGAATAAAATAAAGAAACAAATTTTTTTGTGAAAAATTTGATATTTTTGAGGGGTATACCACCTTAACAGCGTCAGTGCCCGCTGGGTTGAAAGGAGCTTTAGGATTGTGTTGATAGAATGGTTAATAGAATCATAAAAGAATAAATAACTTTTTCAAAACACTAACTCAAGTTAATGACCAGCTTAAAAAAGTGCTCAACAAAAAGTTGTCTTAAAGTATTAAAAATTGTGGTCAAGTATCATTTGCATTTGACAAAAATTGAAGTTTACCTATTGAGTCCAGTTCAGTCATTATCAATTGTAGTTAACAGCATTTGAATCTTGCCCATTGAGGTCCCATACATACATATCAGCTTATCTTTGCACTACATTAAAACTTAATTATATGACTTGAAATATTGTGAATTAGACTATGTTTAAAGAACTTTCAAAGGAAACATAAAGTTGCAATAATAAGCAGCACGGTGATGAGGTCGTGCTTTTATTATTTATTATTTTGTATGTAAACTAAAAACTTAATTGCAATTTATTATTTTGTATGTAAACTAAAAACTTAATTGCAATGCACTATTTTTCAATTTGATTTGTTATTAATTTCCAATTAATTTACCAGCAAACTTATAAACTACTCAGGAGTGGCCAGAAAAAAAACGTGGGCGGCATGAAGGTTAAAGTCGGCACTGAAAATAAGCATGTATGTAAAAAGTATGATCAAGATAATACATTGGTTTGCTAATACTCAGATAAACACTATGAATACCATGCTCCAGTCAAAACAAATGCAATGTTATGTTTAACCTGGACAAGGTGTTTGTATTTATACATATTTAATACAAACAAACCCGTTCTTATTTTATCTTTGTAAGTATTTCGCTAAACTACATACTAATAAAATTCAACTGTAGAATGAAACCTACAACCAATTAGTGTTAAATCATCTAATCACAAATCATCCAATCACAAATGAATTTCTAGAAAGTCTATGATCATCAAAAATCTTTATTGAAGAATTAAGACTAACATTAAATCTACAACTGTCTTAAGTTCAAACCAACCATTCGAAATATATTTGTTTATATCATATTTATGAATAGTTTTAGCACTTCGTAGTCATCACTAAAGCATTATGCATCTTTTAGTTTCCAATCTTTATCATGCCAGGAAAATGTATGAAGGTCTGATAACTTTGCTTCTTCAGAAAGGCGTTTAGTAATATGGTAACAAATTTAATAGGAAGAGATACAACTTGGATCATAAAAATGCCAACAAAAAAAAATATGAAGTAAAAATCTCAATAAAAAATATATATATATATTTGAAATATCACAAAGGGCAATAATAAAATACTAGCATAATAATAATTTTTTTTTAATAGCTTGGCTTGATTATCTTCTAAAATATTTAGTGTTTTTAACTTTACAATTACTAATACACACCCTATAAAAATTCACTGTCAATCTCGTCTAAAAAAATCAAAAAAATCATTTAAAGGAGACATTGTATAGAACTTGAGGAGGTGCCATGAAACTTTGTTAAAATCAATTTCGTTGCAACTTAAACAACCCCCTCAAATATTGTAAGGATTTCAAGTTTTACATGTCCTTTAAAATGATAATGATTTTTAAAATGATATTTTAAACATCAATACGTTTTTTAATGAAACTTGAATGATATCAATAAGTTTTGAGTTAATTTAGAAAAACCTAAGATTTTTTAAACTTTATTTTCCTCGCATTTGTTTTTGGAGTTTATCTCATGATTATGTAAAATGTATTAGCATACTCAATATAAATGTCACCTTAAAAGGATTTTTTTTTAATTTATTAGTTGCCGAAATTTACAAGGTGTGAATAATGTACACAATTTTTGTTGCAATCTTTTATTCTTTAAAAATTGCGTTACACTAATTGAATGATTCACAAATAACAAATTTGAAATTTTTTAATTAAAAAAAAAAGTATTCCTCAAACTCGAAAAGAGATTAGTGAAACAAAAATTGTTGATTTTATAAAGGAAAACTTTTTTAATAACCGCGCCAAATAAACAAACACGTGAGCCGACTAAATAAAAATAAATAAACGCGTAAATTGACCAAAAAAATTCTAACCACCAAAGTATTATATTTTTAAAATGACATTCTAACACAAATAAATAAATCCTGACAAATAAATTTTCGAAATGTTATATATTTACAATTTTATTTTATAAATACTACCAAAAACTCGTCCAGACGTCTTGAGTAACACACACCCATGCGTTTCAAGTAACACACGCTATGCACTTAAAGTAGCACGCATATTTGGGAAAATACAGCGATTTACATGCAAAATTCAAAGCGCAAGAAGTTAATAAAAACAGCTTTTTAACGAATCGCTACACCATTTTATTCCATCCAAGATGATTCATCATTTGAGCAGTTGTAAAGCTTAAATTTATGCAAAGATGATCTCCAAATCTCTAGTCTTCCAAGAAGGAACTAAGGTACAGTTTCTAAATGATAAAATAGCTTAATTTCTCTGATTCTAATAAATCAGATAAACCTGTATATATTTGCTTATTTTTAAAATTTTTACCCAATGATTGTATATCTGGAATCTGTTTACTATCCGAGTTTCCGGAAATCAGGGCCTGAAGCTTTTGAACTTGCAATATTAAGGATCGGTTTGCCACTTCTAAATTGCTCATTTTCTTTTTTAATGAACTATTTTCATTAGCAAAAGAATCAACCCTTTAAAAAAATAAGAACAATTTATATTTTATGTATTAGATTATAAAATAAAACATAACATTGAAGGTAATTCTTATAAATATTTTAAAAACCAACTTAACAGAATAAAAAAAAAGTTATTTTAAAATTATTTTTTATCTTTATAAAATTTGTTTTAAATCAAAAACCTCTTCTCTAAGGCTTCCATATACTCTTTCTTTTTCCTTCGGCTTTCTTGTGCGGATATTTTATTCTTTATTTTTCTCCGCACTTTTTTCAAAGCTCTTTCTTCCATTTTGTTTAAAGGAAGAGAAGTTGGTACTGGAAGTCCTTCGATAATCAGCGTTCTTTTTTCTTCTTCCGATAAATAAAACGGTTGGCGCTCATGGGGAGGCTATGTATAAAAAAAAAGTATTAAAAAATAAACAGTAAAAAAAGAGAAAGTTTTAATTACATAAAACATTTTAATAAAAATATTTTACATTGGCATTTATAGGTGCATCAACATTATATATAACAATTGATAGCAACTAGATTGCAAAGAACGTTACAAGCTGACTCGATAGGTAAACAACAGTACACTTATACGGTTAAAACATGGTAAAAAAGACTATTTTTTAGCTGACCCGCGAAAACCCCTTGTGGTAGGTGAAAATACAATGTTTCCAGATTCCAAAATGCAAAAATGAAAGGTTATCAATTTTTCGAATACCAATTATTGTCAATTTAAAAATCTCATGTACAGATAACTGTACATGAGGTTTTTAAAAATTTATCACTTCGCGTGTATATCTAGATAACGCATCGCGTTTATATCTAGTTATACACGCATTTAGTTAGATAAACACGCGAAGTAGTTATAACGCTGCTTAGCTACGGTTAGTTGAATAACATTTGAGTGTATTTTAGATGAAATTTTAATTTATGATTTGAAAAAATTTTAAAATAAGAAAACAATTATTGCAGAAAATAGGTAAATAAATACACCATTAGTCTTCATCTGCCATAATTTTCTTTTTCATTTATTTACTGGAGGTTTAATACCATTAAATAAGAAATCATATAAAAGGTAAAATTGTAACTTTAATATTTGATAGTTTAAAAAGCAATCTAACCCAGCCAGTATTTGGTTCAAAAAAATGTCTTTTGAACGTTCAAATGATCTTCATAACATTCAAAAGATGTTTAAAAGACATCTTTTTAGGACCGAATTCCTGGGAATGTTTAAAAAGTTTATTTTTTGTTTGCTGGGAATGCTTAAAAACATTGTTTCTTTTTCCCCAAATTACATTTACATTTTTAACATTTTTGAGTTTAAAAAAAAGATGCTTATTTTCAGGTGTTTACTTGGCTTCTTCATCTCATATTTCTTAATGGCAAACAAAACAAACACAACAAAGATAACTTTATAAATCAATTGTTTGCACAATTGCTTGCAAAATTTAAGGTCGCAATCCCTAAGTCCGAAAGTCAATATTCACAAACAGAACTTTAAAAAATATTTTTGATTTTTTTAAAAAATATCATTAATCTAAAAATAAACTCTTGATGAAAGAAAAAAGTTAAAATTTCAATCGCGTTTTAACGTGCTTATTATGTTTTTAAACGCGGAAGTGCATTTTCCTTTCAGAAATAGTTATTTTCTTTTTCTTTTTATAATTCTGTTTAAAAGTCATTATCAAATTTACTATTTCATATAACCTTTATTTGTCAAAATTTTTTGTAGAATATTTAAACACATCAACAAAAACAAAAACATACCACGTCAATGTAGGTGTCATAACTTGATTTATCGATGTCACCCGGAGGCGAACACGGTGATTCATTAGAATTTGGGGATTCATAACCTTAAACATAAAAATTTTCTTTAAATAAATTTTAAGGAACTTTATTAAATAATCAAAATTATATTCAATTATTTGGAAATACCGTAAAAGGATACGGTATTTCCGGTAAAAAAAAAAAAAAAAAAAAAAAAAGAAGTGCTTAATATTTAGCACATTGTTTTTTTGTTTTTTAATGTATATATATATATATATATATATATATATATATATATATATATATATATATATATATATATATATATATATATATATATATATATATATATATATATATATATATATATATATATATATATATATATAGAAACCAGAAAAATGGCATAATTTAAAAAAATATTTTTCTGAAGTATTTCAATTGAAAATGTAATAGATAAATAAAAAGAAAGAAAAATAAAATATCATAGTAATAAATTGTATTTTGAATTTTGTTATAATTATGAATATAAATGATGACTTATACTATATTAATATATTTTAGTACCGATGACGATATTTTAAAATCATGGTTAAAACAATTTTTTTTTAATAATTATTTAATTGAAATTCACTTCGCAATATAATATGCGCATAATGCAAACACGTATGTATAAACAAACGCTAACCCACCCACACGCAGAGATTTGTTTTTTAAATAAATTATTCTATACTAACCGCAAATATTGGTTACAAATTTATATAGTTTAAGTCGTTAATTTTTAAATTAGATAGTGTAACAGTTATATATATATATATATATATATATATATATATATATATATATATATATATATATATATATATATATATATATATATATATATATATATATATATATATATATATATGTATATATATATATATATATATATATATATATATATATATATATATATATATATATATATATATATATATAAACTTATATATATATAAACATTTTCCAAACTTTTTACAAAGTATACATACTTATGTAACAGCGCTTTTAAAAAATCGATCAGCGCTTATCAGCAATTGCATAACAAAAATCTAAGAAAAATTGTTAAATAAACAGCTGTTCAAAGAGCACAGGTCATTGAAACTAATATTTACATTTTATATCTCTCAGTCTAAACAGCTTTGTCAACAAAAACGAGAAAGATGAACAATGGTCGCTATTGCACGTGTTTAATCGCTGTGGAAAACCTTTTTACGATCAAGACGCGTAACAAATCAATGAAATTTCATTAAAAAAGTGGTAAATTGTATTTAATGCTGATCAGAATGGTATTATCCTCTCAGCATCGTTTTTATATTAAATTAATAAATGACAAAGAAATAGCGCAATGAACGAAAATGAAACTAATGACTCAGCATAAACTAGTACAAACTAGTCCGCGTAATGAGTACAAAATGGTATAAAATATCCATTGTCAAAAATTATAAAAATATATTAGGAATTAAAAAGTAATAAATATCTTATTACCATTAAAAGCCTCCATTCTCCCCCACACACCAACAATCATTATCGTATTTTCACATATTTATATTAGGCAATAAAAAATAAATTTAACCTGTTAAAGTACCAATAAAAACCATTAGAAATTAATTACCCGAATCTATTTCTATGTTTTCCGGCTCTTTTTTGATGATTCCTTGTAATAAGCTAGATTGCAAAATATCAGTTATGCCATTGTTTTTATTTAATATAATTTTAGGTGCTGTGTTAAGGGTTTTATTTTCTGATGAAACAGTCGATGCATTACTATTGGTCGTTGTCGTATTGCACTTGACGACGTTGTTTAATTTAATGCATTTCTTTAGTTGAATAACGTTCATAGGTTTATCATTATTTTGACCTGATAGTTTATTTAATAAATTTGCATTTATAATGTTAAAGTTTGTGCCGGCTAATTTGACGCGATTCTCCGGCGTGTTCATGAATAAAAAAAGTTTTTGCTGGTTTTCAGTTTTTGTGATTTGTTTGTCAACTTCAAAGTTTTGGGGTTTAGTAAGAATTTGACCCTTTTTTACATCATCTTTGACAAAATCATCTTCGGTAAAAGTTTCTTTTTTTGTTTGTGACAATAAAGGATTAAAATTTCTGAGAGCTGGAGACGAAGTTGACGTTGTTGTACTACCTTTGCTAGATACGTTAAAAACTCCGTTAGTGTAGCATTCTGAAAATATGGGCATCGAGTCTAAACACAAATCTTCGTTTTCACCAGATACAAACGTTAACTTTGAGTTCGAATTTGAAATGGATACAAGATCAGTTAAAGGAGGGTTTAAACCAGACATATGATCGTGTAAAGGTTCGTCAAAAAAACTTGAAAGCCAGTCTACATTAACATCGTCATCACCAATGCACTGCTAAACCAATAAAATAATGTATAAATTTAACATTACAGAAATGTTAACCTACATTCAAAATTTTTATTAATAAAAACTTTTATTAATAAAAGTAACAGAATAATTAGTATCATTATGGGTTACATTATGTTGTTATAAATACACAGAAAAAACAAATTTACAATTAAAAACTCAATTAATACTTAGGAGTGTAAAAATTTTTTTTTTTTTTTTAATGTGCAAAAATATTTAGCTTAAAATACCAAGTTAAACTTGTTTCTTTTTTTCATAGTTAATTATTAGATTATTTTGCATTGTAAATGTTAATATAAAATAAATTAAAAATTGGAAATTATATCTAATCTTCCTAAATTAACTTTAGATAAACAATTCAATCGCGACTAAGTTAATTAAAGAAGCGGATTAAATTGTTAAGTTTGTTTTTTAGTTATATAGAAAAAAGGCCGACAATCCAAGATGCAAAAATGTTGAATCATTCGTATTTCATAAGATAAAATTTTTCTATTTTTCATTTAATAGTTCAAGTAGTAAGATACGAATTCAATTATTATTGCTATTTAATAAATTAATTTTTAATTTTTGATGACTTTAAAAACAAAAATTTACTTTTTTACTAAGTTGTTTGGATCGAATAAATTTAATAAATGTATTAATTAAAAGTCCCATTTCATTGACTTACGTTACTATAAAATTGCTCTAATTTATATAACTTTTATAATATCTAAATGACAGAGTGTGGATATAATTTTTTTTTTTAATTGATGAAGTAATGTTGCAACATATGCAATAATTGTATTTACATTGATATAAACTCAAAAAACTGCAAAAATTGTATTTACATTAACTCAAAAAACTGAATAAAGTCATTTTAACAATAATAAAAAATATTACCACATTAGGAACACTTTGAGGAAAATCGTGGTAGTCATGCTCTGTAATAAAATTGTCTAGTATATTTCCGGTATTCTGGCCATAATCGTCTAGTTCAAGTCGTTCTTTCTTCACAATAGAAAGATCTACGTCCATTTTTTCCGTGTCCAACATCATTTTAGAACTGTATTATTAGCAAGTCTAGAGTTTTTATCTTTCACAAAAAACCATATACTTTGCAATTGTTTTCGGCTTTAAAACTTAAAAAAAAATTGATAGACCACGTTAAATTGATATTTTAAACAAAACAACTGAATATAATTTTTAAATAACTTATAAAAGTTTTTATTATACACAACAAAACAACAACTTCAAAAAACATTTGCTAAACTTTTTTTTGTTCTTGGAGATCTACTTAAAAGTTGCTATAAAGACTAAAGATTAGCTCTGACCAATTAAATTGCTTGTTATAAGTTTAAACCAATGAAAAATAGCTGTTGCACAAAGTGATAAATGACAAAGTAATTGGCGGGTGTTCCTTGCATTTCTTTGTTCAGACAAGTGAATGAAGTTAAAAAATGAACAAAGAAAAAAATTACGCCAGTTCGTTAAAATGTGCTTCCAAGAGACGGGATAATACATAGTAAAATATTTTGAAGTTTATTATTTATTTTATTAGTCTCAAAGAACTTTTTATTTAAAGTTGTGCCATATTTACAACTTAAATCATTCATAATTCTAACACGGCAAGTAAGCAGAACCATGCTTGGTTTATTTTCGAATGAGCCTAGCCCGTGAAGTTTTTGCCGAACAATCGCGCATAAAATGATCAAAAAGTCGAGAATTAGAAACTTCAAAAAATCAGTGTTACCAGTTGTTTAAATAAATAAACACAATAGATATTTTTTTCAGTCTGATAAAATTCCTTTGTATTTTTAAGTTTTTATTTATTAGACAGTAATAAATAATAAACAGATTTAAATATCGTCTAGCGTTGCTAAAGAGGAAGAAGAAGAAAAAAATTTCTTCCGCTAAGACTTATTAACTTTTATGAGCAAAATACAGGCTACTCGAAAAGATGAGGAAAAAAGAAAAAAAGAAAAAAGTCAGCGAAGTTTTTTTTTTAACACAGGAATGCTAAAGATAACAAAAAATTATTGCGTTTTTCTTGATAAAAAAATTATAATTGATAAAATATTTTTGATAACAATGAAGTTTTATAATCAAATTGAGAAGGATATTAATGTTAAGTAAACATTGGAAAGTAGAGTTTTGAAGTTAAATTAAATGAAATTATGATTAACTTTAAAAAGTAAAAACAGTATTAATTAAAAATACTGCACCAGTAATATATATGCTGAATCATGGGCAAAGGGCGTATAGTATCATATATATGACATGATATATAGGTTAATATTTTAGTATGTTCATTTTTTTTTATTTTTTTTTTATTTTACAATATAAATTGCGGCTTTTCTCAAATTTAGAACCGAATAAGTTTAATTCAAAAAAGTTGAATACAAAAAAAAAAAAAAAAAAAAAAAAAAAATTATTTTTATATATATTATATATTATATAATATATTATATAATATATATATATAATATATATAATAATAATAATATATATAATAATAATATATATAATATAATATTATATAATATATATATATATATATATATTATATATTATATATTATATAAATTATATATATATATATTTTATATATTTTTATATCTAAGATATGGCAAAAAAAAAATGTAGCTATTTTAAGTCTTTATAATTTTTTTTTATATTTATAATAAGTGGAATATTGCTGATATAAACTACTGATATCGTTGCTGTATCACATTTTATACAATTGTGTGGCTAAAAAAAAAACTCATATCATTATATGAGTTTTTTTTTTTTTAGCCACACAGTTGCTTTATACAATAAATAATTAAGACATATTATTTGAATAAACCCACAGAAATCTTTTTCTAATCTTTTTATATATATATTGTCTTTCCTTAACTAACGTCAAGGAAGTCCATTTCCGTTGTTTGCGCAAGAGCAAATAGAACTTTTTGGAGTTTCTTTTAAAGGCTGTTATCAGACCACTAAGACTATATTAATCTAACTGCTTTTTGTATTTTTGATGTCTATTTGCACATTTATTAATTATATTTTAAAAATTCATTTTTATTTATTTAAAAGTTAGTTGGATTTTTTGTTTTCAGCATATTTCAATCATGTTTTATCATTATAAAATAGTTTTATCATCTCTTTTTTTAAGTTAACCACAATATCATGGACTAAATATTTAATTGAATAACCTCAATTATATATTGAGCAGACATCCGATGTTACGTCATAAATTGGAAAAAATTTAATAAATATCTTTTAAAATGAAGCAAATCTTTATTATCACACTGGTTTCATCTACTGTCTATATTAAAGATAAAACTTACGTGAGTTTATTAGAGAGATGGATCTTTGAGGTCTTGAATCAAATTTTTTTCAAACAAAACTTTCAAATTACTTGTAAAAAAAAAGAAAGAATAAAAAAGTTATTTCTTAAGAAGTCATCCTTTTAACTGTTCTATTAATCAACGAAAATTATTAAAAAAGTCTTTTGGAAAGACGTCATTTGATACGTAAAAAAAAAAAAAAAAACAACATAAAAAACAAAGATAAATGTTCTACGTATATTTTACGTATATTTATTTTACTGATTACGTAATTTTGACAAAATTTTCTTAAAATAAAAAACACTTTATAAGCTTGATGAACTGAACATTGACACGACTTTTCAAAGTCTTTTTTTTTCTCCGTTTTAGAGTATTTTACTTAAAAAGAATACAGTTTTTTATTGTGTTTTTTAAAATAACACGAAAAAAAGTAAAATCAAAAAGTTAATAACCCACAAATAGTTAAAAATGAATATAAAATAAATTAAATTATAAATAAAAACGCAATTAAAAAAATTGCAGTTAAAAAAGGTATTTAAGATAGAATTAAAAATAGCTAAAAATGAAAAATTTGCAAAAGTTTAAATAGTTCTATTGAAATAAAAATTAACCCTTTAATTAGTTAAAATAATAACCCTATCTCTGTCCCTGTCCCTGACTCCTAACCCTGACCCTGACCCTAACCCTGATCCTAACCCTGACGATTTTAACGATATAGATTATTGAAAAAAATTATTATACAGTTGAAACTATTATATATAATGTTATAAGTCAATGAATTTTTTAAAAACAGGTTGTTGTTGTGTGAGATTTTTTAGTCCCCTTTCTTTAACTCCTCTAGTAAAAATATCATATTATATTTTTACTTCTCGTGATGATTTTTATCCCTTGTATTTTACGACCACTTTGTTTTTTAAAGACTATGGTTTCTTGTTTTATAAATACTTTTATATATTTTAAAGACTATGGTTTCTTGAATTATGAATACTTTTAGATATTTTGAAGATTATGGTTTCTTGAAAAATAATAAAGAAATATAAAATATTTTTTTGTAATGGTATTCACCTCCCCCAGAGCAATAGGGGTACTATAGTCGAGGAGGCATTTTTATTGTGGTTACAATTATCTCTCCATTCTTTTATTCCAAAATATAAACCTTAACGAACAAAGCCGTTTTCTGAGAAACACGTTTAGTGCAGTACTCACAGGGGCGTGGTAGAATTTAAACCCATACTTGTACAAAAATTGTTTTAAGAGCGCATCAACCTAACACCGAGTCATTCTATAGTTTAATAGAAGATGGAACGGATTTTTAAAAGCAGTTTTTTTCATCATAAGTGAAAATGAAGGTAGACATAAGTTAATTAGAAATAAAAATGTAGGTCAAGTATGGAACGTAATACTCGATTAGCTATTTAATTATGACATCTTTGTGAAACAAAAATACATGAAAATGGAAATTTTAAGGGGGTCGATATCTAAGTATACAATAAATGTAAAGCAAAAGCAAAATGAATAAAAATTCCATTATAAGTTTTAATAAGTTAAACGAGTTTTCTACTAAACAACTTTGTTGTGTTTTAAGGGGCCATCCATAAAGGACGTCATCCAAATAGGGGGGAGAGAGGGGGTTTAAGTTAAAAAGGACAAAAAAGGACAAGGGTAGGGGGGAGGTTGTCAGAAAAGGACGTCACTTTATAGATTTTTTATTTTAGTTTAATTAACATAGAAAACTACGTAAACACTATCTTCTTAAAAACACTACGTGTTTTTAAGAAGATAATGTATGAGAATATTTTTAATTTTATTTTTCAAAGGTGTAGCAGCAGATTCAAACATCATTGCGAGATGAAATAAATTTTTTTGGAGTTAAAAATAGGGGGTGGGGGTCAGGATTTTATGACGTCTTTTTCAAGGGGGGTATAGGGAAAAAGGACAACCGGTGACAAAGGGGGGGAGGGGGTCAAAATTTGGCTATAAAATGGTGACGTCCTTTATGGATGGTTCCTAACAGTTAAAAACTAACAGTTAAAAACTTTTTTTACGTATTTAGTTCTCAAGTTTTTGAATTTGAGAAATAAATTTAAAAACTAAACTAACATTTGAATTTAAACAAACAAAGAGCCAGGGGTTAATGCGGCATCTTTTGATGTTTGAAATAGTTATCTTCCTGGCACGGCGCAAACTCCAAACATTTATGTTTATGCTTATGTCAAATAGAAAAATTTTCAAAAAAAAAAAATGAGTCTGGAAGTTTCAAACATTAAAAAATGATGCATCCGTTCCTGCAAAGAAAAAACTTTTAAAACTTGAGGAGAAAAATGTTCTATTGAGTTTCTATAACCTTTTGAAATATATAGTCCAAAAAAAATTAATACAATTTCTAAAGGAAATTTTATAGAAATTTCTATAGAAATTGTCGCCGAAAAAGATTTTTCTTTTGTACATGTATGTAGAAAACAAAAAAGTCAAAGAAACTTTTATAATAATTTCGATGAGTTTCCATAAAAATTCTATTAAATTTACTATAGACTATATGTTTTAAAAGTTTATAGAAATTTTATATAATTTTTTTTCATGGGACATTCTTAAGATGTGGAACGAGTAAGTTGTGGAAAGTATATCGTTTTCTATATTTAAAAAGCACGTTAAGTTGTATTTTACATAAAGTTTTTTTTTTTGTTGCTATTTTAAAATAATTATGCCTTTTTAATTCTGGTTTGATAGGATTGCCTAAACGTGACGCCACACGCTACACGATGATGTGGTCCAAATTGTTTACGTACAACGCGTCTGTTACTTTACGCGATCAAAGATTAATACGATAAACATAACTGCATACCAATTTTAATAATGCGATAAATATATATACTAGTAAGATTAGTACGATATATTTATTAGTAAAATAATATGTAAAATTTATTTGCAAAAAATTCTTGCAAAAAATTGCGTATGATAAACTTCGGAATTTATCATACGCAAAATTAAAGATTTTTTTTTTTATATTTAAAACTTAAATGACCTTAATGACATTTACGTATTACTTCTTTGAAAAAAGTATTATGATATTGTCCATCAATATGCTATTGAATATTTTGTATATTTATTCAATTTCCTTAACAATTTGTAGGATTTAGGAAATATTTTTGTTTAAATTTTTGTGAAATAAACAAAGCACTGAAAAAAGTAAGTTACAATCTCTCTATCGCCGTCAGAATGCAATACATGTAATTAATTTTGCTGATCGTTTTTCTCCCTCTAAACAACTTTTTTATGAAATGAGAATACTTAATATTTACAAACTTAATATTTTATGCTTTGTATATATATGTAAAAACAATCTTTCTCCTGCCGTTTTTAATGATTTAATTACCTTGAAACCTACCAATAAATACTCTCTAAGAAATAACAACCTTCTATATGAGACTTATTGTCGAACAAATTTTAACCAATTTTGCATTGATTATCGTGCACCATCTCTGGAACAAAATTGTTTTATTTTGATCATTCCCCAGACGGCATTATTACGTTGTTTCAACGTTGAAATTCGGTTGAAGCGTTGTTTCAACGTTGTTCAACTATGTCACAACGTTAAATCAACGTTACCGTTTAAACGTTGATTATTTAACGTTATTTCAACGTTAAATCAACGTTACAGTTTAAAGGTTGATTATTTAACGTTATTTCAACGTTAAATCAACGTTACAGTTTAAACGTTGATTATTTAACGTTATTTCAACGTTAAATCATTGTTGACAAAAATACACCTTTTTTCACAATTTATGCGCGCGCAGAAATGGAAGTAAAAACGTAAACATTACTTCAGCGGTTGATTTATAATGGAAAAAAATGTAAATACTGAACTTATAACATATAGAATTTTCAAGAGATCGAAAACATGTTCAGACAATTTTCCTGAAAGAGCATTATCGTTTAAAAATTGATATTTTTTGTTTAACTTGGGCTACAATGCTCAAAGACTTATATTATTAAATGTAAATAATACAACTTTTTCAAAAATTTGATCCATTAAATTATGTTGAATTTAATGTTAATTGTTGTTTTATAAAAGAGCATCAAAAATACAAAAAGGATATTGATAACTTTAAAAAAGAACTTATATGAAAATATAAGTTCTTTTTTAAAGTTATCAATTGAATAAAGATTTATATGAAAAATTAACTTCAACCACATCAGTTATTACTATGAATCCAGGCAAGTTTGTATATAAACATAATCCAAACAAATCGTGTTATTGCAATTTACTTGTATAAAAACATTTATTTTAAAAATGATAGATCTTGCAACTTTTATAATGGCATTACATCTGTCAATCTGTTTCATCATTCAGTGCAGTATCACCATTAATCAAAAGATAAAGTGAATATCACTTTATCTTCTTTTGATTAATGTTCCAAATTCATGTATTGTTTTAATATTAATTAGTTTAACAATTTGCTTGTCTTAATATTAAGTAGTTTTAATTAAATATTTTTTTAATATAAAATTGCAATTTTTTATTATTATATTGCAATATTGATATGTTTATATTTGTATCAAAAAGCATCTATTTCTGTTTTTTTGAAATTTAAAAAAATCCTTTACTACTAGGACCAAAACAAATGTAATGCAGCAAAGATGAATTTTTAATGATGCTAATACTTGGATTACTGACTGCTGATCTTGCTGACAGGTTTAGTATATTTTTAGGATTAGCGAATGCAATATTTTCTTCATGGTTGAAAGCTTCTAGCTCACTTTTAAAGCACATGGTTTTTGTTCCAAGTAAAGATGTTATAAGACAGGCAATGCAAAACAGATTTTAGAAATTAAATTATTCATACTTACACTAAATTTCAGATATAACAGAGTTTATTATGGAAACACCTAAAAAAAATTTATTTACAGAAACTAACTGTGAATGAATACAAACATTACAACACTATAAAATCATTGTACCCATAGCTCCAAATTCATCAATAATTTCTTTAAAAAATTTCTAAAGCTTACAGAAGCTAAATTTTGGATAAAGAAATTACAAATCGCATCAACTATTTAGATTGTATTACAAAATACTCTTGTATAATGTATGATTAAGGCTTTAATATTAACTTTTGTATACAAATGAAGTGATTTTAATTAAATCCATTTTTATCAGTCACTTAAAAAGTATGATGAGTATTTGTATAAAGATAACATTTCAAACAATAGTATTAGCTTTACATGTTTTTTTTTAGTTGAATCAATTGCAATAGATGGAATATCTTTAAAAGACAGAATTCACAAAATAATGCTGAGGTAATTTAAATAATTTTTAATTATTCAGGAGTTTTAAGGATTAAATTATTCATCAAAAAAAATGTTTGATGATGAGTTCTATTTAAATTTAAAAAAAAAAAAAATAATATTAGTTCTTGAATAATTAATATCAGTTCTCTTATCTATTAAAGTTCTAACAATTTTGTGACCTCCATGAATATGGAGGAAAAGGGGAAAGGTGGAAATATGCTTTAAGAGCACTAGTTTATATGGTGTAGTGAAAGGTATACCTTTATAAGATGTGTAAAACTTTTTTATTCTCATTTTTTATATATTCAAAAATTTCTCCTTGTGTTTTTTTTTTTTAAATTCTTTTTTATTAACAGCTTCTTCTATTAAATACGATGGAGCGACTGAAACTTTAATTAATGGCATTTTGTCTAACTTCTTAAAATGCGCTCCATTTTGAAAAGGTGGCGGAAAAAAAAAAAATTTAAATTGATTGATATAAATTTATATTTATAAAAAGCAATTTCTTTATTAAAATATTTACATATATTTCAATAAAGAAATATTTTCTTTTTGTCTGCTAATATTTTTTTTTCAGTGTTAATTCAACTTTACAAATTAAAACTCAATTATGAAAAAAGCCTAGGATTGAGTTGTCGTTTTAAGTAAAATAAGAAAAGCCCAAAAAGTAACTGATGTAATATTTTTATTTTTTAATAAAAAAAAAAAATTCTAATAATGTTTAAAATTGGTATTAATATTAATGTTTATTAGATGAAGAGGAGTAAAAAATAAGTTAATATTTATTAGATGAAGATGAGTAAAAAATAAGTTACAAGTTATTTTTTGGTCTCTAAAATTGTTTGAATGATAATTTATTATTTATTAAAATATTTTCTTTTTTAATTTTTGTTATTATCTTATGTGGATGTTTATGTTTTAGCAACCTAGGATTCTTTCATTATTTTTCTTTGTTATTGAGCCCTAAGTTATTTTAACATAATATATTCAGGTATTA
This sequence comes from Hydra vulgaris, assembly GCF_022113875.1. Taxonomy (NCBI): domain Eukaryota; kingdom Metazoa; phylum Cnidaria; class Hydrozoa; order Anthoathecata; family Hydridae; genus Hydra; species Hydra vulgaris. The sequence goes on along the minus strand of NC_061157.1, from coordinate 44,623,034 downwards.
CATCTATATATTACAATTATTATTTTTTAAATAATGTGGTAAAATAAGTTATTTTTTTGATACAAAATATATAAATATTTGTATAACTATTTCAATTCCAAAAGAAAGCAAACAGTATTATGAAAATTTTGAGTTCACAACTACAAAAGAAAAATGTGATAATGAGAATGTTGACAAGTGGATGCAAGATTTGCACACAAGTAGAAACTTGGATGTAAATTTTCCACTTGTGTGGTTTGGATGGTTCTCCACTATATAATATATTTCCACAAGCATAATATAAGATTTGCTTTATGTTTTTTACAGATAAATCAATTACAGTTAATTGGTGGAACGTCTTCTAAAGATAGAATACACAAAATTATGCTGAGGTAATCAAAAACAGTATTGGACTCTTACCTCATTTATAATCAGGGTGTCCACAGCTCCTCTAAAATGCTCTAAAGTCCTCTTTTTTTTAAAACCACTTCTAAAACCTCTATTATCCTCTAATTAATTTTTGATGGAAATATGTTCAAAATACCTATTCTCGGTCTACAAAACTGGTTAACGCCTTAAAGTGCATGGAATTGTAAAAAATTGCTTTAGCAAATGCATTCTATTTAACATAAAAAATGACATTATTTGATCCCTGTCCAAGCCCCATAAGTAAATAAACATGGACGTTAAACCATTAATAAATGGCCACATAAAATTTCTTATAAAAATTTTATGTGGCTACCTGTTATATATATATATATATATATATATATATATATATATATATATATATATATATATATATATATATATATATATATATATATATATATATATATATATATATATATATATATATATATATATATATATAATATAAAACATATATATATATATATATATATATATATATATATATATATATATATATATATATATATATATATATATATATATATATATATATGTTTTAAGAACACTATTTTATATGGCGTTGAAAAAGATATACCTTCACAAGTTGTAACACTTTTCCATTCGTTATATATTTTTTGAATCTTCCCTTTTTGATTTTTTGTATATATTTTTTTTATTTACAGCTTCTTCTATTGTATTCATTGGACCAAAAGAAACCTTGGTTAATGGAACATTGTTTGACTTTCTAATTTACGCTCTATTTAAAAAAGGTGGTGGAAAAGAGAAGAAATTTGTGTAGATTTTATTCAATTATATGTAAATATATGTAGTATTCAAATATATTTTTCAATAAAACAAATTTTATCTCTTTCTTTAATCATACCTAGCTATTTTATTTAAACTAAACTGAAAAAGTTCTAAATATTCTAAGTATAGACTATGAATAAATTCAATATCCCTAATATACCTTGATAATGTACAGCAACACTTATGTACACGCATAGTACGTTTTGATGGTGATCACATTTTGACGCACAGAGCACGTTTACATACATATATACATTTTGACATACATAGCACGTTTTAATGATCAAAAAGTGTTTTACAGTCGTTTTAACTTTGATTAATCAACGTTAAAAAAACTATCATATTAAACGTTGTATCAACGTATATTCAACGTTATTGTAACGTTTTTTCGCGTCGAATCAACGTTGATATAACGTTTAAACCTAACGTTGATTTAAGGTTGATAAATCAACGTTGAAAAAAACTTTCATTCTAAACGTTAAATCAACGTTAATTCAATGGTAGGTTTCAAC
>NC_061157.1:44461322-44618822 GCF_022113875.1 Hydra vulgaris | reverse complement strand
ATATATATATATATATATGTATATATATATATATATAGTTTTCGCAATTTTACAATAAAAATGAACTTGGATTATACCAGGACAATGGTTTAGCGGTTTTTGAATAGAAGTGGACCTGAAATGGAAAAAATTACACTGAAAACATACTGTCGATATATTTAAACAAAACAATCTACTTATATCAACACAATGCAACATGAAAATTGTAAATTATCTGGACATCACGCTAAATCTCAATAACCACATTTTCCAACCGTATTCCAAACCCGAAACTCTTTAAACTATATTCACGTTGATTCAAACCATCCACCCAGTATTTTAAAATAACTTCCGCGTTCTATCGAGTTAAGATTATCTGCAAATTGGTCAAGCGAAGAAATTTTTCAAAATTTTACTGACATGTATAACGAAGCATTGTTCAAATCAGGTTTCGTTCATAAGCTTTCTTATCATCCTAACTGAAATTCAACTCATGCTAAGCACCATAAACGCAATATCATTTGGTTTAACCCCCCTTTCAGCAAAAACGTTAGCACAAATATAGGAAAAAATTTAATCCTTATCGATAAGCACTTCCCTGTTAATCACAAGCTCCATAAGATTTTCAATAGAAACACAATAAAAGTAAGTTACAGCTGAATGCCAAATATGAAATCTATCTTAAATACACAATCGTCATATTTTAAACAACAACAAAATTACCACTAAAAGCAACTGCAAATGCCTTGATAAATAGAACTGACCTTTAGCAAACAAATGCTTAACAAATAACATCATATACCAAACTAATTTAACCTTCAAAAACTAATTTAACCTTTTACATCGGTATAAGTGAAACACCTTTCAAAATTAGATACGCTAAGCACATAAAATCATTTAATATTCTCAGGTATTAAAATGACACTGAGTTATCAAAGGAGTTTTGGAAATTAAAGGAAGCTAATTTGAATCCTATAGTTAAATGGAAAATAATTAAACAGTCCAATGCTTATAACTCTACAAAAAATCTATTTATGATTAAATGGAAAATATGAAATTCTATTCTTTAGAAATCCAAACTTATTAAATACAAGGAGTGAAATAATATCTAAGTGCAGGCGTATTTCTGGCTTATTTCGATACCGGTGATTAATCCAGTTTCTACGTTACTTTTTGTTTTGTTTTGACGTCAGAACCCATTCTATTGTTGTTTTTGTATTTTGTAATTTTAACAGCTTTTCTTGATTGAAATATATATATATATATATATATATATATATATATATATATATATATATATATATATATATATATATATATATATATATATATATATATATATATATATATATATATATATATATATATATATATATATGGCTGTACTTTTTCATTTAGTTAAATTTTTATTTATGAGATTTGTGCGAGAAATCTCAAATTCCTTTCAAAGATCCCAATTTACATTAGGTGTTTTTATTGACTTGTCACAAGCTTTTGATACTGTCGACCATGAAATCCTGTTTGAAAAACTAAAATACTACGGATTAAACTATATAACTATAAAATGGCTTCGTAATTACTTATCAAACCGCAAACAATTTGTTTTTATTAATAACTATAACCAAAGCCATCTACTAAATATTTCCTGTGGTGTTCCCCAAGGTTCTATCTTGGGGCCATTTTTGTTTTTTATTAATGACTTTAATAAAGCCTCAAACTTAATGAGTATCATGTTTGCTGACGACACCAACTTATTTCTGACTAATAATGACATACCCAAACTCTTTTCTACAATGAATGATGAACTTAAAGACATATCTACTTGGTTCAAATGTAACTAGTTAACTCTTAACATTAATAAAACGAAATGGGTTCTTTTCCATTCACTCTCTTAAAAACGCTATTTACCCCAAAATTTGCCCAAAATATTTATTGATAAAGTTGAAATAAAAAGAGATTTTGTTACTAAATTTTTAGGAGTGGTTCTCGACGAGAACATTACATGGAAACCGCATATAAAATATATTTGCTCAAAAATATCTAAAAGTAACGGAGTCTTATAAAAATCCGGATCATATTTAAAGAAAAGCCTTAACCCAACTCTATTACTCATTTATTCACACCTATATTAATTATGCCAACATAGCGTGGAGAAACACCGAAAAAAGTAAGCTAAAAATCCTTTTTCGCCGTCAGAAGCATGCAATCCAATTGATTAATTTTGCGGATCGTTTTACTCATTCCAAACCATTATTTATGAAGATGAAAATACTTAATATTTACGAGCTCAATGTTTATAAAATTTTATGCTTTATTTACATGTGGAAAAACGATTTAACATTACCTTTCTTTAAAGACCTTTTTTCTCTAAACCCAATTAATAAATATTTACTTAGAAATAAAAATTTTGTACATGAACCTATTTGCAGAACAAAATTTAACAAATTTTGCATTACATTTTGAGCACCTTATCTTCGGAATAAAATTGTTATACCTAATGTTGATCCAATACATTTCCAATCTTTAAAAGTAAACATAAAAATTTTATTTTATCTATTAATGATATATTTAAATACTTTTCATAACAATCACGTATTTGTCTTTTTAATTGTAAGACTGTTGTATTTTCTCTTACCTATTAAAAAGAGATGTATTACTGTATTTACTTTATATATATATGTATTTATATATTTACGTTTTTATAAGATCTGATGATATGATCAGACTTTTTATTGTATATAACATTAGTGGTTTAATTTATATTTCCATTTTATATCACGATTTATTGTAATTTTTTAGTTTTGTTAATGTATTGATTTTTAAAAATTTGTAAAAGGTTCTAACGATAAGATCATTATGATCTTCTTTCAGAAGCCTTGTCTGTTTATCTTTGTGAGCAACGACAAAAATGTAATAAAAATATATATATATTTATAATTAATTATCTATTTTATAAATAATTAATTTACATTATATTGATCACTCTAAAAAAACGTACAAGAGGCTTTGTATCTCTATTTGGTACAAAAAAACTTGCAATAATATATATATATATATATATATATATATATATATATATATATATATATATATATATATATATATATATATATATATATATATATATATATATATATATATACACATATTTGTTGTAGGAAATAAAAAATTTCGCAAAAACAAAATCAACTTTTATAAAAATTTTCTTTAATTTGTCAACTTTAATGATAATAGATATTATTTTTACCTGAAGACATTTTTTTATTTGATTTGTAAATATTGTGTAATTCATGGGCTGGCCGTTCCTAAGTTATTTTTAAAAAACAAACTGTTTTATTGCATTTTCTTCTTAAAAATAAATTTCTAATTAATTGCTATTTATTATGCTTGATACAATTTTTCTTAGTCTAAAAGCTGTCGTTTATTAACTATGGTTTACCCAGCAAGCTCAACCATAAGGGAACCAAACGGGAACCATGCGGGATGTCAACCGGGAACCGTACGGGATTTGGCCGCGGGATCTATATGGGGACCATACGGGCTAAATTATAAAAAAACGAAAAATTTATCGGCTACTTTTTCTTTTTTCCCGTATTGACCCCGAATTTTTCCCGGATATACTTTATTATTTTTTACGATTTATAACTTAGATTTTTTATACCTTAAATTAATGATAACTCGTTTAAAGCAATTTTTTCCATTTTGAACAAATCAAATGACCAATTTAATCATGATTTTTTTTTAAAGTTTTAAAAGCTAAGTGTTTATATGCAAATTGAAAACACAAGGACATATACATGTACGTTTTATTAACAAAATAAACTATTATTACATACGTAATAAATATATATACAAGTGTTCTATGCAGATTACTTTACGTTACATGTTTGCTGCAAAGTATATAGTTTTGCAGTATATAGTATATATACGATTTGAAAAAATAAATCGTATATATACGATTTGATTTTTTCCAATTTGGTAATTATATGAAAGTGAATCAAATATAAAAATGGAGAACAATCTCTTTACAAAAGGATTTGAAAAATATTGTTTAAGAAATTTTTTGATAAAAAAAAAGTAACTTTACCAGTGTTTAGTACATTAAAAATATAGAACTTTCTTGTCTCAACTTTTTTAGAGAATAATTCTAACAACGTAACTAAAAAACGTAATTATTTTTACGCAACTTTGCGTACCAGAAGCAAACTTTTATAGAATTTCCTAAACTCGAATAAAATATTGTACGGCCGGGGCGCAGTGGTTAAAGCGCTTGCTATATAAGCAGGAGATCCAGGTTCAAAACGAGCTTCGGACATATTTCGCGTCACGGTAAGGAAGGAGGCGTGAACTTTCTGGTTAAATGCACTTCCGCGGTGCTCTGTGACAAGACCGTTAGAACTTCATGGGACACGTAAAATAACAAATTAAAAAAAATAAAAAAATAAAAATATATGATTTACTGCTCTAATAAGATAACTTGCGCTTCATTTTTTGTTTCATTTCAATGCATTCTTGCTAGCGTTACCACCCCTTTGACATTTTTTAAACCCACAATTTAAAGCACAATATAGAAATAAAAGAGTGAACCCTGATTTGCAAAATAAATAACTAAAGTTTAAATAACTAACCAACCAGAACGATATAATTAGCTCAACATTAGTCCAACGTATTTAATCTAGGTTAACAAATTATTAAATATATATACATATATATATATATATATATATATATATATATATATATATATATATATATATATATATATATATATATATATATATATATATATATATATATATATATACATATATAAAAAATATAAAAATATAAAAAAAATATAAAAAATAAATTGTATATTTACGATTTGATTTTTTCCAATTTGGTTATATATATATATATATATATATATATATATATATATATATATATATATATATATATATATATATATATATATATATATATATATATATATATACATATATACATATATATATATATATATTTATATTATATATGTTTATATATATATATATATATATATATATATATATATATATATATATATATATATATATATATATATATATATATATATATATATATATATATATATATATATATAAACTAATTTAAAACATCAGATAATACGAATTCTCTCAATACTAAATAATTTATTTGAAATTTTCTCCGGATTATAGGCACCGACATCATCAGCATATAATATAATATAATTACAAAAATTGTGACCGTTAAATAACAACAAAAAATTTTTTAATTTTTGACATCACCTTTATAATGGCTTCTTTTACCTAAGTATGAAAAAAATTAAGTCCAAAAATTTGTTTTTAAATATTGTCCAAATTCATACCACCGTACGTTGGAGAACATTGATGTTTTTGTATCTCTAAGGCCTCAGGGACTTTTCTTTCAAATTTTTTATCCTCAACTTTAAGTGTTATTACTTTATTCCATTCAATGTCCTCATTACAATTTACTTTATGCAAAGCTAATGCAGACTGGTTTAACTTGCTTTCAGTCAAAAATTTTTGGTGTTGTTGAACCCTTGTTTGTATTTGAAGTTTTGTTTCACCAACATATACTTTGGAGCATTTACACTTAATTAAACAGGTTCCTGGGGTGCTGTTGCATGGTAATTTAGACTTATTTTTAGACGTTAATAGCGTTTTTTGTTTCAGTTAAAGTAAGTTTAGTTGAGTTTTTGTAAGAAACGCTTTTATTTAATTAATCCAAATAAACTTACTTTAATTGAAACAAAACAACTAATTGAACTTTGTTTGTTTCGTTGTTATTTCTTGTGGAATGGTGAGATTCATGAGTTGGAGAATTCAGGCCCATTTTGATTGTCTTTTATGGTTGTTTTGGCTGAATCTTTTTTACAATACCATGAGGAAAAAGAAATAAAAATGGCAACGACAATGATTTCTTTAATTGATATTAAATCCTTTCATAGATATGTAGACGATAGCCATGCAAGGTCTTCTAATTTAAATCAAGTGGAACAGCTCCAAACAATTCTTAACAGTCAACATCCTTCTTTAAAATATACTATTGAGGTTTAAAACAAAAATAAGATACTTAACTTTTTGGATATAACTGTTATTAATAATACACAAGGAAAATATGAGTTCAAGGTTTACAGGAAGGATGCAATAACCAATATCCAAATCAAACCTCATTCTAATCATGATCTTAAATTTTTAAAAACAATATTCTAAAGATACATTCACAGAGCATACTCAATATGCAGCGAAAACCATTTAAAAGATGAAATAAATTTTTTAATTCAAGTGTTTACTGAAAATGGATACGATGAAAAAATGCTTAAAGATATTTCTAATCAGGTTCGAAAAAAACGTTTTGTGAAAAAAAATGAAATTCCATCAAACTCTAATAACCTTCCTACAATCTCTTTAACATGGATACCAATAATATCTCCCAGACTTAGAAGAATCTTCAGAAAAGCTGGTTACAGAACTGTTTTTAAATCAAATGCTAACCTAAAAACGCTATTAACGTCTAAAAATAAGTCTAAATTACCATGCAACAGCACCCCAGGAACCTATTTAATTAAGTGCAAATGCTCCAAAGTATATGCTGGTGAAACAAAACTTCAAATACAAACAAGGGTTCAACAACACCAAAAATTTTTGACTGAAAGCAAGTTAAACCAGTCTGCATTAGCTTTGCATAAAGTAAATTGTAATGAGGACTTGCTCTGTGAATGTATCTTTAGAATATTGCTTTTAAAAATTTAAGATCATGATTAGAATGAGGTTTGATTTGGATATTGGTTATTGCATCCTTCCTGTAAACCTTGAACTCATATTTTCCTTGTGTATTATTAATAACAGTTATATCCAAAAAGTTAAGTATCTTATTTTTGTTTTAAACCTCAATAGTATATTTTAAAGAAGGATGTTGACTGTTAAGAATTGTTTGGAGCTGTTCCACTTGATTTAAATTAGAAGACCTTGCATGGCTATCGTCTACATATCTATGAAAGGATTTAATATCAATTAAAGAAATCATTGTCGTTGCCATTTTTATTTCTTTTTCCTCATGGTATTGTAAAAAAGATTCAGCCAAAACAACCATAAAAGACAATCAAAATGGGCCTGAATTCTCCAACTCATGAATCTCACCATTCCACAAGAAATAACAACGAAACAAACAAAGTTCAATTAGTTGTTTTGTTTCAATTAAAGTAAGTTTATTTGGATTAATTAAATAAAAGCGTTTCTTACAAAAACTCAACTAAACTTACTTTAACTGAAACAAAAAACGCTATTAACGTCTAAAAATAAGTCTAAATTACCATGCAACAGCACCCCAGGAACCTATTTAATTAAGTGTAAATGCTCCAAAGTATATGTTTATATTTAACGGTCACAATATATATATATATATATATATATATATATATATATATATATATATATATATATATATATATATATATATATATATATATATATATATACATATATTATTGTTATTATTATTATTATTATTATTATTATTATTATTATTATTATTATTATTATTATTATTATTATTATTATTATTATTACTATTATTAAGGTGGTACTAAATCATTAAATTTTGAAAATGATTTTTGGGTTTTCAGTCAATATACGTAAAATCGAATTTTAGTTTCAAATATAAATTTTATATAGTTTTGTAATCATGTCGTGAGATTTTTAAAGACCTAAGTATGATTTTATTTGCTTAGTAACACCTTAGCAACGTCAAGCAAGATGTAGTTTTACCCCAATATTTTTAATATATCATTTTTTAAAACAGAGAGTCCTAACATAGTAACATTTAGTCTTTAACATAGTCAGCCTTTGTAAAAGTCAGCTTTTATAACGCTTATAAAATAAAATTGCTAAAATTACAAAGCCTCTGAAACCATGCATGCATAGCAATTTGTTATTTAAATAGGTTATTAAAGCCGGCCATAGTGATGATTGCATGATGTTTCTAGATTTTGAGAAGTACAACTACCACTTAGGGAAAACTAAATCTCATCAACCAAATTTTCTAATTACAAACCGTGTGGCCCATCAATATGAAATTATTTTCAAAATAAAAATACTACAGACCTAAAAAGCATTTCATCGTTTAAACGGCAAACTAAATTGTATCTTCTTAATTTTTGACATATATTTTATAGTTTAAGTAGAAATAATTTTTAGCAAAGACAAACAAAGATCTTTTTGAAAAAAACAAATGCTGAACTAAATAAAATTAATATATGGTTTAAATCCAATAAACTGTCACTATGTACATACTATTTCACTTTAATTAACAAATTAAAAAAATACCACCGAACCTACCAACACTTAATATAGAAAATATAACCATCAAAAGAGTTCTGAGTACAAAGTTTTTAGGAGTTCTAATTGACGAACATATTTCCTGGAAACCCCATATAAACTACATTAACACAAAAATATCAAAGAATATTGGTTTATATACAAGGCAAGACCATTTTTGTCACAAAAAAGTCTAAAACTTGTCTACTTTTCATTCATACATAGCTACCTGATGTATGCCAATATAGCATGGGGCAGTACCCACAAATCTAAATTAGAACCACTTTACCTACGTCAAAAACACGCTTCAAGACTAGTATACAACAAAAATAAATTTGCTCATGCTCAACCCTTATTGGAACAAATGAACGCATTGAATATATTTAAAATAAATATTTTTCAAAATATACTTTTCATGTTTAAATATAAACTAAATCTGGTTCCAGAAAATTTTACAACACACTTTTTTAAAAACAATATAAATAAATACAATACAAGAGCAACAGGCAACTTTAAGATACCGTTTGAAACAACAAGACTCTTAAAATTCTCAATTACATATCGTGGTCCCTATTCATTTATTAGTTTCCAGAAACAAATTAGTTTCCAGAAACGAATCACTATTAAACCTAAACAACGAACACTCTCTGAAAATAAAGCTAAAATCTACAATAGTCAAATTAAACAACTATAAGGAATTTTTTTAAAACATTAATAAAAAAAATTTAAAAAAATGTAGCTTAACTTTTAATAAAAATTGATAACAAAAAATAATAATATTAATAACAAGGTATATATGTACAACATACATATACGTATGCAACTGATTTTTATGTGCATTACACGTCCAGAAAAAGGTACTCGATGACAAGACTGACTTAAGTCTTCTGCGAGCTTCCTACAACTACTAACAAGTAATTCTTCTTATCAATCTTACACAAATTTCGTTTTTATCATATTTATACCCAAACATGTGGTAAATAAACTTATAGTCAAACATCTAAACACTTCTTCGAAAAATCAGCTAGTTTATTTTTATGTATTGTATAATTTTATTTTAACTGGAATGATATAGAGATATATTTATCGGATTATTTTTACGTACACATTTCCACAGTGTTCTAATTGGTGTTTATTTTAATCGTGTCTCGGAGTTGTATGCAACTATATTTTTGTTTACTTCGTATATTTCGAACTTTATGTTTATGATATTTATGTTTGTATATCTTTACCGCCAATCTGTGATTGGTTACTTGTAAATACTTTGTAGTTGTAAAATAAACATGTAAAATGTTACAACAAAGTTGTTTTTAAACTAGTAAATTTTTCTTTTTTATAAATTGTTATTTATTTTTATTATTTTATACTTTTCATATTTTACATACAAAAAAAAAAGTGCTTTAATTTATTGAATTTTTTTCTTCTTAATCTTACAAACGGCATTTAGTTTGTAGTTTTTTTTTTTGTTTTGTTTTTGGTTGTAAAAAAAAATGAACTTGATTTTTAATAAGTGACTACAGGGGCCCAATGAAAAGGTTGTATATATACTATAAACACATCTTCCTTAACTTCTTTGAGTTTTCTGATTACACAGGTAAACAAAAAAAATTTTTTTTTCTGTTGTCGAGCAAACAATTAGTTTTTTTTTATAGCATTTCTCATTTTGATTTCAAACATGCAACTCATTTTTCACCATCACGTCAAGTTATAAAGATAATTGGGTTCAAATCTTTAGTATTTAGGGTAAAATCCCTCATATTGTTGAAAAAAAAGTTATTCAAAAGTATGTCAACCTCGGTCTTAAAAGAAGCGTATTTTCATAGAGATTTCAAAAATGTTATTCGTTTGTACTTTTTGTATTATTGCTGAAAAACATTTTGTAACAAGTTTTTAAAGAGTCTTAAACATTTTTTAACATAATTTTTTTATCAATAAAATTTAAGAAAAAATATTTATGTTTTTTAAAATCTCTATGAAAATACGCTTCTTTTGAGATCCAGGTTGACATATTTTTGAATAACTTTTTTTTCGACAATATTAGGGACTTTACGCCAAATACTAAAGATTTGAACCCAAATATCTATAAAACTTGACGTGATGGTGAAATATGATTTGCATATTTAAAATCAAAATGAGAAATACTATAAAAAAACTAATTGTTTGCTCGGCAACAGAAAAAAAACTTTTTTTTTGACCTGTGTTGTGACAGTATATATTCTAAAAAAATTTTTAAGTTTATATCAAGGTGTTTATGATGCTGTTTACTTTTACATTATTATATGAAAAATAATTAATGTTGTTCAATCAGCGAAACAAAACAAAAGAAAAAAGTTATTGAATCATTGCAAATAAGTTTCAGAAAAACATCAGATCAGAAGAATAACCAACTTATTCTAATGGTGGCTGGTAATCAATTGGCAAAGTTTAAACGCTTTTTTTTTACCATTTGTAAATTTTTTAACCTGAAAAAAAAATTCCCTTTTTTAAAAGGTGCGCTTATTGTGGTTACGAGGTCTGTGGTTACGATTTCATGTACCGTTGAATGATTAGTTTAAAAACTTTATTGATATTTACTTTTAATTTTATAATTTGTTAAATATTTATAAATTCCGTTATAGATTATATTTTCTAGGAGTTTGGAATATACTGAATAAATTGAGGTAGGTTGTAATTCCTTATCAATGACGTGTTTTCAGTTTTAAATATAGCTAAAGTCTTTACTATTTTTAATTTGTCTAATACAAATTCTGTTTTATTTGAATAAGATATCAAATACTACACAGCTTGAAATATCGTCAATGTCTAAAGCTTCAATTTTTATTTATTGATTTATTTCCTTTTCAAATTTCTGTAACTGTAGAACTTTCAGAAAGTAAACTAAAAGTGAAAATGAAAGTGAACATCGTCGGAAAAATCATGATTTTATTAAATTGCGTTTTTTTAAATGTTTTGATCAATGTTTGCAATTAATTTACATAAGTTTTTGGAGATTTTTGTTCTGTATACTCAATTTCATTTTCTTCATTTTCATTTTTTTTAAGGTGAAATATTCAAACTTATTTTATATTTTCCGACAATTTCATTCATAACTTCTCTTTTTTTAATACTATCTTCTTCTTTTTTTAATACTATCATTTCATTTTTTTAATTGTTTATAATTTATTAATAACGAAATGCCAGCCTAGTGAAAATTACTCAACGAGTAATTTTCACAATCCGACAATTTCATTCATAACTTCTCTCTTTTTAATACTATCTTCTTCTTTTTTTAATACTATCATTTCATTTTTTTAATTGTTTATAATTTATTAATAACGAAATGCCAGCCTAGTGAAAATTACTCAACGAACACGTTGATCTAACAAGAAGCAAGTTATTTTTCAACGCAGCGCCAACATTCGGTCACGAAAATCACTTGTTGATCTAATAATAAAAAATACGTTGAGAAAAATATTTTTTGCAATTTTTCAGTAATGTCGCAGAAAAAGTAGCATTTAAAATAATGTTCAAAACAATATTCTAAAATAATGTTTAATAAAAATAAAATTCAAAATAAAAAGTTAGAAATAACTTTTTTTTAAATACTATCCTAAATTGATTTACTTTTGTCTTTAGGGTCGTCCATAAAGTACGTACGCCAAAAGTCTAAAAATTAATTTATATAGGTACGCGAAAATCCGACCTTAACGGAACCGTTTTTTCGCCCAAATTGTGTGCCTCACTATTTTCAGTATTTTTTAAGAGTGGCATAGTATGAACAATTATATATACTATTTTATATCATTATATACATTTAAACATTATTAGTGTTCAAATATTTATAATGATACGCCTTCCCCCAACTACCCGGGTGTATTGCGGAACTTAAGTCAAAAATAGGTACCTATTTTGGGTGAGTTAGTATGGTGTCTGGGCAAACTTTTTTGTAAAATTTTGTTTATAATGCATTTATTGTTGTTTAAAACTTCTATGTTGTTTGTGCATCAGGTATGTTTGTGCATCAGGAATGCTTTTTTCTAATCTATTCAGACTTCTGGAAAAACTTTTCTCCCAGATACCCTACAAACTCACCCAAAATAGGTCCCTATTTTTGACTTGAGTTCCACTATACATCAGCGTAGTTGGGGGAGGGCGTATCATTATAAACATTTGAACATTAATAATGTTTAAATGTGAATTACGATATAAAACAATATTAAAATATAAAAGTATATATAAAATAATGACGTTTAAAGTTAAGAAAATTTTGATCACCTTTTCTTTAACAAACTGATATAAAGAAAAATCGACATTGGAAATGGTAATATTTTTCGTAGATATGTTTGATTTTAATTTTTTCACCTTTAAAGTACTGTAATAAAGCTCTTAGCAATGATATATAACAATCTGGTATTCGATTAATTTCAAATTTTCATATCACATACCTAGTATATATATAAATATATATATATATATATATATATATATATATATATATATATATATATATATATATATATATATATATATATATATATATATATATATATATATATATATATATATATATATATATATAAAATTTAAGTGACATATTTTAATAGTATGTGTAATTATAAGCATTAAAACATCATATACGGTATTATACTATTTTTTTTTTTTTTTTTTAATATAATAAAAAAAAAAGAAAAGAAAAAAAAGAAAAAAAAAAGAAATAAATAGTATGATACCGTATATGAAGTTTTAATGCTTATGTATATATAGAAGTTTTACAAATAAATGTTTATATATAATTTTTTTCTTTTTTTTTACTTTATTAAATTCAACTTAAAATTAAAAGCGTCAAAGTTTTTGAAAATTTAAAGTATTTTTAGATATTCTAAAAATACTCGCTTAACGCCGAATTCATGTCAGAGACATGAATTCGACTCTTTAATCAAGTTATATTTATAGCATAGATGTTTTCATACTTTAAATTATATACTTAAATTAAAAAAATAGTTACATTTAATAATTATATATATAAAAAAAAATAAAAATATTTTTATCGCCCGCCTTGTGTACAAATTGTATGTTTACCTTGCTGCTTGGGTTAAAACCACAAAAACTACACTTGATGATGTAATTACAATCAGACTGATCACATTTACAGGGCGCATATTTGCCAAACTTTCGTAAGTTTAGCGTAAGTTCAAAACTACGTCGAGTCGTATTCACAAAACTTGCGCAGTTGCGTTTCAACAAATCAAACTAAAACGATATTCATGAAACCTTTAATGAACAGCCTCAATTTAAGCAATAAATGTTTGGTTTGCTATGAGTTATTTTATATCACTAATAAGTAAATATAGCATTATATTATGATGCATATAAACGGGGTTGTCTTTAGCTCCAGCTGGCCCCCGGTTTTTCTGAAAAATTGGCCTCTAACAGTGCTGACTTAGAAGGAGAGGGTGGTCTATATTCCTAGGTACCGCAGTTTTTAGGGGCCCCATTTTGTTCAGGAGATTTTTTTTTCTTATTTATTTTTTAGGGCTAGAGGGGCCAACTAACATGTTACCCCCTTTAGGGCTAGAAAAACGTATAATGAAATTAAACAACCGGTTTTTGATTCATATTTACTTAGCTCTATTTTTTTTTTAAACACCTTTTGACGACATTTGGTTTTTGTAAACAATCGATAAAACTTTCACTATTAAATTTATTTACCATGTTACTTTAAACTTGTAGGGTTAAAAGTGTCAACAATCTCTCGTGTCCATTCTAGAACGTGAAACGCTCTTGATTCGCTTTAGTGCGTTAAATGACCGCTCACTTGAACAGCTTGTAGCGGTGGGACTAAAAAAATGATTTGAATCAGGTTCGTAGCGTTAACTTTCCTGTTTTTTCCACCGACCAAAATTTCTGTTGAAACAAAGCTTCTGAAATGAATACACTTGTTTCCAAGGAATAAATTGATGTCATTGAAATATAGATTAGCAAATGTTATACACGACTAGAAATGAAATCGGGATCAAATTCATGTAGAGTTTCCTTCTTTCCGATTCGACCATGAGCTGATCCATGATTGTGTTAAACTTTGACATAATTTCAGGCTTTTTAGTAAAGGTGGTGACTTTAACACTAGTAGTTTCATCTTGGTACCCATTGCAACCTAACGGCGTCTGATATCCATAGCATACTCTTCTGTATTGACGTAAGCTTTTGCGTTTTGCTTATAGTGATCAAAATTGAACCTCGTATCTTGCAAGAAAAGTAAAAAGAGATCCGCAAAACTCAAAAATAACTCTAAAGTTAATATCAAAGACTTGAAGCATTCTTTAGACCGTATTAAATCTCTCCATATTATAACTCCAAATTATGATCATCACGACAGTCTCTAGAGGTTCCATTTTATTGATAAGCCCTCTAGCTTCGCATTATACTTTTGTAGGCTGCATATACTTTGAACTTATTGATTTATGGCTGTCGTTGGAGCATAATGTGGGAATCAAAACGGATAAAAAATGGGTAGATGCAGAAAAGAATTTTTAGAGACCCTGAAAATATCCCAAAAATATACTGCTGCGTGAAAAAGCATTGAATAAGAGTTTATACACATTTCAAGATGAAATATAATTGTATATATTTTATCCTCGGATTTAAGAAAAAAAATTTATTTTTTAGAAAACAAAAATGAGCAATGTTATTTGTGAGTGTGTGTGTGTGTGTGTATGTGTGTGTGTGTGTGTGTGTGTGTGTGTGTGTGTATGTGTGTGTGTGTGTGTGTGTGTACGTGTAAAATTTTGAAAATAAATTAGTTAAATAGTATATTACTTGATCATTCTAGTCATATTCCAGTATCGGGTAAACTTAATTGGAATTTCTTGACAGTAGTTCAAGACAAAAGTACAGAAGTATTAATAAATTTACTCAAAATTCCTTATATATTTTACCGCGTGCTGGAAAAACTTAAATAAAGAAAACAAGTTAGAAGCACCAGAATCAAGAACATAATTGATCAAAAGCCATAACAATACACCAACTAACTTCTAATAGAATGTTAGGCTTAATTCTGAATACTAACAAGACAAAAGCACTTTATTGATTGCTCAGAAACATTGCATTACAACATTAGTCATATTTGCAAAAGAGTACATAAGAGAATATATTAAAAACATAATTGATTGGAGTAATTTTTTGCAAGTAGAATATATGCGAATGACTATTCAACAGGAACTTTAGTGAAAAAGTGTGTTAATCATATAACTAACCAACAAGGATTAATACGCATTATTATTTGCTCCCATTATAACCTTGGGTCTCGAAATTTTCACTTTTTTACCTTAGCTACTTTGCTTGACATTTTGAAATGTAGAAGTAGGTTTTGAACTTAGTTATTGCCTTAACATCAATTTTTATTTTTCAATTGTTGTTGTTTGACTGATCCATGTTGTTCGGTCTATTTTCTGCCACTGAATAAATGACACTCTTCATCTTCATTATTGTCAATTAGTGTGTATTAAAGAACCTGTTTAAAAAAACTAAACCAGGGCAATGTTAAACAGGTTTAACAAGTTTCTAAAAACAACTTTCTTTTCACGCTAGGCACAAACATCTTTTTCAGCAGCAGGATCAAAGTAAGTTCAATTTAGAGCATTTATAAACAAAAAGTTAATAAATGGTCTAGTTTGTAGTTTTCTCACCAGGACCATGCTTATCAAAACAAATCTAGATTTACTTAGTTTTCCTGGAAAAGAAGCGATACTGAAACACGAAGAAGTGATACTGAATCATGAAGTGATACTGAATCATGAAGAAGTGATACTGAAACATAAAGAAGTGATAATAAAACATGAAAAACATGTTCGAAAAATATTTATAAAAGATTCAAGCATCGCAGCACAAGAAATAAACGCAATTATCACCTGCAAAAAACAA
The DNA here is from genome assembly GCF_022113875.1 of Hydra vulgaris. Taxonomy (NCBI): domain Eukaryota; kingdom Metazoa; phylum Cnidaria; class Hydrozoa; order Anthoathecata; family Hydridae; genus Hydra; species Hydra vulgaris. The sequence continues at coordinate 44,602,602 of NC_061157.1, read as the reverse complement.
AAACCTCTTTTTATGCTTTTAATAATTTTGTTACACACTATTATAATTTTTTTTTTTTTTTAATAATAGCATTTAAAACAAAAAAAAACATACCTACCTTATTTTATTAATGTCCAAACTACCTAAACAGTATAATACCAAACTACTATACAATACTTTATATTATATACAGACCTTCACAGAGCCTTTGTGCTGCCTAGGGTCAATTTTTGGAAAATGCTTTAAATTTTAGCCTCCTGGGTATATTGAATTAAGCATGAACTTTACTGTTTATTGTTATGGTGTCTACTCTCACATTACAATTTAGTGAAAACAAAATTTGTTTCTGTATTAAGTATTGTTTCATTTAACAACACATGATATTCAAGCTTGGTTATAACCATATAATTATATATTATAAATTGGTTATATGATATAAACGATGACTAAAATATAAGATAAAATAAATGGAATTATACATATCAGCAATAAAATTTTAATTAGTCAGATCACACTAACTTTGCTTTTCGGACATTTTATATTGCGAAATTAGATGACATCTTCGTACGATAAAATCTTGGCGTGGTCGAGTTTAATCACCAGTCTAGCGTGTTAAGAACTGCATTAAATACGTTCGTCTCAAAATCTTTCGTTCGTCTCAGTATTTTTGTGGAAATGGAATGTGTTTCTCAACTCGCTGTGATTTTTTTTTTCTTTTCCTTGTCCTCTTTTTCTTGGAGGCTTTTGGGCCAAATAAAACTTAGTCAATCAAAATCATTAACTAGAGACTTTAAAAAAATTTGTTTTGTTGTCCAAAAAAATGATTTTTGATTGAAAAAGAAGACTGACATTGTTGACTTATATAATAACTTCGAACCAGCTAAAAGTTAAGATGAATTCAAATGATTGAATCCATTTTTTGAGTGCATTAACTAAAGTAATACCGTAAGATGGGGTGGCTTTAGCCCTATGGAATGACTTTAGCCCAAGCGAAATTTTTGTTTAAAAATGGTTTAAAATCTATACCTCAAGATATGCCGGTTGATGTTTAGTAGCAAATTGTGGGAAATTTATTATTTATTTAGTCTAACTTAGTTTACTTAACTCGAGTCTTTGTGATATTATTGTATATTGCACTTTAGAAGAAGCACCTAAATCCGAATTTTTTTAGGTGTGTAAACTTTTACATCGATAGCAGTACCTGTAGAAGGTTTTTTATTGGAATATACACTGAATTAATTTTAAACCATTAGTGTTTGATTCTATCTTGTTTTGAAAGCTTAACAGTTTTTTACTTTTTTGTAAATGAGGTTAAAAAAAAAAAAGATTGTCTTTGGCCCACTACATAGGGTGACATTGGCCCGGGCTAAAGTCACCCAATGTATTACAGTAAACCTTTTTTAGTGATCATTTATAGATATTATGGTAGTTACTATGTTGGAATGAAAAATTTTGTTGTAGTAATGCAATAGAAAATCAGTTTAACAGTTTGTATTAGTAAATCAGTATAAAATTATAGTGAAATTTGTTTAGTTCTTAGTTTAAATATGCCACAAAATTACAAGCCAAATCGTGGAAGAAGAAAATATGTTACTTATACTTTAGAACAGTTAAACAATGGATTAAAAGATTTAATAAATTGTTTAATTACTCAAAGACAAGCATATAAGCATGTAAGCAGCTTTGAAATACGATATACCAAGATCAACATTAAAAAGTAAAATAAAACAGACATATCCTAAAAAGTATGGTGGTCAGCAAATATTTACATCAAAAGAAGAAGACATGTGCAATAAAATTGTCTGAGTTTGGTTTTCCTGTTGATAAATATGATTTAAGATGCATAGTAAAAGGGTATTTAGAGAAAAAAGGCGTCATTATACCTCATTTCAAAAATAATTTTACAAGTGGCAATTGGATTCGATTTTTTTTTCAAAAGAAATCCAGAACTCACAGTAAGATTTGAAAGCAACATAAAGCGAAAAAGAGAACGATTGTGATTGATAACTACTTTAGAAATCAAATGAAATAAGTAACATATCACCTGATCATATATGGAATTATGATGAATCCAATCTCAGTGATGATTCAGGTAAAAAAAAAAAATATCAACAAAGCGTGGATGTAAGTATCCTGAACGCATCATTAATTCTACAAAAACCTCATTCTCTGTAATGTTTTGATGCAATGCTAATGGTGAATTGCTACCACCTTATGTTGTTTACAAAGTTGAGTCGTTATGGAATACATGGATGGAACATGAACCACCAAAAGCACGTTATAACAGATCAAAAAATGGTTGGTTTGACTCAACATGTTTTGAGGACTGGTTTTTCTCTTTACTTCTTCCAAGACTTTCTTCTTACTTCAAGACTTACTTCTTCCAAGACCAAGGCTCAAGGTAGAAGTGTCATTATTGGTGAAAATTATCTTTACATTTGAGCATTGCAGTACTGGATGCATGTCAAAGCAATATCATAGGATTTGTGGCATTACCAGCAAACTCTACACATCTCATGCAGCCATTAGATGTTGCCTACTTTAGACCTATGAAGATTAACTGGCGCAAAATGTTATGTGAATGGAAGGAGAAAGGAAAGGGAAGGAGAGTTGCTTCTCTTCCTAAAGATGAATTTCCTAGACTTTTAGACCGTTTAATTACCAACATAAATGAACATGGGATTGATAACCTTAGAGCTGGTTTTTGCAAACTGGACTTTTTCCATTAGACAAGCCTCAACTGCTTTCACGACTACCATGTTGTAATGTAGGTTTAGATTCAACTACTGATTTAGTAAGCCAATCATTTTTAGATCATTTATGTAAGTCACTGGATGATCCCTCAGATGGTTCTAAAAAACCAAAGCCACGTAAAGTATGTGCTGTCCCAGGTAAAAGCTTATGTTCAACAGATATATCATCTTGTGTTATAAATGAAAATAATAGATTAAATTCAAATAATGTAGATACACCTATCAGTATTATAAATACAACTGAGACCAACAACATTGACTTTGCTAGCCTAAGTACAAATACTGGAACTACTGAGACTTCTAATCTAATTTTTCAGATGTAAGTTTAGTTGTAAAAAGTCATACAGAATCTTTAGATCATTCAGCATTAGGCAAAAAGAACTTTCAAAATATTGATAAAACAAAAATGTTTGTAAAAAGGAGAAACTATTAAATCTTGTAAGAATTGTTATGTAGTTGTTAAATGGAGAGTTAAATCCTGAAAAGTTTTATTTTTTTTTGAGTTATTTTTATTTAGCTAATCAATTAGTATACTTTATAACTAATTAATTTAATAACTAATATTATTTCATGAAACTACTAAAAAGTTTTAAAAAAACTTTCGAAATTTTTTTTTCGGCAGTTGAAAAAATTAAGAAAAAACGGAGCAGAAATTACTATTATGAAAAAAAATGGACTTAATTGGAAATGGTCACTACCAGCAGAGCAACTTTTTTTTCCACAGTCTAAAATAGTCGATTTTATTGAGGAACTGAAGAGAATTTCGAAAAGAGGAATTTATTTAGTTCCAGAACTTTTTCACTAAATTTTTTAAAACATTAACATTGTTATTTTTGTTTACTTTATACCTAAACTGTTTTGTTTACTTGGTACCTATACTTGTTTAGTTTGTTTTTAGTAACAAAGTTCTTGTATACAAGAACTTTGTTACTAAATCTTTTTTTGTCACTTTATTTTTGTAAATATATTTTCTTTGCCTAAATATTGTTGTTTTTATTGTTGTTTTGCTTCCTTTAGTTCCTTTTTACAGGGTTGAGCCAAAGTCACCCTAACACATAGGGCAACTTTGGCCCATCATTTAAACCACCCAAAAGATACTTCAGGTAAATAATTTTCAAATGGGAGACAGATAGTTCTTACTGTCCTTTCTATGCACTTCTAAAAGTACTTAGTGTTTGAGGAAATAACTTTTGTGGCTTTCATTCAATAGACATTAAGATGCAAAATGAGCCAAAGCCACCCAATCTTACGGTACTTTTTTTGTGGATTTTTTGTAGTTCAACCACTTTTTCCTAATTTTTTATCCTGATTTTGAATTACTTATTACTTTTTTTTCATTAAAAATATTTGGTCTTCTACTACAATTTCAATAAAAATAGTTATTTTGACAAAAAAAATGTTAAATTAAATGAAATCATTATTATTATCAAAATAGAATGAAATACTGTTTCATATCTGGGAAAATGGAACACTATTGCCATATCTGGGGTGGATCTTCCAATGATGCCTTTTCTATTTTAGACAAGGTACAAAATGATACAAAAATTATAAACGGAGTTTTCAAAGGATTTGTTCATAGGGCATTATATTTATACTCTGATAATATTATCAAACAAGAGTTATTATTTCTAATCAGGATAACGGAGGTTACGCCACGACTTTCTTTTGAAAACCTACGTTTTAATATTTAAATCAAAAGAAACTATTGCATTGATTTGTTTTTCTTTTGATTTTAACAGTTTTTTATATTTATATTATACTTCATAACAATGCAATACAAAACATTAACAATACTACTGTGATCAAAAAGTAAGGTGAATTTTTAATTTGAACTTCCCGTCTTATTCGAATCGTCCAATCTTTTTTATTTTTAAGTTGGTAGGAATGTCATTAACATTTGCGCCAAATTACATGTTAAACTCATAATTATTTTTTTTTTGTTTACGCTTGTTTCTGAAGTACCAAAAGTGCATTCGGCGATTTTCACGATGTCTAATTTTGTTGAGCAAAGAAGTGCTATTAAATTTTGTTTGCGGAATGATATTTCTGCTGCTGAAACGTATCAAATGTTGCAAAAGGCCTTCGGTGAAGAGACTATGTCTCAAAAAAATGTTTACAAGTGGTACAAAGACTTTAAAGAAGGCCGAGAACGTGTTGATGACTTGGAACGCTCCGGACGATCATCGACTTCGATTGATGATTGCCACATCAACAAAATCAAAGAATTGGTGCTTGCAAATCGTCGGTTAACCATTCGAGACCTTGTTGACATGGTTGGAATATCATTTGGGTCAGTGCAAGCGATTTTGAAAGATCATTTGGGCCTCAGAAGACTCAAATCACGTTTGGTGCCGAAATTTCTTAATTTCTTTGAAAAAGAGCGTCGCGTTAAAACGTGTGAAGCAATGCTTTCTGACTATCATGACGTCTACAAACAAATTATTACTGGCGATGAGACTTGGGTCTACGCATACAACCCTGAAACAACCGACCAATCGAGTGAATACTGTGAAAAAGGCGAGCCGAGACCGAAGCAACCACGTCAAAGTCGCTCAAAAATCAAGGTCATGTTGACTGTTTTCTTTGATTATTGTGGTGTCGTGCACTACGAATTCCTTCCAACTGGCCAAACTGTCAACAAGGAATATTATTTAAGCGTTATGCGACGTTTGCGTGAAGCTATTCGCAAAAAGAGACCGGAATTATGGGCCAATAACTCTTGGATTTAGCACCACGATAATGCGCCTTCGCACACAGCACTGGTTCTTCGTGAGTTTTTCGCCAAAAACTCTACCCATGTTGCTCCACAACCACCGTATTCGCCCGACTTAGCACCGTGTGACTTCTGGCTGTTCCCAAAGCTCAAGAGACCACTCCGGGGAAATCGTTTTGAGTCCATTGAAGAGATCCAACGTGAATCGGCACGCACATTGAAGGCTATCCCTACCGAGGACTTTTTGGCATGCTTCGAAGACTGGAAAAAACGTTGGCAAAAGTGCATTGGGGCCGGGGGGGATTATTTTGAGGGGGACGAAACAGATTTGGAAGAATAAATAAAGATTTTTCATTTTATAAAAAAATTCACCTTACTTTTTGATCACAGTAGTATATTTCGTGTTACAGATGTTACTAAAACATAGGTCATTGCAAATAGTGATTCACTAATAAAGCGCAATAACCTAAATAAGATAAAAAAAAAAAAAAATAACAATAATAGTAATATGTAATAAGTAAAACCACATAAAAAAGTAGGTTATAAAAGAAAGTTAACGAGGATCTAAACTCCCTTGAAATATTGTGGTAAAAATCAATTGAAAAATAAAGAGTTACATCCAAAGTAGAAGTTTTTACACTTGTTTAAGCTTTTTTTAGTGTTTTTTTAACTACTAGTTTTTTTACGTTTTTACTTTTAAGTTTTTTCTTTACTGTCATTAGTGTCTATTGGTAAATTAAAATAACATAAGCTGTGTGACCTAAAATATTTTTTTGCAGTTATCCAAAAAAAAACGCAATGGAAGTTTTGAGGTAGATAAATAGAGAGTTAGGGGAGTTAAAATCAAATTTTTTACTTATTTATTTTCTTTGCCGTTTAATAAAATTTACAATAAAAAAAATCGTACATGGCCGGAGCGAGAAGAAAACGCATATTGTCTTATCGCCGAGCCAATCAAAAAGGCCTTATGAATAAATTTTTAAAATTACGTCAGAATTAGAATCAGATATTGGAAATAAGTTAGTTTTAGTTACCATTAAAAACCAGTGAAGGATCCAGGAATTTTTGGTGGTGGTGGTGGGGAAGGGGATGTCGAATTAATTTCTAATATATTTTTTAGGACTATCAGATTCTGGTGTGTGTGTGTGTGTGTGTGTGTGTGAGTGTGTGTGTGTGCGTGTGTATACCCCATCCCCTCTCTGGATCATTTACTGTCGATAATATTGATGGCTTGAGCGAATTTGAATTTCAATAGGAAATTAAATATATCTATAATTTCAGCTGGTAAGAATAACATAAACATTACAATTCTACTTGACCTTTACTATTTATTATTTATTGTATTTTTTGTTTGATTGTCCATGATACATCTTTAAATTTTTTCAATGTTCTGTTTTTAGGCGCAATCAGGAGTCAACATTATGACCTAAAAGATAGCCAATTCTTCAGTTTTATAGAAGATTACGACAAAATGGTTACGGCAAGTTAACATCATAAATAAGTAGTTAAAACTGCAATAAAACGTAATGCAATTACTTGCAGTTATCGTTTATTATCCTATTTTTATATCTATATTTGATATTTATTTTGTAAAATAACTATTGTTTAAATAATTATTGATCAATGAATTTTTGAAATATCATCAAGATTTTCTTGTAATAATTTTATTAAAGCTATTATTTGCTAGTATAATACACTGGTATAAAAAAAACTCAAGTTGTTGAATCAGCGGTGAATATCGGTGTGATAAAAAGATAACGAATTCACCGTTGAATAAGTATTATATCACCACTTACTATTAGTGATGTAGTATTGTTGATGTAGTATTGATATTAAATCACTACTAAATCATCAGCGCGCATCCTTTAACTTTGTAATAACAATTAATTTTTTATATCGGTTACGGACACTATATAATCATATGTAACTGACCGCTATTCAATTGATACAGTTTTAAGTTATTTATTGTTAATAATAACGATAAAGACTGAAACCGTTGAAAAAATTTAAACTACTATTTCAAAAATGAATTTAGTCAGCATTTATTTTGTTTTTTGCTGACACAATTTACTATGTTTTATAAAGAATAGGAATTTTAGAGGAGGACGAATGTCCTCATCTAAAATCTCTAGAATTTGTTATAAATAACAACTAAATAAAAACGCAAGATACTTTCATTTTTTTTTTAGTAGTTCTTATAGATAAACATCTATCGTAGCTCCCACACAGTAAACCTTAGGTATGATGCAATTACGTCATTACCTACGCAAACATTGCGTTGCAGGTTGTCATACAAAAAAACTTGAAAAAATTTTTTATTTACAAAAACGAGTTAGTAAAATTATTTACAGCAAAAAAAGTCACTTAAGGCATGAAGTTTTGAGCTATGAAAAATTGGTCAGATTTCAACATTAAGTTCAAATGTTTCACCTTTATAATCATGTTCAGTACAAAGGTTTTTGCAAGATTCCTGCGTAAAAATCAAAAAACGTTTTACGCTATTTTTTTTTATGTTTCCTGTTAATTCAAATTTCGTACTTTTTACAAAAAGACACTTAAAATACAACAAGTTCAAATAAGTATGAAATATTTATTTTAAATCAATTTTTTGTACAGTTAAATTTTTACAAATATATTTTAACTCAAAATCCTATTAAAAAAATTCGTTATGTTTAAATAATTCTTCTAAATACAATATACAATTTAAAAATTTAAAGCAAGACCTATATGTTTTGTGCGTGTTTGGATGTAGAACATTGTATGCCGTTAATAGGTATCTAAACCATGTCAAAATATGATTGGTTGCAGTCAGTTATGTATATAAATAGATTCAAAATTTTTATAAAATGTAAAAAGAAAGATAATTTTTAAAATATTTAAAGGAACTATTGGCAATTTTTAACAATAAATAATAAATATATAAATAAATACTATAAATAACTATATTAATAAGACGCATACTATTCAATGGTTAGATAGATATATCAGATGGTTATTTATAGGCAGAAGCTATCCTTATTTCTTGCCTTTGTAGTGATTTTCTATCAATAAAGACATGGGACCTACCTCAATATAAACACCTCGAAAGTCAATCAAAGCTGTTCCATGAAAAAGAATATTTAATGTAACAACAGCATATTCACATAGCGCAAATAAACTATATACTATAAAAAAAATTAAGTTAAAAAAAATAAATTAAAAATAAAATTAAATGCTACTTATGCACGAAAATTGAATGAAAACAGATATTATGCATTCAAAGTTGCAAAGAAGCAAACCAAAGTTTTTATGATAAAAAGCTATAACTATTATATTGGGTTGATTAAAAAATAATTAAAAAATAAATAATAATGAACAAATTTTTTTTTAAAACTCCTAGGTTCTGGAAGCTTCAAGAGATTTCTATGTTTTCAGTGTATTTACAATGAGAAACGGCCTATTAGGCCAATTAATATTCATGGATGATAACTTCTGTATATCGCAAAAAATAAGCAAGCTTTATCGGCTTTATGAGTTTCAGGCCAGTCAACAGTCGAAGCCACACTAAGTATTTGCAATAGAATAGTTCAGGATTTGGTGGCGACAGCAAAGCATTGGTTTTAACGCTTTCGTGCGGTTTAACAGTATTTTAACATTTCAAGATCAATACAAATATTAGACTAGCATTTTGAGCAGCTAATCAAAAGCAACTTTGCGCTGTTTAGCAAGCGAACTTCGATGCATTTATGGTACTATAGATTACCATTTGCATAAAATGGGAAAAAAACTTCCAAGTTCGGCATTTGAATACCACATGAATTGAACGCTAGTCAGCTAGGTCAGTGTACACCTGCATGAACCTCTTGTCGCTGCACCACACATTTAACTAGACACTTTTAACCTCACATTTGACCGTGTCATTACCAGATAAAAAAAAGTGGATCCTCTACACGAATCACACGTCAAAAGTTAGAGCTGGAACAACTGCCAAAACCAATTAGGAAAATCAACCTGCAAACCAAATGTATTGTCTTTGGCTTGGTGGGGCATGTGCGGACCACCAAACCACAATTATTACAGCAACTTGTTGTGCTCAATTCAACAAGTTTCAAGCAAAAAAAGAAGGCCGATTAACAACAATCTTTATTACTTTCAATACCGCCTCAATATCTCCGTACTCAAAATGCAAAATCGATGCAGGAAAAAACATTAGAGCCCTGCTGGAAGGTGTTACCTCATACGCCATAGTTAGCACCAACAGATTCTTACTTGTTCCAATGACTAAGAAACAGCTCGCGCAATGCAAGATTCGACAACAAGGAGGCGCTCTGAAAGCATCATAATCACTTCTTTGATTCAAAGTCTTAAGAACTCTATGCCAACAACATTCGTTCTTTGCCTATGTTTTGGTAAGAGGTCATAAAAAATGATGGTACATATATTGGTTAGGATTAGTTGTGAAATTAAAAATATTAAAAAATGCTCATTATTATTTAGCCAACCCAAATTAAATAAAAAAATATTTCTTGTTATAACTTTTTGCATTTTATAAAAAACCTTATACTCTTTGTTTTTACATAGAATACATTTTTTTTTACATTGCTTAGAAATTGCGCTATACATTTAATATTTGATTCACACAGTGAAAAGATACTTCCTGGTTCACAATTTTTATTGTGTCTGACAAAGAAATACATAGTTAAAAAAAAGAACATCAACTTTAAAGTGAGAAATATCATTTTCTGCCTCAACGAGAAATAATTCTAAAAATATTTTGAGATTTTTTAAAATTTTTTCAACAATTAAAAAACAGAATAAAAAATATTTAAAATTTTAGAAAATCAAATTAAGTTTACCTTTTTACTCTGTTTTATTCTTCCAAGCTTTAAAAATAAATAAGAAGTAGTTACCATAAACATAAAAGAAAACAAAATGAAACCAATAAAACTCCATTTGTGAAACTCTAAAAAAAAATTTCTCGTCAATATTTTAGCTTATTATCAATCAAAAAAATTGTTATGCCAACAAAAAACTCATAAAATTACAATTTTTACAACTTAACAACTAGTTGTAATCACAATTCACCTTATTAATTCATTTTTTTAAATAAAATTTTAAAATACTTTAAATACAGAGCCATATTAAAGCAGGGGCTGATGGGGCTGCAGTCCCATGCTCGTAAAAAAAATAGACCATCTGGCCTGTGACATGTGTCAAGATATGTCTCAAAAGCCAGAAACACGACTTGAAGCAACAGGATTAAAAAATATAATGAGTCATTATAAAATCCTAGTTCAAATGTTCAAAAATTCTGAAAAGGTTCAATTTAACTAGCAAGTACTTACAAGAGTCAGACATCGATCTCAACACTATTAAAGAACTGCTTCATTTCTTAAGTTGTTCATTTTCTTTGTAGGTAAGTTGTTCATTTTCTTTGTAGGTAAGTTGTTCATTTTCTTTGTTTAATTGTTCATTTTCTTTGTAGCCAATTTACAGTAATTCACAGAAAAGGAAGGAATGGATCTGGGTACTGATTTGTACAAAGGTGAAGCAGGAGAAAAGCGCAAAAGGAATCATAGATGGGATTATGGTGACTCAGAAGATCTAGAGTGATCACTTTCTGATAAGTTTAAAGTTAAGTATTTATTGCCTATATTTGATTAATTGTTAGTTACTCTTAAACAGAGGGTTAATATATATGACACAATCAGCTAAAGGTTTGGTTTTTTTAAACATCTACAACCTTTGCATGATTATGATATGAGGTGATGTTTCATTTGTATATGAAACATATTTTGAAGATGTTGAAGCTAACTATCATGGTGAATTTATTCACTTTACTTCTCCGTTTGCCAAATTGTCACCACCCATTGAAACTGATTGTGTTGAACTGCAAATTTTTTTAGTTAAAAGTAGTTTGCGAATGTCTACTCTATGTTGAGAATTTATTTTTCTCATATGGTCACAAACTATAGAGGAGAAAGAACTTTTTCTTACTCCAGTACAGTCATTAAAAGAGTTAAGTATGAACTTTAATGAACAATGAGACACTTAAATAATTTATTATGCATTGAAAGTGACATAATTAGATCAAGAGATTTCACAACAGTGATCAAAAAGTTTGCTTCAGAAAAGGCCAGAAAAGTCAATATAATACAGACAAAAAAAAATAAATTTCTGTTTTCAAGGTTTCGCTCAGTTTTAGTTGTTTCCAGGTTAAAAACAGCTTCAATATTGTCTTTCATAGTAAAGTAGCAGTTTTTAAGATTTTTGCTTGGTTTTTTGCAGAATTTCATAACCTCACAATTCTCAATATTGAAAGACATCTTCCATAGCTTGGACCAGTCTATGAAGGCACCATATGGATATCATATCATTTTGAATTGATATGATATCCATATTATCTTTATTCATAGCAATCAGCTGGCTATAATCTGCAAAAAGCTTACAAAAATTCTTGATTATTTCTGGCATATCATTTATGTATATCAAAAACAATAGTGGACCAAGAACCTATCCTTGTGGTACACCACTTATTACCTTTGCCCAATCAGAATACACACCATCTAAGACTATTCCTTGTTATCTATTTTTTAAAAAATCAGAAATCCGAGCAATTAATTTTAAATCGAACCTATACAAATTTATTTTTATGTTTAGTGGTTTGTGGCTTACTCTGTCAAAAGCTTTGGAAAAGTCCAGCAAGATTAGGACATCCATAAAATAACTATGTAATGTAAAAAACTACAGAATTAATAATTGAAACAAAAATAAAAAGTAAGAAATAAACAAACATTAAAAAAACTCTTGAAAAAAAATGAGTAAAGTATTTTTTTACATCAGCAAAAAATAAAACTTTTTTTTATCAGAAAGTGATGCTTATTTATTTTTTATCAGAAAGTGATGCTAATTTTTTATAATTGAACCTGTTATTACTAAATGAAATGGCTAATTCTCAAATATCATTTCATAAGTTAGAACCTCTTCATTCTAATTATACTAACTATCAATATTCTCCTGACATTTCCTTGATTCTTACCTAATCTATTGGCAGAAATTTAGGTATAAATTTATTTTATTTTAAATTAGACCACATAATTTTTAAAAACATTGATTTAAATTTTCTTATTTAATTGCTAAAAACTAAAATTTTTCAAGGTAGTATTCAAGAAATTTTATTGTTCTGTAATTGGGTGCACTAAGGGAAAAGTTAAGTTTGGCTTCTTTTAAATTTTTAAATTGATAACCACAGCACTACAAACTTTAATTGTTTACTTAAAAATAACTTTAAAAAATTTTAAAATAAGTTAAGCAACAAATCCTGAAACTTGATTGACTAAAATAATTACTATTTAAATATTTGAAGTAGACAGACTTAAACAAAATATATCTTAGTTATGTGAGTCAATAAAATTTTGGTCAAGCAAGATTCGCTGGCAATTGAAAAAAAGCTTATACATAAATACAAATTATCTAGCAGTTTTAGTTTGATTAAAATAAATTACAATCTTATTTTTATTATATTTTTTTCAAAAATTTATATATGCTCAAATAGCTTTTATTCCCCCTCCTAAAGTGTTTTGTGGTCTTGTCTTGGTAATTTTTTGTCTAACAAAAAATGAATGTACAGTTTTTTGCAACTAAAGAAATAGTTAATCAAAAATGGCAAACTGAAAACCTATTCTACCTTTCTTTATACAGTCTTCTATGCTCCAACAAAATAATTTTGTCTTTGATCAAGCAGCATAGCTATTTTTTTAAACAATGGTTTAAAAAAAAAAAAATTCACAAACAAACCTTTTTGGATTTGACTGAATTATATTATGTTGAATATTTATGTACAAAACATAATAAATACTTCTATTATGCATAAATACATAAATATTACGTTGAATATCTATGCATAAATGTTATATTACAAAAAAAATAATTATTATTGTTATGTTATATCTATTGCTAACCAAAGTTTCATTAGAAAAACAAAAAAACAATTTATACCATAATTATCTGTAGAAGAAACATATGTTAACAAAATCAACGATGTAATTTCAAGAAGATTAACAGCAACAGCAAACTTAACAAGACTTCTAAAGAAGCTTGCAGCAACAAGCAATGAATCTTGATAGAAGTGGTAGTAAGCAAATGCAATCAAATATCTCTGAAATGAATGTAAACCAATAGCAATTCTCCAAATGTATTTCTCAGGAGATTTATCAACTGCAGCACTGATGGATGGAAAATAGTTCACCACCTGAATAAAGTAAATTTCTTTCTATTAAAAAAAACTAAATTTCACATATTCTTAAATGCTAAATTTGAAATAGTTATCCAACTAAATTACTTTTCATCTCCATTAATTTTTATTTCCATTAATTTCTTTCATCCTCTACACACACACCCTATTATTTTATTTTGTTTTAATGATAACAAGCTATATAAAAACTATTGCAGCCATCATTAAAGACCTTTTTTTTTAAATATAAATCAAGAGTAAAGATATTTTTTAAATTTGAAAATGTCTCGAGGTCATCCTGAAATGTCTCGAGGTCATCCTGAAATGTCTCGAGGTCATCCTGAAATGTCTCGAGGTCATCCTGAAATGGAGATAAACTGCAGTATTTATATTTATTTACTGAGGGTTTGGGAAAGTAGTATCTATGTATGAAGGGAATTTTGTGAAAAAAATTACCACTAATATATTTTGCAAAAAAATATTTTATTAAAATATAAATTTATATAACTAAAAAAACTGCAATTATGGAAGCAGCTTTCTTTCAGCCTTGTACTTTTTTGAGTAATAGATTTCTTTAAACATTCTATTGTTTGAATATTTTAAAAAATATTTGAAGAAACTTTGTTATGAAATATTACTATAGGAAGTGTAGGAGGTAAAATATTACTATAGGAAGTGTAGGAGGTAAAATGTTTTTTGATGCATTTATTGTTAGCAATTGATGTATTTTCTAAATTAAGTAAAGCTGGGAAGCTCCCCTTTAAAAAAAAAACTTTAGGTGGAGGTGACTGCCTGAAATTACTAAAAAAATATTTATACTATTATATATTTTAAACTTAATTCTCTTGGACTGTATTTTTATATAACTACAACATTTCAACTGCTTAGATTTAAAATTATTTTTTATAAAATTGAAGTAACCTTTTCATACAGTTACAAAAATTGGTCAAAAATTATTTATTTCTTCAAAAATTATTTATTTCTTCAAAAATTATTTATTTCTTCAAATAAACCTGATATATAAATTAGTTAAAGATATAATATAAAGATTATTAATGTGTGTAAAAGCAACATTAAAGGCAACGTTGTGACAAAAATAAGCTGGCAAATTATAACTTTTTTTTTACTGTTCTGCATAACTGTTAGTTTTGCAAGTTTATTAATAGTCAACATGGTACTAAACTACTAATTCTAGTTAAACATCATGCTGCATTTTACATTATCAAAGCAACTTATATATGCTTACAACACCATTCAAGAATATCAAATCCTTGTAAAAAGAAATGGTGTGTATAAATATTTAAAATATAAGCACTATGTTATTGTTAAGTATTTATTTTTTAAACAATTTTTTAAAAACCTAGATTTTGATAAAAGAAAGTTCAAAATTTTTTTTGTCCAATTTCTTAAACAATATTTATCATTCAAAAAACAAATCTTTTGACAGCAACACGGCTGAGCTTTATGTCTTCTTGTTTTTTTTTTGAAAATTTTAACGTAAGAGGTGTTACTAAAATATTTATAACTTTTGAAATATTAAAGATAATTTTGTTATGTAAAAGGAATAAAAATAACAATAAAATGTTTTATCATATGACATTTAATATAATAGTAAAAAAACTTCTTTTAGTTTAGAAAAAACGTGACAAATCATGAAATTGGCTGAACTTTAATAATTTGTTGTTACTTTTTATCAACTAAAAATTGAAAATATATATTTCTAATATTTATTAACAAGTTATAAACATTATTAGACTATTATAAAAACAAAAAAAATATTACTCAAACTTTATGTTAATTGAAACAGAGATAATTAAGTCATAAAACAAAATCGCAAAAAAATATTAGAGAAAATGTTTTAAAGTTTAATGTTTTACATCATTGCTTTAATAATGTAAACAAAAATTTACGCAAAAAACTAGAAAAAGTTGCTAAACATGCCAAGTTTGAAAACATATTCGCTAACATAGCAAAAGGTACATAAAATAATTTTTATATTTTCATCTGCATAAAAGGTCAAAATTTCAATAACTTACGTCATCCATCAATAAAATTATATTTTATATTTAAAAGAGATAAATTTAAATGTATAAATGCATTAAAAATTGAGTTAGTAAAAAAAATCACCAGGATGACGTAGGAATCTGATAGAATAGACATTCATTGATAAGTGTTCCAAATTTCATCCATCAACCATGTAGCTATGTTAGCGAATCTTGGTTGGCCCAAGACAGGTTTTCTGTAAAAATCTCCAAAAACAGAAAAGTGATCCAAAATCATTTAAAATATTTTAACAATGTTTATTTTTATTTCATTTAGTGTAAATATTTACTTAACGAAGAAAGATTGTTTTTTAATTCTTTTTTTATTCAAAGATGAAAGCATTTATAGAAAAAAAAATACTAATAATTTAAAGTTAGTGAATTTTTATACTTTTTATGTGGAAATTGTATTATTTTTATAAACACAAAAATTTTTGTGATGCCAAGTTCGCTTTTATATTGAGTGAAACAGCCGTGCAACTGTACCAATATTCTCAAAACAAATTTTATTGACAACAACTGCACCATATTTAATAACTACTAAAATACAATTAAACTATTCCCTTTTTAAAAAAATGAGCATTAAAAAAAACCTTAATTTTAATTTTGATTCAAAACTTCTGCTTAATTTAAGTTAAATTTTATCAAATTATGCAAATTGAGGCTAACTTACTATACTTTTAAAGGTTAGTTCCCTAGAACTAATTTTAATTGTAGTAAAAATTATAAATAATTAAATTAATCATTTCAAGTTCTATAATATTGTTGTAACTGCTTTACAAAGAAAACCAATATATTTAAGATTTAATGTGTGTTTATATATATATATATATATATATATATATATATATATATATATATATATATATATATATATATATATATATATATATATATATATATATATATATATATATATATATATATATACATATATATATATATATATATATATATATATATATATATATATATATATATATATATATATATATATATATATATATATATATATATAAAGTATTAGCATGCTCATATTTTTTTTATCTCAGTGAACTTCAAATGAGTGTAATTCGAAAACAATGAATGGGTGATTGATCTTTTTTTTTTTAACTTATTTATAAAATTCCACAACTTTTGCATTTATGTTTTGAGCTGCACCAAGTTAGTGGGCTTGCTTTTTTTGTAATTTGCAGTCCATCCAACCCCAAAGATTCTCAATAGGATTTAAATCAGGCGAACGAGCAGGCTAAGGCATTAGATCCAGCAAGGCCATTGCTAGATCCAGCAATGCAGCCCCAAATGCCAATTAAGCCACCTCCTCCTTGAACTCTTGACATGATAAAACAAGGATTATACTTTTTGTTTTTGTATCTCCTCACAACAACTCTTTTCTTGCGATCAATAATTTCAAAATTTGAATCTTCCAAGAAAATTACTTTTCTCCATTGTTCTACAGTCCATGCAGCTCTCTCTTTGCGCCATTTTCTTCACTTAAGATGGTCTTTGATACTTAGTAGAGGCTTCTTTGTTGCAAGGTATGAATTGAGATGTTTTTTCTTCATCAGCTTACTAATTGTTGATCTGCTAACTTGATGTATACCTAACGCTGTATTCCGAGGCAATTTCGGCTATGCTCATGTTCAGGTTGCATCTAGCCAGCATAATTGCTTTATTTTAGTCTCTTTCTGACATATTTTTGGGACGACCAGAGCAACTTTTGTCTTCAACTATTCTAAACTCATTAAAGTTTTTGAGCATTGTTCTAATGCTGCATTCACTGATTTTAAGTTGACATCCAATTTCTCAATTGTTGAAACCACTTTTGTACAGGCCAACAACTTGCCACTTTGTTTCAATTGATATGCTTTTTAAACCTATATTTTTGTTAGTGCAATTTTAAAATTTCAACTAACTGTATTTCAAATGATATTTCCGACACTTCAATTTATGGTTCTTATATTTTTTATTGACTATTAATTAGCTAAGAGTTAACAAAAATTAGCCAAAAAAGTTTTTCTTATAGGAATTATATAAGTATGCTAATACATTTTAAATGAGTGCGCTAATACTATTGCATGCTTAATACTATTGCATCTCTCACACTCCCCTAAAACGATTTACGGGAGCAATTTACCACTCTCGCAAAAGTATAATTTTTCTTACGAAAGTATAATTATTGTTGTAACTAAAATAAAAAGCATAATATCATTTAAAAAAATATTAATTGCATAATATACTGCAATGCTTTTTAAAAAGCACGGTTGCTGCAAAAAAATAAAAAATAAAAATTAAAAAAGAACTCCGATTTAAATGAGCAGCTTGCACAGCTCCCCAAGTTCGTTTTAGGAGAGCTTTTCTCTGCTCTCGAGCTCATTTATTTCTGCCAAGGCCTATATATATATATATATGTATATATATATATATATATATATATATATATATATATATATATATATATATATATATATATATATATATATATATATATATATATATATATATATATAGAGGAAATAATATTGATAGATAAACTATATTTATATTTATTTATATATATATATATATATATATATATATATATATATATATATATATATATATATATATATATATATAAACTATATTTATATATATATATATATATATATATATATATATATATATATATATATATATATATATATATATATATATATAAATATATAGTAGACATTGGCAATATATAGGAGTGGAAATAAGTGAACATTACATAAAAAAGAGCATGCTGAAAATTTTTTTTTCAATTGCAACAAATGGTGAAAATACACTTCTGCATGAATTATTTAATTTAGAATTTAAATAAAACCTTCGTTTTGATGTTTTTATTTTAACTATTTTATTTAGTATTTAAATAAAATGTTTGTCTTTCCTTTTTTTTTTTTATTTTGTTTAACATTTAAATAAAATGATTTTTATTTTGCTAATTTCATTATGCTAATTATGCTTTTAGGTAATTTCACATCAAATAACTCAATCCTTTAAACATTTTTCTCTTGAACAACAAAAGCATAATTTTTTTAAAATTGCCAATAATTATTATGGTTGATTGATCCATATTTTGTTTTAGTTGATTAAGTTACTGTAATTGAGAGTGGGCAATTAAAGAATGAGCTTGTAGCTTTTCAAAGTAATATACAAATATTTTCAAAGTAATATACAAGAAATGTTGGAACATCTGCTGTCAAACTCAATAGTGCCGCACAATCTGTAGTTTGTCATTGCTTGTAGTTTATCTCAAAATCATCTTCATATTCTCTAAAATCTCATACAACTACATGGTGAGCAGTTCTTTACCAGGACGATCATCACACCATGCCAGCATACACTCTTTAATTTTTACTAAGCTAAGAGTTTTTGAAAGAAGATTTTTATATGCTTCATAAATATTTCAGTCATCTACTAGCAATATGGCATTTTGATGAACAAACAGGATGTGTAGCAGTTACACCTGGTAAAATGACCTGAATGTATAACTACATATCAACTCACCTCTTTGTCAGGAAATAAGATTTGAATCTACTGACAATTCTTCTATGGGCTTTCAGCACCGCTTCACTCATAATAGTCTATTTATCAATCAATCCAAAAAGGTATTTTCTGATTCTAAGCTCCATTCTCAGATTACTAAAACTCTTAATTCATCACAGACTTTTGGTCTCAATCAAGTTTTAATCATCTTAATTAATTAAGTCTGACTTAGTCTTAACAGTATCATTAACAAAAGTAAGCCTAAAACTCCATCTCTCATACCTGGGGCTCAATTTATTACTTCTAATAAAGAAAAAAACTACTTGAAAAAAACTTTCCCCTAACTTATCTTATCAATCTAATGACAACACTCTTCCCACTATCTCAAAGAAATAGTTTATTCCATTGCAAGATATCCAAATTACCCAGACATCTAGACATTTCCGGTCTTGACAATCAAAAAGTGATGACAAGTCACCACTTTCTGATTTCTTAGAATAGGCAACCAATCTTGAACATGATCATTCTTATGTAGCAATCTTTACCTTCTGTAGCAACTTGAAGCTTGTAATGGATAGTAAATTTTAATTTTATTGTTCTTGCTATTTTCTTACTCCTGATTCCATTTTCTACATCTATAAATCTCTTAATCATACTTGTATATGGAAAAATATTATCATATTTGGGCTGGTTCTTGTAATGAAGAACTCTCTCTTTTAAACAAAGTCCAAAAAAGCATTAAAAATGTTGTTTGAAGTGCTAACAACCTTAAGTCTCTGTCATATTATCATAAGCCTCTCTCCTATAATCGTTGTTTGTCATTTTCTTACCACATTACACAATGATTTAGAAACCTCACTGGCTTAAATATTTTCCCAACTCATAAAATTTACAGTATTTTGGAGTCTTCTGTCAACTATTATATCTCTTTAAACTCTTTTCTTTGCTTATTTGTAAATCCTAACATAAATGAAACTTTGTTGAGAGTGAATTTATAAAAAAGAAAACTTAAAAATATAACCCAGAAAGGATAACATCCATTGTGTATATTGCCCGTGTTGTATATCGCACCCTATATTTCATAGATTTGTTGCTTAATTTTTTGCTCTTTTTATCATGTTATTTTTAGTATCACTATTTATTTTCTTTACACAATACACATGTTTCAAGTCAATATAAGATTATACTTTAAAAATTTAATGCAAATGCAAAGTAAGTTTTTTTTTTTTTTTTTTTTTTTTAACATCTTCACTTCCAACAAGGCTGCAAGCAACCACTATAAGAGTTGGAAGTTACTGGAAGAGAAAAGACTAAATCTGTAGAGCAAGATGACGATTGACTGATGACTTAAAAGATTGCAAATTATATGAATCAGGAAAGCAAGATGAAGGAAGCGAATTCCAAAGAACTGATGTTCGAGGAAAAAAACTAGAAGAATAAGAGTTTTTGAAGCACTTAGGAACAGTCACAGAAAAAGGATGAGACTTAATTGAATGGCGAGTAACACGAGAATGAATTTTAGTAGATGGCACAAGGGACGCTAGCTCTTTAGAGCAGTGCCCATTATAGTAATTGTAGAAAAGAGAAAGAGAAGCAACATTACGACGATGTGACAAAGGTTGGAGATTGGCTGCCAGAGCAGGTCCAACTATGTTTACAATTCGTTTTTGCACCTTGTCTAAAAGAGAAAGAGCATCATTAGAAGATCCGCCCCAGATGTGGCAACAGTATTCCATACAGGGACGGATTTGAGATTTATAGAGATAGAGAATAGAATCTGGAGTAAGAAAGTGTCGAGCTCGATAAAGAGATGCAACCTTAGCAGATGCTAATTTTGCAATGGATTTGATATACGGTTTAAAAGAAAGATCAGAAGTAAGAGTTAATCCTAGAAGATAAATGGTAGATGACTCATCTAGTACATTACCATTCATAAATATAGGAAGATCTAAATTATTACGATAACGATTGGCCGAATAAAATTGAGTTTTATCTGAATTAAAGTTCACCAGCCACTGTGAGCCCCATGCTGTAGCAGAAGTGAGATCCTTTTCAAGCTCAGATACCCCCTCCAAGCAATCAGAGAGTGTAGGCTTCTTATCATGACAAGAGTAAATGGTAGTGTCGTCAGCGAATAATGCCACCTTAGATGTGAGAATATCTGGAAGATCGTTAATGTAAATTAAAAAGAGTATAGGGCCAAGGATTGAACCTTGAGGAACCCCTGAAGTTACAGGATGTGAAGAAGAGTGTTGTCCATCGAGGACAACTTTTATACTACGATTGGAAAGAAAGGACTCAATAATCTTAAAGATGTTACCAGCTACACCATAAGAAGAAAGCTTATGGAGAAGACCAGCATGCCAAACTTTATCAAAAGCTTTAGAAATGTCAAGTGCGATAGCCTTAACCTCTCCACCTCTATCTAAGTATTTTCATTAAACAAGTTACCAAAATTAAGAATTGCAAAACAAACTAAATTAAAATTATTTTTTAGTTACAATCAATTATTGGACTTAACCTTTGCCAGGTTTACAGATAATACAAGAATTAGTAAAAAATGATGAAGCTAAGAAAAAAAGGCTAAATTTTATTAATTAAATTTTGATTTAGAACATCATAAATAACAAATTCACAGATAGAGAATTTAAATAGTGGATTTAAAATAACTTTTTTTTTTTTAATAACAAATTAAATACATTTCAAAAAAAATTGAAATTATATAATATATAATATATATATATATATATATATATATATATATATATATATATATATATATATATATATATATATATACATACTTACTAAAGCGTGTTTTGATAAGCATTTGCTCACTTGTTGTGCTTACTTTAAGATATACTGTTTTTTTTTTAAAAGAAGAAAAAAACGAAGAATAATGAATAAAACGATTGCTTCCCCATCCCAAACCCATAGTCGATGTAGCAGCACTCCATTGCGAGTCAGGCTATTTGTCAGTTGATGTATCTACTGAAGCCCCCAGCAGCCGGCTATTTCAGTATGACGTCAGATTGCTTACCAAAGTACGCAATACTATTTGTATATATATATATATATATATATATATATATATATATATATATATATATATATATATATATATATATATATTCAATTAATTCACTTTTTTACACCTCAATAAATTAACTAATTATAAATTAATTCACAAGATTAGTAAATTGTAATCTTTATTTATTTTCAATGTCATTAACTATTTATTTTTGATAATACTTGTAGTCAAAATGTCAAGAGAAATAGCATTGTCCAAAAAGGTGGGCATATGTCTTTTATCCTATATATGATATATATATATATATATATATATATATATATATATATATATATATATATATATATATATATATATATATATATATATATATATATATATATGTATATATATATATATATATATATATATATATATATATATATATATATATATATATATATATATATGATTATGAATGATTTTCTACTAATTTATTATTGCTCTGTTATATATATATATATATATATATATATATATATATATATATATATATATATATATATATATATATATATATATATATATATATATATATATATATATATATATATATATTATATTATATAAACAATTTTAAAATGTTGCACACTTTTATATAATTATTTATATAAATATTATATAAATATTTTACTTGTATATGTATACATATATATATATATATATATATATATATATATATATATATATATATATATATATATATATATATATATATATATATATATATATATATGTATATATGTATATATGTATATAAATACATATATATATATATATATATATATATATATATATATATATATATATATATATATGTATATATATATATATATATATATATATATATATATATATATATATATATATATATATATATATATATATATATATATATATATAAGTAAATATATATCACACAAATTTCTAACAATATACTTTGCAATGAGTAGCAGTAACATCGTCCCAGTGTAGCCACATTGACATTACAACACAGGAAAATATGGAAAGTAGAGGAAATAATATTGATAGATAAACTATATTTGAAAATTGGATTTTAATAGAACCCATTTTATTTTTTGTTTTTTAATTTTTTTATTTATATATCGTTTTCATAAAAGCAAAGTTTACAAAAAGAATTATCCAATTCAATTATAAACATCACAATAAACGCTGGGCGGCTAGACTCAGCTTTAGGAAATAATGAAAATTAAAAAAAGCAGCGAAAAATATTTAAAATATTTAGATTTACAAATCTCGGGCAGCATCAAATTTCGGGCAGCATCAAATTTCGTGCGAACAGCATAAAAAAATCACATTGACTTAAATTTTTTAACAGTGGCGTTTATGCTTTTGTTAATAAAATCCTTTTCTGTCCAGTTAATGTTAATGTCACATCGGCAGTCTAATTATTTATAATAAAAAAGTCACCACACAGGTAGACGGGCCCCAAAAACTCATATATCATGGAGCAAAATATAATTTTTTTTATTTCACAGGATAGTTTTTTTTATAGAAAACTGTTAAAAATAACCAAATTAGCATAATTTAATGAAATTTTTACTAAAAGCACTATAATATTTTATTTGAAAAATTTTTTATAACTTTTTGACATTATAGCCCATAAATACTTGAAATTTTTATTTAAGTTTGCTAATGAAGGTTTTTGTAAAGGTTTAAGTCACACTTCTGCAAAAAAAAAATTAAAAGAAAATAAGTTTAAAAAACAGTTGCTAAAATATTTTAAGTTAACCAATGTGGTATTTCTGTGGGTCCATTAACAAAAAATATATAAATGCAGATTGAAAACTCAGTATTAAAATAGAATTTTGCTTTTTTATATCAAAAAGAGTCTGCCCTACTTTAATGTCTTTTGGCCCATATTCACGCCAAGCCGATCGTGTTTAGATTTTAAACCAACGTAGCGTTAATGTCTTACGTATTACCTGTCAAAAAATCTAAGCCCGATCAGCTTGGCGTTAAAGTTATCTGGTAAAACTTGTATCTGGTTAAAATATCAGTATAAACGTTTATTTTATGTTTTTCTTTTACTTTAGCTAATTGAAATGACTTAAAAAATTTAAAAACAAGAAAAATCGTTGTAATTTTATATATTTAAGCCAAATAATAAGATAATAGTTTTTATGTTACATTTTTGTTAGATTTTTGATGATAGAATTGCTTAAATCATCTACCAAATAAAATTCACTATTTAATAAAAATATTGATCTTTAGTGGATTGTATCATTGTTAAATATTGTGCAACATATAAAATTGAAACAACGTGTATCAATTATAAATGATAACGGGATATCTTTTATATTTAGTTAATCTTCATCTTCTGGAAACACCTCGACAAATAAACAAAATGGGTGAAATAAAAACTTTGCTGTAGAATTATTAAGGCGTTTTTAATCAGGATATAGCCATTGATGTTTGGACAAATAGTTTTGTTACAGGTTGAACAAAAAAATTGAATTGTCTGAAAATCTATTTAAAAATGGATAAACACATTGGATTCTGTATCAAGAGTCCTGAAAGATAAAGAATCATTTGGTTTTAATCTCATAACAAGAAGAACCCATAAAGTTTTTACTCTATCCTATTCACCAGTTTCAATGAGAGAAAGTATATCGAGTATGTGATTATATATTTTTATATAAAAATATATAAAAAACAAGATATAATTATATCTTGTTTATTCTCTTGTAATACACTTATTATATTTTGTGACAATAAAGATGAGCACCAAATAGCCAACAAAAAATAATCAATTGTGCAAGTGTTCTGAATGATAATACTTCGGTATAATTGACACAGTGAAAAATAATCTTCCTCCATTTTCAAATCATCTTATTTAACAAAATGCAACCACCCCATTTTGGTAAATGCTTTGAAAATAATCTAAAGTTAATTTCATTAACTGTTTTTGCAGATTTCTCATTCAATAGTGAAATACTTAATTCAGAGTCAACTATATTTAATTCTTCATTATATTTTATTTTAAGTTGTATGAAACTCATTGATATATCTCGTTTCATAGTTTCATTCCATTCGAATATTTCTTTTTCAGATTCGCATTCTGATTCATTTTCACT
Organism: Hydra vulgaris; assembly: GCF_022113875.1. NCBI lineage: Eukaryota > Metazoa > Cnidaria > Hydrozoa > Anthoathecata > Hydridae > Hydra > Hydra vulgaris. The sequence continues at coordinate 44,577,225 of NC_061157.1, read as the reverse complement.
TCGTAAAAAAAACATAAGCCATGAGCCTGGATTTGGAAGTTTTTCTAAATACTTTCCACAACACAAATAAAAAAAGACACTAACAATGTGACTACAACAACCACATGTTCTTAAACCAGAAAAACACCCACATGCCCAAGACAATACTGATTCTGGACTATCGATATTTGGCAAGTATTTAATAAACAACCTATACTTAGTAGTGTTTGAATGTCTTGACTGAATTTCAGCGGAAATCAGTTTATAATTTTGAATTTGTTAAATATTTTTATCAATCAAAATAATATATTTTCCATTTTTATTTAAATGTTCTGCTAGATAACTGTAACTTTGCTTTATTTGATAGCTACCAAGTGTGATGTATTTTCGCATATCATCTATTGAAAACTTTGGAAAATCGTTTAAATCTAACGCGTTGACTGGTTTAAATTGCCTTTTACTTTTATTTTTTGTATGCAAAATATATGATTTATGCGGTGGCAAAATATTTTGTCTGGATCAACCAGCGGAATATGGTTAACGCTGCTTACACCGGATTTGTATTCAATTCTCAATATTTAATCACGTTTTAAGAAATGTTCGTTCACAGCACGACTATCGCATAAAACAAGAAAGCAGCAGAACTTGGTAAACCCTGTTTGCATACCCATTAACATACCAATCACTTTCAAATCACCACAAATGTTCCACTGATGAGTTTTGTCATCAATAGTGTCTAGTAATATTTTCATATTTTCGTGAGTTTCATTCAAAGTTTACGGAATGAGCAATGGGAATACATGGCTTCTGATTGCCAATATGCAACAACACGGCCTTTAAACTGCTCTTGGATGAATTAATGAAGAGGCGCCAATCACGAGGCGAATGCACTTGAGATAAATTTTTGAAAAGACCATTGACATTATTGCAGTAGACAATGGTCCATCAGTGGTGAAAAACCTAGATAAATCGTTGTTGCGCTTTCAAAAGTGGGATACTTTGACACCAACTGCTAACAAATTATTATTTTTTTAGTCTTGACGCCAAAAGTTCAGCTTTTTCCTTGGAAAGGGACAAGTCTCTAACCAAATCATTCAGTTCAACTTGTGTGAAAACTTTGGGTTCTTTGCCGTCATAATCTGGATCAAAGTCAACATCAGCCACATCTTGATCAGGGCCGGCGCGAGTAGGGGTCACGTGGGGGGTGCCATTACAACTTTTGCCGTCTTAAAAAAAAAAAAAAAAGGTCCTCGTTTTTTAAAATTTATCGACTGCCATAACGACGTTTGCCGACTGACTTTACCGACTAACCTATCGACAGGCCTCATAGTTGAATCCAAATTCGGGTACACAATTTGGTGCTTATTTTTCGACGAAAATCCAGCAGTATAAACAGCGCAAAAATAGCAGTCATTGTAATGATCTTTTGGTTCCCTCCAAATCATCGGTATAGCAAATCGAAAAGAAGGACTTTGTTTGTTGATCCAATCTCGTAATAAGCTGCAGCAGCTATAACAAGCCACATGTGGTGCCCAAGTTTTATCTTGATCTTCTAAAGAACAACCGAAATACAGCTGAAGTTTTGCAATTTTCAAGCATTATATAAGTTAATTTTATTGAAATAATTACCCTGAAAATAAAGAAACATTAGTATATTTCACACTAAAACTATATGTTAGTGCGAAAAACACACATATAGATTCAGACGTGCTGGAGAAAAACTAAACACAGATTTGGAATCAGCGTAAAAAATTACAACTAGTAAGCTTAAAATTAAAGCTGGAGCAAACTCATTGTTGACCAGTGTTATTAGAACTTTATTTTGTTTTCAAGAACATTATTAGGATTTTAGAATTATTTCCAACAAGTGTATTGTTAGAAATAACATTTATATTTCTATCTTCTGTATCAAGCAAAAAACCGGCTTTGTTTAAAGATTTTAAATGCTTATAACAAATTGTCTGATCCTGTATAAAGTTTATTCGATCGAGTTTAAAATGATAAACAACTTTATTTATTACATTTTCATTTTTAATTTCAAAAATGTTTTTCGAACCAACACTATCACTTCTCCTTTGACAAACATAACAATATCTATTTCTAAGAATAATTAATACCATTTTGTAATATTATAATCTAATTTTTTTAGTTTTTAGTAAAGTTCTATCCTCCAAAACTGCATATTAAAAAATTAAATAATCAGTAAATAATATATAAAGAAGTGAAAAAAGCTATAATTTACTCTATGTAAGGTTTTTAAATAAGAAAATTATATACGCGCACAAACTGAAAAAACTGATAATATTTAATTTTGTAACAGAGCTTTAGTTTTTAAATTTTGTTTAATTGATTATAGACCATTGTTGTATATATATATATATATATATATATATATATATATATATATATATATATATATATATATATATATATATATATATATATATATATATCATATATATATATATATATATATATATATATATATATATATATATATATATATATATATATATATCGCGACTTTAAAGTAAAAATATATACATATAGGATATGGTATTTGTCAAAAAGTAATTCCAAATATAGTGAAAATATTTTAGACAAAAAAAAAACAGTATTTTATAGTTAAGTATAAACTCGATAAAGAAAAAAACAATATCATAGCCAATAGAAAGTTTTTTTTTTTTTTTTTTTTGTTCTTTTTTACATTTTAAAACATGACGTTAATACCCAAGTAGCAAACAATATTGGCACAATATTGGCGCAAGTAGCAAACAATATTGGCACAATATTGGCGCGATATTGGGTATCTTGGCCTAGATTGGCCAAGATACGCAATATTGCGCCAATATTAGCAAACAATATTGCGCCAATATTGGCATATCAATATTGGCCAATATTAGCATACCAAGATTACGCCAATATTATTTTATTGCTATTGGAATATAATATTGGCGCAATATTGACATGCCAATATTGGCCAATATTGATATGCAAATATTGGTGAAATATTGTTTGCCAATATTGGCCCAATATTGCTTTGTTTTTATTACTCAAATATTGGCCAATATTGAGATTTTTACATATTGGTACGCAGGCGTAACATTATTGCTTATTCATAATGTCCTTTAGTTTTGTCCTTTGATGTCCACAATACTTTTAATAGAATATTTACAGATAGAATCACGAGAAGAAGTGGTAAAAGTAAAGAAATCCTTTTAATTGAAAATTTAGAGATTGTATCACGAAAAGAAGTGGTTGTAATTTATTTAAAACAGATTGAATCACGAGAAGAAGTGGTTGCAGTTCATTTAGAAACAGATTGTATCACGAGAAGAAGTTAAAAAATATTTCTGTGCTCTAAGATAAAAATTGAAATAGTAAGTTTACTTTTATATAAAAACAGTTTGAGTTAATTACATCTGCAAGATTTGTAAAGTCTATTTTATTTTGTTGAATATATTCAATTAAGTTAAAGATATTCAATTAAGTAACAAATACGTCATATAGTTTACCTTTTAATAAGTTTGTAAATGAATAAATTTTAAATAAGGTAATATTAAATCTTGATTTAATAATATATGTATTTATATATATATATATATATATATGTATATATATATATATATATATATATATATATATATATATATATATATATATATATATATATATATATATATATATATATATATATAACTTTATTTTATATAGCATTTTATTTTATGCTTAAGTGTCATATAATGTTATAGGTAATGAAAAAATCAATAAAAACAACTCGATCTGCTAAATCACATTATATTAGAAGAGTAGTAAAGCAACATTTAAATGAAATTCACTCAACAAGTAATGTTGAAAATACGAATGAATTACTTAACTGTGGAAATTCAATAAACTTCAGTGATGAGTCTATTAACCATAATATGTTATATCAAAATTCTTATAATTATTTGGCTGAAGACACATTAAAATCCTCAAATGTTGAGTTTGGTGACATATCATATTTTGATGAAAACCAACCCTCGAATTTGACTAATAGTTTTGATGATGACTGTAACATAACTGATGATGAGCATGGCTACTATCCTTCATGTTCCAGTGACAATGAAGAGGCTCAGGATGAAGTTACTTTAAAAGAACTGCTTATTTGCTGGTCAGTCAAACACAATGTAACACATAGTGCTTTATATATATATATATATATATATATATATATATATATATATATATATATATATATATATATATATATATATATATATATATATATATATATATATATATGTATATGTATATATATATATATATATATATATATGTTTATATATTTGTGATTTTCCGATATTTTTTTACCTTTCATAACAGATATATTATTTAACTTTTATAGCTCAAAAAAAAAAAAAAAAAAAACAGAAAAAAATTGTAATTATATAAAATAAAAATTCCTAGCCCCGCCTTATAAACTTATTATTATAATTTTTAAATTACTCTTGGTAATTTTTTTAATTTTTTCAAATTTTTTTATGTTTTTTTATACACATATTGTACAGTAAAATTGAAGATGACAGCAAAAATTAAAAAATTCGCTGTGGCTGAATTTCTTGATGAAAAAAAAAAAAGTTTGTGTGCCATGGACGTTATCTGTTCGTCATGGCTGATCAATGAAAGTTTAGTGTTTTGACCCAATCATTTGGGATCATCTCGCCTTTTAACTGCCATACGCGAAGCCACACTTACTCCTGAAAGTAATTGGAAACAGTTAAAAATAAGAATTCTTTATTATTCTGGTAATTGTCGTTATTATGTTATTATTCCTTGTTTAATTTTACATTACACACATGCTAGATGCTAATGATCTAAACAGATAGAATTCACATCAAGCGTTGAAACAGCTGCTGAAAGTGATGAAGAATTGTCTATGCCACCAGCTAAAAAGTTAGCAGTTTGCAATACAAGTGACACTGAGGTTTATCCATCAGTTTCCCCAAGATTGAAGAAATCTTTTAATTGCCAAAATATTTTACAACCCACAACTGTTTGATATATTGAGCCATTTAGTTCGAATCATTCTATACCGATATCTTCCTCTTCTGACCAGAGCTTGGCAACTGTTGTGGCTGCTTTAGGCACCTGATTTTCTGGTAAAGATTTATATTGATGGGTTATTTATTTGAAAGTTTAATTAAATTTACTCTTCAATATATTTTTGAATGTAGTTATACTGTTTTTTTTTCTCGTTTTTTTGTGTTGACTTTCATAAAAAGCTAATCTATTTGATATGCTTTTTATTAAAGTCAGATTTATTTTTTTATTGAAGCATTTGAGAAGAAAAGTTTAGAGCTGCTTGTCAGTATTCAATATGATTTAAAAAAGTTAAACACTTGCCTAATCAATTTAGAAAAAAGCTTAGTGTTTCCTTCTACTGTTAGCAATCAGAGCATAGCAGGACCATCCCCATCAGTTCAATTATTTGCCTGTTAAAGAGGAAAAAGAACTTTTAGACCTGGATGAAAAATTATAGAACAAAGACACCTATGAATCTTTGGTATGTATCAGTGAATTGATATCATTTAATAGTTTTTAGAAACAGTTCCATGTGCATTTAAAATTTCTATACTGTAAAATATACTATACATTTGATTTAATTATGATATTGAAAAGAATGCTTTATATAAAGTATCTTTATTAAATTGTGTTGTAGTTTTAACTATTTATGCCCAGTTAGCTCATTTAATATAGCAATGAGTCTTATAATCATAAGGTCTCTCACATTAGAAACTTCAGATTGCATTCATCCTAACTTTTTTTCTGTGGTAAAGACAACCTATACTAGTGAATGAAAAATCTGATGCTATTGTGTAGTTATTGGAAGGGATATGAGACGCTCATAAACCTGTGGTAAATTTTGTATGATTTTCTTAGTGCTTTTATCACTTTATAAAACATTTATGATAATAAATCTTGATCAGCAAAACAGGTTGACCTCAGGGATTGCTTCTATTTGTAACAAATTGCTTTTTCTCTTTGATAATGTCATATTTAAATATCATTATAGATAACCACGTTGTCGCATTATGTAAACCCGTTCGAAATACACACATTTATGGAACCATTAAACTTTTATTACAACCAATTATATATTTTTGTAAACAAATTAGATTTGTTTTTTTGTTTTAGATGAACTTCCTTGCATCGGTTGGAGGCGACGATTACAAGCAACTTACCACGGCTATTTTAAAACAACTATTGACTAAAAAAGTATGCTTGTTATATTTTTTGTATGGCAGGAAACAAAAGAAATCCTTTTCGTCTCTTACGTCCTGCAAGGTGGTTATAGGTAATTTTCTTTAATTATTTATCTTCATATTTAGTTGAATTAATAAATTTGATAATTTTTAATATTACATTTTGTTCATGTTTTGTTTAACATTATTAACATAAAATTTGTTTTCAGCTGCCATAAAAAAAAAGTTTGAAAACGCTAATGATAAGAGCATTAAAGAAAGAATCGGCAGCTTTCTGGCTACGGCCATTGATAGAGACGGCGGAAGAAAGAATAGAACCGCAATTGAGCAAAGCCCACTTGCGATGATGATGATGAGATGAGCGATGAAAATGAATGTCGCGAAGATAATGCCCATTAACTGATAGTGAATCAATGCCCATTATCTGATAGTGAGGGTGTAATGTAATAAATATAATATATATATATATATATATATATATATATATATATATATATATATATATATATATATATATATATATATATATATATATATAATATATATATATACATATATATATATATATTATTGAAAGTTTATTTAAGTTGTTATATTGAGGTTTACTTTCTTTTTTTATTTGTATCAGTTTAATATAATTTCTAATAGATTTATTAATAGTTTGTAAAAAGTCTTATTTTTTCAAAGCGTTCCTAGATTATTATCGCCTTCTAGACTATAAGTCAAGTTATACAACTATAGTCTAAACTATTTGCAAAAATATATATACTATAGTCTATACTAAAAACTGCATTGTTCTTTCGGGTTAAACAGTTCGTCCCTTCTGTATTATTTATAAAATGCTCTATCTAATATATAAAATAAGTACAAAAAAGAATATATAAATATTAAATGTTCTACCTGATATAATATATTATAATATATTATATCAGGTAAAACATTTTAAATGTTAACATTGCAATATTGGCACAATATTGAAAATAATTTCGCGCCAATATTGGGGATATAATACTGGCCAATATTGGTGTAATATTGTTTTTAATGTTTAACTTGTTCTATCTAATATGTAAAATAAATACAAAAAAAATTATATATAAATAAATACAATGTTTTATGTAATATAATTTATATATTATATTACATAAAACATTTATCTACATATAATATTGGCCAGTATTATATCTCCAATATTGGCGCGATATTATTCACAATATTGTGCCAATATTGTAAACGATATCGCGCCAATATTGTTATGTCAACATTTTGCTAATATTGGCCAATATTGAATTTACAATATTGGCGCAATATTGTACCGCCAATATTGACCAATATTGAATTTACAATATTGGCGCAATGTTGTACCGCCAATATTGGCCAATATTGGCAAAATGTTGACATTGCAATATTGGCGCGATATAGTTTACAATATTGCGCCAATATTGTAAACAATATCGCGCCAATATTGCGCCAATATTGTTTGCTACTTGGGTTGTAAAAATGTAACAACGTCATTATACCGCGGTACTCGACGACAAGACCCTACGGTCTTCTACGAGTTTCTGCGTACTTTTTATATATATATTAAATATCTTCACTTGTAATTGTTTATATTTTTTTATTTTAGCTTGTAAGTTTTATAAAATACCCAAGTAGCAAACAATATTGGCGCAATATTGGCGCGATATTGTTTACAATATTGGCGCAATATTGTAAACTATATCGCGCCAATATTGCAATGTCAACATTTTGCCAATATTGGCCAATATTGGCGGTACAACATTGCGCCAATATTGTAAATTCAATATTGGTCAATATTGGCGGTACAATATTGCGCCAATATTGTAAATTCAATATTGGCCAATATTAGCAAAATGTTGACATAACAATATTGGCGCGATATCGTTTACAATATTGGCACAATATTGTGAATAATATCGCGCCAATATTGGAGATATAATACTGGCCAATATTATATGTAGATAAATGTTTTATGTAATATAATATATAAATTATATTACATAAAACATTGTATTTATTTATATATAATTTTTTTTGTATTTATTTTACATATTAGATAGAACAAGTTAAACATTAAAAACAATATTACACCAATATTGGCCAGTATTATATCCCCAATATTGGCGCGAAATTATTTTCAATATTGTGCCAATATTGCAATGTTAACATTTAAAATGTTTTACCTGATATAATATATTATAATATATTATATCAGGTAGAACATTTAATATTTATATATTCTTTTTTGTACTTATTTTATATATTAGATAGAGCATTTTATAAATAATACAGAAGGGACGAACTGTTTAACCCGAAAGAACAATGCAGTTTTTAGTATAGACTATAGTATATATATTTTTGCAAATAGTTTAGACTATAGTTGTATAACTTGACTTATAGTCTAGAAGGCGATAATAATCTAGGAACGCTTTGAAAAAATAAGACTTTTTACAAACTATTAATAAATCTATTAGAAATTATATTAAACTGATACAAATAAAAAAAGAAAGTAAACCTCAATATAACAACTTAAATAAACTTTCAATAATATATATATATATATGTATATATATATATATATATATATATATATATATATATATATATATATATATATATATATATATATATATATATATATATATATAATATATATATATATTATATTTATTACATTACACCCTCACTATCAGATAATGGGCATTGATTCACTATCAGTTAATGGGCATTATCTTCGCGACATTCATTTTCATCGCTCATCTCATCATCATCATCGCAAGTGGGCTTTGCTCAATTGCGGTTCTATTCTTTCTTCCGCCGTCTCTATCAATGGCCGTAGCCAGAAAGCTGCCGATTCTTTCTTTAATGCTCTTATCATTAGCGTTTTCAAACTTTTTTTTTATGGCAGCTGAAAACAAATTTTATGTTAATAATGTTAAACAAAACATGAACAAAATGTAATATTAAAAATTATCAAATTTATTAATTCAACTAAATATGAAGATAAATAATTAAAGAAAATTACCTATAACCACCTTGCAGGACGTAAGAGACGAAAAGGATTTCTTTTGTTTCCTGCCATACAAAAAATATAACAAGCATACTTTTTTAGTCAATAGTTGTTTTAAAATAGCCGTGGTAAGTTGCTTGTAATCGTCGCCTCCAACCGATGCAAGGAAGTTCATCTAAAACAAAAAAACAAATCTAATTTGTTTACAAAAATATATAATTGGTTGTAATAAAAGTTTAATGGTTCCATAAATGTGTGTATTTCGAACGGGTTTACATAATGCGACAACGTGGTTATCTATAATGATATTTAAATATGACATTATCAAAGAGAAAAAGCAATTTGTTACAAATAGAAGCAATCCCTGAGGTCAACCTGTTTTGCTGATCAAGATTTATTATCATAAATGTTTTATAAAGTGATAAAAGCACTAAGAAAATCATACAAAATTTACCACAGGTTTATGAGCGTCTCATATCCCTTCCAATAACTACACAATAGCATCAGATTTTTCATTCACTAGTATAGGTTGTCTTTACCACAGAAAAAAAGTTAGGATGAATGCAATCTGAAGTTTCTAATGTGAGAGACCTTATGATTATAAGACTCATTGCTATATTAAATGAGCTAACTGGGCATAAATAGTTAAAACTACAACACAATTTAATAAAGATACTTTATATAAAGCATTCTTTTCAATATCATAATTAAATCAAATGTATAGTATATTTTACAGTATAGAAATTTTAAATGCACATGGAACTGTTTCTAAAAACTATTAAATGATATCAATTCACTGATACATACCAAAGATTCATAGGTGTCTTTGTTCTATAATTTTTCATCCAGGTCTAAAAGTTCTTTTTCCTCTTTAACAGGCAAATAATTGAACTGATGGGGATGGTCCTGCTATGCTCTGATTGCTAACAGTAGAAGGAAACACTAAGCTTTTTTCTAAATTGATTAGGCAAGTGTTTAACTTTTTTAAATCATATTGAATACTGACAAGCAGCTCTAAACTTTTCTTCTCAAATGCTTCAATAAAAAAATAAATCTGACTTTAATAAAAAGCATATCAAATAGATTAGCTTTTTATGAAAGTCAACACAAAAAAACGAGAAAAAAAAACAGTATAACTACATTCAAAAATATATTGAAGAGTAAATTTAATTAAACTTTCAAATAAATAACCCATCAATATAAATCTTTACCAGAAAATCAGGTGCCTAAAGCAGCCACAACAGTTGCCAAGCTCTGGTCAGAAGAGGAAGATATCGGTATAGAATGATTCGAACTAAATGGCTCAATATATCAAACAGTTGTGGGTTGTAAAATATTTTGGCAATTAAAAGATTTCTTCAATCTTGGGGAAACTGATGGATAAACCTCAGTGTCACTTGTATTGCAAACTGCTAACTTTTTAGCTGGTGGCATAGACAATTCTTCATCACTTTCAGCAGCTGTTTCAACGCTTGATGTGAATTCTATCTGTTTAGATCATTAGCATCTAGCATGTGTGTAATGTAAAATTAAACAAGGAATAATAACATAATAACGACAATTACCAGAATAATAAAGAATTCTTATTTTTAACTGTTTCCAATTACTTTCAGGAGTAAGTGTGGCTTCGCGTATGGCAGTTAAAAGGCGAGATGATCCCAAATGATTGGGTCAAAACACTAAACTTTCATTGATCAGCCATGACGAACAGATAACGTCCATGGCACACAAACTTTTTTTTTTTTCATCAAGAAATTCAGCCACAGCGAATTTTTTAATTTTTGCTGTCATCTTCAATTTTACTGTACAATATGTGTATAAAAAAACATAAAAAAATTTGAAAAAATTAAAAAAATTACCAAGAGTAATTTAAAAATTATAATAATAAGTTTATAAGGCGGGGCTAGGAATTTTTATTTTATATAATTACAATTTTTTTCTGTTTTTTTTTTTTTTTTTTTTTGAGCTATAAAAGTTAAATAATATATCTGTTATGAAAGGTAAAAAAATATCGGAAAATCACAAATATATAAACATATATATATATATATATATATATATACATATACATATATATATATATATATATATATATATATATATATATATATATATATATATATATATATATATATATATATATATATATATATATATAAAGCACTATGTGTTACATTGTGTTTGACTGACCAGCAAATAAGCAGTTCTTTTAAAGTAACTTCATCCTGAGCCTCTTCATTGTCACTGGAACATGAAGGATAGTAGCCATGCTCATCATCAGTTATGTTACAGTCATCATCAAAACTATTAGTCAAATTCGAGGGTTGGTTTTCATCAAAATATGATATGTCACCAAACTCAACATTTGAGGATTTTAATGTGTCTTCAGCCAAATAATTATAAGAATTTTGATATAACATATTATGGTTAATAGACTCATCACTGAAGTTTATTGAATTTCCACAGTTAAGTAATTCATTCGTATTTTCAACATTACTTGTTGAGTGAATTTCATTTAAATGTTGCTTTACTACTCTTCTAATATAATGTGATTTAGCAGATCGAGTTGTTTTTATTGATTTTTTCATTACCTATAACATTATATGACACTTAAGCATAAAATAAAATGCTATATAAAATAAAGTTATATATATATATATATATATATATATATATATATATATATATATATATATATATATATATATATATATATATATATACATATATATATATATATATATATATAAATACATATATTATTAAATCAAGATTTAATATTACCTTATTTAAAATTTATTCATTTACAAACTTATTAAAAGGTAAACTATATGACGTATTTGTTACTTAATTGAATATCTTTAACTTAATTGAATATATTCAACAAAATAAAATAGACTTTACAAATCTTGCAGATGTAATTAACTCAAACTGTTTTTATATAAAAGTAAACTTACTATTTCAATTTTTATCTTAGAGCACAGAAATATTTTTTAACTTCTTCTCGTGATACAATCTGTTTCTAAATGAACTGCAACCACTTCTTCTCGTGATTCAATCTGTTTTAAATAAATTACAACCACTTCTTTTCGTGATACAATCTCTAAATTTTCAATTAAAAGGATTTCTTTACTTTTACCACTTCTTCTCGTGATTCTATCTGTAAATATTCTATTAAAAGTATTGTGGACATCAAAGGACAAAACTAAAGGACATTATGAATAAGCAATAATGTTACGCCTGCGTACCAATATGTAAAAATCTCAATATTGGCCAATATTTGAGTAATAAAAACAAAGCAATATTGGGCCAATATTGGCAAACAATATTTCACCAATATTTGCATATCAATATTGGCCAATATTGGCATGTCAATATTGCGCCAATATTATATTCCAATAGCAATAAAATAATATTGGCGTAATCTTGGTATGCTAATATTGGCCAATATTGATATGCCAATATTGGCGCAATATTGTTTGCTAATATTGGCGCAATATTGCGTATCTTGGCCAATCTAGGCCAAGATACCCAATATCGCGCCAATATTGTGCCAATATTGTTTGCTACTTGGGAAGTTAAATATTTTACGTTGTAAATAAAAAAGTGTTATGCAATAATAAAAGAATAACAAGATTTAAATTAAAAAAACTACAAAAAAATAAAAAGTTCACAAAAAAATTCTTAAAGATAATTGAACAGATAGTATAATAGCAATATAGGCTTGAAGATCGTAAATAAATGAGTTACAAATTATATCAAGAAAAATCATACATTACAAATCATATAAACCGATATAAATAATAGATAAAAATAATTTCAAAAGGTTTAAAAGTACATTTGTATATTGTTAATTTCAAAAACTACTTCTTTCAACTTTTTTTTAAAAGGTATGTAATTCCATTCAAAAGAAAAATCAAAGTTATTTAAGACAATTTTGTTCCAAAGATACGGACCCCGAAATGATACGCAAAATTTACAATGATTAGTTTTCAAAAATGGTTGCATCAAAAAATCATCATTTCGTAGATTGTATTTATTTTTTTGTTTTGTTATAAATAAACTATGACAAGGAGACGGGGATAATTTCGTTTTACATTTGAACAAAAAAAAAAGGAATATTATATACGTTAAGTTGATATATGTTTAAAACATTTATTTTTCTTAAGAGAGGCTTTGAATGAGTTCGTCTATCATAAGAATTAACTAAACGCGCTATATGTTTCTGATGACGATGAAGAGGCTCTAGTTTACTTTAAGTGAATAATATAGTTAGTTTAGTTTAAGTGAATAATATAGTTGAAATTAAGATTAAGTGAATAGTCTAGTTTAGTTTAAGTGAATAATATAGTTGCATTAAAGTGTGCATGTTTAAATAGCTTTTTGATTTGTATAATATTCCAATAATTTTTGAAATTTTGTTGCTTAAATTTTCGATGTGTTGTCTCCATGTAAGATTTTCATCAATATAAATTCCTAAAAACTGAGTAGTTTTTACTCTTTTAACTTGAATATTATCAATGAATATAAATGGCGTTTCGTATGGTATTAGATTTTTTTTGGAAAGTGGGTGAAATAGAATCCAGTTAGTTTTGTCAATATTTACTGAAAGTTTATTTAATTTGAACCAGTCGTAAACCTTTTTAAGTTCTAAGTTCATAATTTCAAATAACATAGTAATGTTGCTGTGCGATAAAAATAAATTTGTGTCGTCGGCAAACATTATTGTCCTCAGGCTGGATGCTTTATGAAGATCATTAACATATTTAAGAAAAAGAAGAGGTCCGAGTATAGAACCTTGCGGCACGCCACAAGTAATATTTAGTAACGTTTTTGGTGATTTATCGTCAATGTGTACATATTGAGAACGATTATTTAAATAACTCTTTACACATTTTAAAACGACTCCTGTGATTCCATATAGTTCGAGCTTTTTAATAAGAATAAATCAATAAAAATTCCTAATGGATATTCAGATTTATTAAACGACTCGTTAATACTAGGTGTAAACTGAAGTTTTGCATGCTCTGTGGAGTTATTTTTTTTGAAACCATATTGATTATTAAATAAAATATTATTAACAGAAAGATAAGTGTTGATTTTGTTATATAAGATTCTCTCTAGAATTTTTGAAAATACAGGAAGAACAGAGATAGGGGCGATAGTTATTAACATTAGTGGCATCCCCTCCTTTGAATATTGGCGTTACTTTGGCAATTTTAAGTTGATCAGGGAAAACCCCTTGGCTAACGCAAGACGAAATGATTTTAAATAGAATATTTTCAATAAAATTGTAAGAATTTATAACGGCGTTTCCGTTGATACCGTCGAATCCGATTGCTTTATTTGGGTTAATCGTTTTGAAAGCAGCTTCAAATTCCTTAATGGATATTTCAATGCAATTAAGATTTGTTACTTTTTGAGGTAAAAATTCATAAGAATTATATATATTATATCGTAATGACACAAAATCTTTTAAATCTGATTGATTTATGAATGCTTTTTATCTGCCTGCAGAAGCGCACCAGCCAGGCGAATTGAAAAAATTTATCCCCCTAGCGCATTAAAAATTAAAAGAATATGGGCCAAATATATATAATTGTTACTTTTTACATTATAGCTAATGTATTTAATATGTAGGTATTAACTATCTGCACACATCTTTCAGCAGGGACGCACAGAGACTTTATGATGCCCAAAATAAAGCTATTATTTATAGTATTCACAAAATTTAAAAAAAAATCCGGATTTAAGACAGTTCACAAACCAAACAATTAAAAACAACAATGAAAAAAAAACACTTCTAGTTTTGGTATTAAGTTTTTTTGTTGTACCAAGACTTTACGAGCTTTTATAGTTGTAAAGTTGTAAATTACAACATTGTAATTAACTTTCTTTGCAAGATCTGTTTCGATTGAAAGGATAAGACAGTCGTTAAGACAATCCTTCCCATGGTATCTCTAGACGAGAGTTCTTGACAAAAGCTAACTTGCTAAAAGATCTCTTGCCTTCAGTCATAGATACTGGTAAATTAAAAAATATACGAAGAAAGATAAATATCTGGTGGAAATTTCCTTTAAATCTTTTCACATAAATGCTATTCAAAAGATCTAATAGCCAATCATATGTCAGTAGATAAAGTTAAACAGACAAAAAGTGGCCAAACTCATTAATAAACTTGTCTTCATTAAGATCATTTAGATACAGAAGTACGAGACCTTTAACTTTTGATTCTAGACTGTTTCAGAGCTTGAAATCTCTCTGCAATCTGATGGATAAATGTATCTAATCCAGAGTTAATTACTTCGACTTCAAATGCTTCTGATGCATTATTTTGATAATGAGACGTGTTGCTAAGTTAATTGTTAAACGTTTTTATTCTCCTTCTTCTATTCTTAACAAAATCAGGTTCAAAACCAAGGTTAGCAGCTAATTCTTTTGACTCGTCCAAGGTAGCATCCCAGGACGAACAAATTTGCATTATATCTTCAATCAATCCCTCTATAAGTTTCATCTCATGGTTTTTGCTGAAAACATTGTATAAAAGCTGGATATTTCCAAAGTATGACTTAGCCGGAACCGATGATTCTACAGCTTAAACCTCACATAAATTGAGATTATGAGCGGCACACGGAAGATAGACTGCTTGTGGATTCTTCTGTTTAATCAGGTTTAATCACGTCTTCATAAGTTTCAGCCATATTGAAATCTTTATCGTATCCTTGATCTCAACAATTTTTTTATGAGAAGTCATTTTCTATATAGAACAATAAGTATCAGATTGGCAGATTGGCAATGTTGGCTCCAACCTTCTTTTCCCTCCCTTCTAGTTTTAAAAATTGGTACTGCTGCTCCCTCTGCCGTTCCTCACTAAGGCAAATAAAGCAAAAAAGGAAGCAGATCTGTTCATTGTATAAATGGTCCGTCAGTTATAATAGTGTGGTAAGTAGCCTGATGTATTTCTTTCACAGCCTCAAGTTTCACTAATTTTAATTAACAATAAGTGAAAAGAGACTGAGAAATACAATAATTTTTGAAATATAAAAATATCTCTGAATGCGTGATTTCTTGAAGAAATAAAGTAACTTGAATGATGCAACGGAAAATATCTTTTCAGCGCTCAGTTTTGTTTTTAATAGCTTTCTCCAAGCTTGGATCAATCTCTATATGGTTGCGCATGTTGTTTAGTGATGTTTTCCATTCTAAATACGTTTAGCGATGGAGGCTACGCAATGGATGAGACTTGATTTTTCCAACTAGTTTCCTCCAATTATCTTTGATACCACCTCTCCAGAATAACAACGACGACAAAAAAAGGGTCAGAAGGCGATCCATAATGAGAACAAGAGAAGCAGAAAAGAGCGACTGCCGATTCACTCAATACAAGCCAGACTTTTTTTAGTTTCTCTCCATCTTGTAATACTTTGGTAAATACTGATGTTAGAAAGATGTGGTTCTTTGAATCCCTTGGAAGGTCTGCATGACTTAAATGAGAGGCTTTCAAAACAATGGCATCTCTATCTTTATTTGATAAAGCAGTCCAAAGAGCTGGGTTGTTAGATATGTGATTAGTTAAAATGGCTCTAGTAGAATTCATCTTGTCTAATCAACGGTCTTCATTATCCACTTCTTGAAATGTTTATAAATAAAAATAAAAACACAAAACATCTTGTAAATAACAGAACTTTTTTTGAATAATAGAAAAATATTATACCTGCAGAAATGTCATCGTTTTCAATGAGGATTGCTTAATAGTCTTTAGTAGTTTTAGTTGGCAGGACTTGGTTAGTTCCTCTATCATTTTACCGCATACATCTCTTGATCTTCATTCAAATGATTATCAGATGAACTGACTTAGCTCTGGTGCACAGAATGCATTGAATTGACACTCCAACTATCCTTACACAATAGTTGTGATTTGTAAGAGAGATGTGTTTGATCACTACTGGTTTCAGAATCAGATTCAACTTTTAAAGCCTATTGAAAGAAGTATATTTGAATATATCACCCAGGCCCGTCTTTACACATGTCCAGATTTTCTTACAAATGTCCAGCCGTCAAATTTTTTTTTAATTACAAGGAAGGTTACAAAGCTAAGTATAGATTACTTAATTAATTAAATAATCTATTAATTAATCTATTAATTATTTAATTAAAGTTGAAAAATCACGTCCTTTAAAACTACTTTTAGTCAAGGCCGGCGCGATAGGGGTGTGTGGGGGGGACCTAGTTTAGAAATTGCAAATTGGACCTAGTTAGTCGGCAAATGTCGACCCTTTCGATATAGGTTAGACAGTCGGCAAATGTCGTCATATGACAGTCGGCAAATTTTGGAAAACGAGGACCTTTTTTTTTTTTTTTTTTTTTTTAGTCGGCAAAAAATGTAATGGCAACCCCCCCCCCCCCCACGTGACACCTACTCGCGCCGGTCCTGCTTTTAGTTGACGGAAGAAAGAAAGAATCCGGAAAAGATGTGAGAAATATTGGATTAAATTTTTAAAAGAAAGAAGAAAAATTTTAAAGCAGAACTCTATTATTATTTTCAGGTAAAATTCAAATTTTATAATAACATAACATCAATATACAAGCTGCTTTTGTAAGTAAAATATAATACTGTAAAATATTATATATTACTTATTTTAGAATATGAAGATGCCGAGAGTCAGAAAAATAAATTGGAAATCTATGTTGAAGAAAGGAGATAAAACTTATCGCTTTTGCTTTGGCTGGAACTTAGGTCATATCGCGCATGTGCAAAAGCAGTCATTCATCGAAATTTCATTGGGTGAAATATCCTATCTATGCAAAGATACCCTTTGCAGAGATACCCTAGGATACCCGAATGGTATCCTAGGATACCCTTCGGGTATTTGTTTTTGAAAGTCACGTTCTAAATGTCTTTTGAACGTTTTTTAAACGTCTTTTAAACATTCTTTACGTAAGAATGTTTAGAAGACGTTTAAAATACATTTAGAACGTAACTTTTAAAAACAAATGCCCGTTGGGTAGGCATCCAATATGCACGCTCCGATATTGGCTGTGCAAGTTAGCCAGCAAATACCAGGACTCCGCAAACCTTGCGAAGGGATGGCACTTTATATAAAGCCAGAACATATTACGTTAAAAAATCTAAATCAAATTTAATACTTATTTACTCATAGTTATCTAAATTAGGATGACTTTGCATGGGGAAGCGTCGAAAAAAGTTGAAATGCCTTATCGCCGTCAGATACATCCAATTCGTTTAATAAATTTTGCGGATCGATAAATTCATTACAAACCATTTTTATTGAAATAAAAGTTCTCAATATTTATGAGCCTAATGTTTTTAATGTTTTATGGTTTATGTATGTGTCGGAAAATGACATATCTTTACTTATTTTCAAAGATCTCTTGTTTAAAACCAATAAATAAATATACGTTTAGAATTGTCAAACCAAGTTTAATCAGTTTTGTATTACATTTCGTGCAAACTATTTAGTCCTATTTTAATATTCATTTACTTTTCTCATGTTCTAATATAAACTGAAAAATTTAATTATCCTAATGGTTAAAGTAGTTAGATATTTTTAATTGTAACGATATATTTTGTTTAGAACTTTTATGATAAAATACATCTTATTTTGTTGATTATGTATTGATATGGTTTGTATATACACGTTTGTAAAAGATTCTGACAAAAAGTTCAGTACAATCTTCTTTCAGAAACCTTGTTTAAATTTGTCACACTAATTTACTTATTATGACAACAAATATGAAAAAAAAAGTTGTTGCACCCCTATTTAATGACAATGCCATTTCTTAACTTTATTTAAATGTGTTTCTCGCTCACTAATTGAACTTGATAAAAATAAAAGAGTATGTGATCAATGAGAGCTGGTAGATTAATGTAGTTGGTGCTTTTTCTTATTTCCATAGCTTCATTGTTGTGGTAATACTTAGCTCTTGGCTCGATGCCTTCTTATTTTTATCGACTTTTTCTCGAATAATGGATAAACAGATGCGGATGCAGGATTTTTTTAATGCAACCCCCTCTAGCCAAAAGAGGTGGGGGACAGGTATATATGTCGAAAAGAAGGGAGGGGGGGGGGAGGAAAGAGGATTAAAAATTAGGGTGTGAGGAGGGAGTTAATGAAATATCTTCCAAATATCTGGAGACAATAAGTCTGTCTACTTATTACTTATTGATTTTAGTTACTTATCAAAAAAAACTTATAAAAAATAATGCCTTGGTTTTTTTGTTTATAAATTAGAAGTTTAGACATTTGGTGCTCGTTTATCTCACTTAACAAAATGCACCGTCGAGAAGGTAACTCATAAGACTTAGCACTCCATTAAATATTTGTTAACATGCCAAAATTTAGCCATTTAAACTTTTTTTTTTACAAAAGTTGCAAGAAATTCATTGAATCCATTTCCAAATTTATTAATTAAATGATCTACAAGAAGAAATGTAGTGCAATATTTAAATCTGAAACATCAAAACAAAAACATCAAAAGTCTTGAGCAATAGGGTAACAGTAGGTGTGGTAAAGATAAATTTTTTTCAGATCTAAAATTTGTATTTCTAAACACGCAACTTCATTTCACTTCAAACTAAACTTGCAATAAAATAAATATTTGTCATAAGATTTAAAAACTATAAGCTTTTTGAACACGTATCAATACTAAATTTCTTACCTCATTGTATGTGATTTCTTCTATAGTGTGAAAAACTGAAATAGAAACAGAACAGTAATAGAAAGAGAACACAGCATTTTTGCATTTGAATACTTGAACTAGCGTCGATCTACTTTTTTACTATTAGAAAAAATTTCGAATGCAACAATACCCAAGCAGCACAATTTAGTTTTTCAAACGTTGGCCGGTGATATTTATTATGTTGGCGTCGTGTTGGCATATGGTCTGTTTGGTATATACAACTGCCCATCGTGTCTATGTTGGGCAGTCGTACATACCCAACCTGACGTTGTATACAATCTACGTTGTTGGTAATACGTTCACTCACTCATGGTTTTAAGTTGTAGGCATATAGCTGACGGAACTAAGAGCTACAAATAGCAATGCATACATATTTAATTAGGTTGGCCTTAGTTTGGCGTAACGTTAGTGTAAGGTTATAGACTCAAACAAACTGTTACGGTTAGTTTTGCTAGAGTAAATGACTAAATTGTAGGCTTTGTTGGTTGGATTAAATGCTGCGTTGACATAATGCATGCTTCACTATTTTGTCGTTGCGTTGGACCACCATTAGTCTATCGTATCACTTTCTTAAATCTTAATGAACCAACAAATTGCTCTCCCTACAAATACACTTTCACTGAAAAAGTTATAGGGTCAAACTAGCTAAAAAAAAAAGCTAATACAATTTAAAATAAAAGTTTTTTTTTTTAAAATTGTATTAATTTACAAACAATTTGTTTTTAACCATTTTGGTTGCACCAACGCGACAGAAATTATATCTGTCAACAAAATTCAGTTTAGTATCACAACCGGATAGTTGTTGAAGAGTTTGTTCTTAAAGATTGGGAGTTAAAAAAATTACATTATCTTAATATTAATGTTTTTTCCAACAATAATATGTATATTTAAATCATCAATAAAAAATATGTCACCTTCAAACAACAGTTTTTCACCTCTATCTTTATGTACTACATCAGTAACAGTAATTGCCGTTAGGGTATTTTTTTTATTAATAACAACCTTAATCAAGTATATTTTATGCTCATTCCCTAGATATTGATTTGGCAACTTTGCTGTCTACTGTATCAGAAGATCCACTTGGGATTTCTTCATCAGCAAAAATATTGCTATCACATAAAAGTGCTATTTTAGAGCACCATTCTGCTAAGTAAGGAACACTGTTTGTCTTCATGTGTAAGAAAGATTTTTTATTAAAGCACCTGATTGATACTTTTCAAATTCCATAACTGACCGATTAGGATCCTTTAAAAAAGTGAACCCTTAGTGTGGGACAACCTTTGCACACCCTATCGACGAGCATAGCTCTAATGTTTTACACTCCAAGTCAAAATACAAATGTTTAGTATAAAAAATTGAATAAATCAAAGTTCAAAACTTTAAAAAGATACATTAAATAACTGCATTAACTTGAAATAAAATTTAAAAAATTTCAAATTTTCAACGAAAAACATTACCATTTGAAAACATTTTTATACAGTTTGTTTCTCTAATAATACGATTTGTCAGAAAAAAGCGCTTACTTAATGTACCGGTAGAGCAGGTGTCCGATCCACCGCAAGCTTTCATGGCACCCAGGGAAAAACGTTGAGTAGGCGTCACTTTAAGCCCGCATGATATTAAAAAAAATCAAGTTGAAAGCAGCTAATTATGGATATGTATGATTGCATACGCTTTCAAAATGATTTTATTTAATTAATCGTGTTTTATTTCTGTTAAAATCTTTACGACATAATTTTCATGAACCGAACCTTCAAGCAGCCAAAGCCGAATCTTCAAGCAGCTTCAAGCAATACCGCAATTGCCTCAGAAACAAAGGATCCGTGGTTTAAACCCCACCTCTGGGCAAGTTTTGTGACATCGGTTAGGAAGGAGGCGTGAATTTCCAATTAGATGCTCATTCGCGGTGCCCTGTGATAAGGCCGTAAGGACTTCTTGGGGCTGAAGACTAAAGAATTGTTCACCCGCTGTGACAGATACTGGGATTGTATTAAAAACTCAAATTAGGATGCCCGCAAATGGAAAAGTAGACCCTTTGAGTGTATTTGGTTAAGAAGAATTAAGGAGTTTCCAGGAGTAAAAAGCGAAGACTCTTTTAAACTATTAAAACGCATAATTTCTTCCGTAAAGTCTTCCATAAAACCTTCTTTGACATTACTAACGGTAATTAGAGTTCGGCTAACTGACGAGCTTTTGTTCGGCTAATTGACAAGCTTTTGTTGGGTTAATTGACGAGCTTTTGTCTATCGAGATTCTGGTTTTTTATCTTTCAACCAGATGAATGAGAATCTTAAAAAATAGTCTTTATAATGTCAACTTTTGTGATATAGTTTATGTAAATACCAGGTGAACTTCTGCGAGTGTCTGCGTTTCATTTTATTGATATTAGTAGACTTTTAATATTTACCATGTTTATTTTTATTATAATTTATAATATTGTATTACGAAATTTATATACTTTAAAATTAGATTTTATTTGGAATGTAAAGACCGGATGGTTTTCTGTTCGTTTTATTTTATTTATTAAGTAGACTTTTATTATTTACCGAGTTTTATTTTTATTTTAATTAATGGCATTGTATTATGAACTTTATATAGGGGAAACCGGGGTATAATGGGGTACTTAAGGAAAAGTCATAAAAAAACTGGCAAAAACAATTAAAATGAAAACAATTTTTTTAAAATTGACCGAAATACAACACAAACTACTATCTTGCAAAAGAAAAAGTCAATAGCATTCAATAAAATAAAAAATTATTTAGCATTCAAAAATATAAGAAAAAAATAATTATAATAATAATAATGAATGCATGTGTATGCGTATCTTCAAATATATATATATGCATGCTACATTTGGTGGTAAACCATCCTTTGACAGTGGTTTGGCGTTTTTGTCGGCGGAAGCGTACTCGTGTTAACCTTTTGTAACTTGGTTTTAAACAACCTTTAGACAATCTGCAAATGTATAAAGTACCAAGCAGAACTTTAGTTTTATTATATTAAACAAATAAGATTTCAGAGATTATACTTGATAAATAAAATTTAATGGGTGCAAGAAGTTTAGAAATTTATGGAAAATTTGAATTGAAAATAGAAAATTATTATTAATAATTTTTATTGTCGCATGAATCGAAATACTAAGTAGCTCACTTGATGACGTAAACACCACAAAAAAAAAGTTTTTTTCTAATTTCTTCAAAAGCGGTTCTCAGTGACAAGATTTGATGATCTTTATTGAGTATCCGCGTTCTTTATTTTTATTCTTTATTATTTTTAAAGATATCTTCACTTGTAACTTTTATTTTGTATATATTTATATGTTAAATATTGTAATAAAGAACAACACAAAAAAAGAAAAAAAATTTATTAAGATTATGAAATAATCCAGCGCAACGTTTGAAGCATTTACCTTAAATTGTTGCTCGGTCCACCATACATTTGGAGGTCCATGATGATTCCAAAAATTCAGTTTCAAAGCCAAGAGGACCTGCAATAAGCTTGACTGAATTAAAAAATTTACACAGCTTGGAGTATTTTGTAACAAAAGGTTATAAGCATACTATTTTTTACGGTTTTAAAAACTTGATCAAATATTTTGCTTGATTTAACATGTCAGCAGTAAGTTTAAGATCCTCTATAGTAGGTTTTTTTTTGCTATTTTAGGCACACTACGACGTCCTAAAAGTCTTATTACAGAGCACCGCGTAATTGCATTCAACCAGAGAGTTCACGCCTCCTTTCTTACCAAAACTAACCCACATGTTTCAAAAATTGCGGTAGTTAAACCAAAATCAAATAACAACAACAAAGCAAAGCTTTTTCTTTTTCTTTGATATTTGTTTACAAAAGTAATATAAACCAAAATAACAATATTAATAACAAAATAATAATAAAAACAATAGTATTAAAATAAAATAAATGGTAAAATTACAAATAAATTAAATTATTTTAATTCCCAATAAGAAAATAGTATCAAATAACGATATCAGCTGCGATAAATTGTGTTACTTAATAGATGTTTTTCATCTAATTCTGGTTTTGTAGATTGAAATTAGAGTTCCAACAAACATTTGTTTTTCACCTGAAAAATGAAAAAAAAAAAAAAAGAAAAAAAAAAAAAAAAAAAATCGATTAGAGAGAAATTTTTAATGTAATTTAATAATAAGAAAATATTATTAAATTACATTAAATATTATTTAATGTAATTTAATAATATATTACATTAATATTTATTTTTCTAGATTGGGTGACCAAATTATTAGTGACACTTTATTACTTACTTTTTTACTAATTTTTTAATTTAAATGAACTTTGCAAGCAGATATATTGTTTTTAAACAATTTCTCTTGCGTATTCTAGTTACTGATACCATTATTACTGTTTTTAAATAGTGGCAATACTTTTAGTACGATATCTATCAAAAAGTTACTTTTTACTCATTTAGTTGTCAATTGTTGAAAAGTGTGGTTAGAGTTAGTTTAAAATTGAGTTCAATTATTCGTTTTTGGAACAGTTATTTGCAAGTTTTTTAAGTTCAGGACTATCGAAATGTAAATATTAGTTAATAATTTAATTAGCTATGGGTAATAATTCATATGGTTAATAAATAACGCATAAATCCTGAGTTGTAACTATTCTCACCTCTCATTGATTTTTTTAGTATGGGCAAGTCTTCAGATTTAACCCCAAGAAATTGTAGGAAAGTAAAAACCTTACTTCTTCATTCTAAACATTCTTAGAGAAAGATAGCAGCAATTACAAGTGTTTCAAAGTTAGCTGTGAACCAAATCAAAAGAAAAATTTATACATAAATAAACCAGACCGCTTCGGCAGAAATGGCAGAAAAAAAACTACTCCACGTAGTGTCCGTAAAATCAAGGATATCTGTCTTAAAAACAGAAAAAAAGTGTGGCTTAACTACCTACAATGAAAAACAATGAAGAAATCAATGAAGAAAATTTGTTACTTTAAAACTTTTTATAAAAAAATAAATAGTAATGAAGAAGTAATTATGTTGTTTTATATTTGAAATGAAGCCCTCTAATGATAAAAACAATAAAAAATAACTACAAGGTACGTATTTAGTCATTTAAGTGGTTTAAAATTAAAAATTTGTAAAAAAGTTTCTCTAATAATATGGCTACCCACTGCATCTATACAATAAAAATAATTTTAATAATAACATTAATAATACTAAAATAAATTATAGTTAATGTAATTTAGAAACGACTGTTAAGAATAATGTCACAAACCGAAAGTTGATCAATTTGAATGACGTTAACCAATGATAATGATAACAATATTAATGATAGTTCCAATATTGTAAAAGAAAAGAAGTTATTTAAAAACAACCCTCAATATTATAATAAATAATCAATATTAAAATAAATAGTCAATATTTAAATAAATATCAGTAAAAAAAGTCTCTAAAGATAACTAACAAAAGGTTACATATAACAGATGTGAAAAATTTTGAAAATTTTGAAAAACTGAATAAAAAACAATTAACAAACAACAGACTTTAATAACAGCAAATCACCAATAACAAAACATAAAAAATTGAAACGATGGCAACAGATACTAATATCAGACACTTGATAAATAAATAAAACTAATTACAGCAAAAAAAAAAAAAAATCAGCATTGAATGTTTTTTACAGCAGTTACAATTTCAGCATGTCATTATCATGTAGTAAAATGTTATTATTATTTATTTATTTTTTTTGCAGTTATAATGGGGCCCAAAAAGAAGTGATCACTTTTTTATGTTGAACTCAAAAAGAATTTACCTTTACTTTTGCATTACCTTCAAAAATAGAGATCGATTGTACAACAGGCAGCACTACAAACTATTTGAATGAACGTATACTTTTAATATTCACAAAAATTGGTGAGTCATTTTGATAAACTCAATTGCAAATCAATATAGTCTCATAAATAAACTTAGGTAATGCTAGAAACAATCTTTTTGTTTATAAGTTCTTAATGTTTTGTGTATGAACTTAGTTATCAAGCAGATTAACAAAATTACGTTTATGCACGACAATTTGATGAGAATTGAGGGGTCGTCCATAAAGTACGTACGCCTAAAATTTTGAAATCTGACCCATCTCCCTCCCCCCTATTGCCATGCGTACTTGTAAGTCCTTTTACCCTAAAAAAGTACGTACGTTTTTGAAATACCCCCCCCCCCCCCAATTTTTTTTTTGAATGAAAAAGCTTATGGAAATAAAAAAGTGAAGGAGGTACCTTAGCTACCCAAAAGCTCTTCGCTTGCGGCAGAGAATCCGAATTTAACAAACCTCTTCAAATATAGAGGGAAATATTAATTTAAATATTGTTGAATCGTTGTGTTCGCTTGGTCCAGCGATTAGTTCTACGGACTAAGGCAACGGAAATCGGTGTTCGATCCCCGGTCGAGTCAAACTGTAATGTTAGTGTTTTAATGCCGAATCAAATAAAAATAAACCATACTTGAGGCGGACCTTTTTTTTAGGCACCTCTATTTAGTAAGTCCGTTTAAAATGAGTCCTACGCGATATCAGTAATATTGAAAACAAAGCCTAAAACCCAGTGCCGAGGATAGGCTACCCGTACCCCTTGATTTAGGGGGAGGGTGTGTGGAACGGGTAGGGCAGAAAGGGAAAAATAATTTTGTGTCTTTTTGTTAACTTAAGGAGCTTTTTATTTTAGCAAAACCTAGCGATAAAAGTTGGGAGATTTTGAGATCCAATTGACACCTTTTTTTTTAGGGGGCCTCCGACCCATTAGCCACGGCACTGCTAAAACCTGTTTTTTGTCGACTCAAAAAATATATAGCCTGAAATAAGCTTTACTCAGGGCCACTATATAAGGGGTGGCATGTGTGCATGGGCGCCCGCAGGATTTTTTGATGTTCTAGATAGGACACTTTCACACATTTAGCATAGGTATACTTAAGTTTGGAGCTTGCACAAGCTCCAAACATAAGTATGTCTATGCCAAATGAATGAAATTTTTGCAAGCTCTAAAATTTAAGTATAACTATGCCGAATGAGGACGTCTTGCAAAAAATTGGGATATCGGAGGCCTATGAACAAAAAAGCCCAAAAACGCTTGCCCCTCCCCTGCCCAAGCGTGAGGGTACTAATGTAGTAAAATTTCAACTTTACCATCTAAAACTAGATTTAAATTTATCAATAGATTTTAAATTTCGTAGAAAAATATTGTAAATTACATAAGTTATGACCATACAAAATTTACACCCCTCCTCTTTTTTTTTAGGCGGGCGTTTCAGGGCTTTTTTGCTCCCAGGCCTCCGCCTCCTTAATTTTTTGCAAGGCTTCCTCATTTAGCATAGGTATAAACATACTTAAATTTAGGGTTTGCTTAATGTGTGAAAGTGGTTAATTGTGATAAATTAGAAAATTGATGTACGCACTTTTAAATTGAACCTTCCCCCCCCCCCCCATACGCTTTCGTACGCTTTTTGAAGACCTCCCCCCTCCCTCCTATGAGCGTACGTACTTTATGGACGACCTCTAATTGCCTTCTTAAGGGCTATTAAAACAGTCTTATCAGAGAGTATTTAAAAGTATTTAAAAGTATTTAACCAGGAAATTTAATGCTATTATGCCTCCTTTTATACCAGAGATGCATATACGGCCAAAGCCGGTAACAAACCACGGACCTCCAGTTTTGAAGCCAAAATTAATAACAACAATAATTAAAAAAAATTCAATACAATAAATGTTAACAAATAGACTCTTGAATATATTTGAAACAGGGGTGGATCCAGCATTTATTGGTCTTTGAGGTAGCTAACTTCCAGACATCAAGCAAACTCCAAGTATTTATATGTTTATACTTACATCAAATAATGATACTTTGCAAAAAATTGCAATAATTAGAGCCTGGGAACAAAAAACCTTAAAATTTTCTCCCTCATGTCCTAAACGTGTGAGCCACAAATTGATATAATATTTTTTGTACTATTTTTAACTAGATTTATATTTATCGATAAATTTTAAATTGTTATAACTTAAAAGTAAAGAACATATAAATTTTGATTTGTAGATTACTTTAAAAGTAAAGAATATATAAATTTTAACATCGTAAGACGTCACAGTTTTTCTGTGAATCACAGCTCTGTAAGTTTTGGAGGGGTTCTAATAAAACTTGGAAAGCAATTAGATTTATTTATCTTACAAAGTAAAAAATTTCAAATAAATCAGATAATGCGCGCATTACTTTTGAGTTTCCTAAAGAATCCTTGATATTACTATGAAATAAAAGATTTCTAACCGTTCAACACAGCGTTTGCATATACTTCATTTCTGGTGATTACAAGGTATATTATGAAAATCTGATTGGTGCAAAATGTATGTTTAGTAATTCGTTTCCTTCAAATAAGCTACCTTGTGCAAATTCTCTCAATATTAAAAAAAATGTACAACTTCTTATTTATGGTTTTAGTTAAAACTTTGATTAGTGGTTCGACGTATTAAACTATTTGTTATCGTATAGTAGTATCATTTATTACTCATTAACAAGATACAATCAAAAAATGAATTATCATTTTTGCTTTGCTTTGCTTTGTTTTGTTAACTTATCTTAGAGTGTTAACTTGACATTTTGTTTTGTTTTCTTAATTTATCGCATTTTAAAATTTTTATTTTGTAAGTTTTTGTTTAGAGGAGGGTAGAGCATTACGCGCTCTACCCTCTAACTAAATCTCTAAGACTATGGACATTTGTAGTCCATTCATACATCTATCTTTTTGATACCAAGTTATATGATTTAATTAAGAATTGGTTTAAGTTAAGATTAGGTTTAGATAAGAATTGGTTTAAGTTAAGATTAAGATTAAGGTTCTTATAAATTGGTAACGAAATACTTGTAATTAAACTTTGTCACTATAACGTTCATAACTTTTTGTAGAACCATACAACTTTTTGTTTTGTAACTTTTGAAAAAATTTTAAGTTTTATACTTTTTCAAAGCCCTTTCTAATGATATATAACAACTTAATGTTTAAATTGAAATTTTTACACGCGTACTTATAACAAAGACCAAAATTCTTTTAATCTTTAAAGCTTGTAACAATAAAGCGAACAGAAATGTTAAACAAACATTTATAACAACATAGCTTAAACCGTAGTCACAAGAATTATTCTTCTAACTATGCTTAAGCAAATACATAAAACCAAACTGTAACAATAGGTAAAACAATTTAAAACGGTTTAAAACAAACAAAATGCGAACGATTTAAAAGATAAAAAAAATTGTCACGTTACTACGTCACTATATGTTGCTTGATAAAAGACGAAGTCTTCGACGACTTCGTAATATTTAAGAACGAAAAAAAAGTATTTTCTTTTTAATAGATAAATGACGTAAAATAAACGTAATAAGTAGTAATCTAGAAATGAGTAGATCCAGAACAACATAAAGTTTGTATAAAGTTTTTTTTTAACCATTATTTATACTAAAACATTGACCTGTTATGTTAAAAAGATTCACTTCTCCAAAAACATAAAAAGTGTTTGAAGCTGGCTCGAAAAAAAGTTGTTGGGTTAAAACAGCAAAGAATTGTATACTATCATTTGTTTCATTCTCTTCTTCTTTGTTACCTATATATACATCCTTTACTGATTTGTAATTGTTTTCTTTATCGCTTGCTTTTTCTTTCTCATGTCATTATACTGATCACCGCAGCTTCATTTTCAATTTGTTTTTTTAGCAATTCTATTTTAAATAGTTTTTTTAAAAAGGGTCTAATACTTCCTTTGGCAGCTGAATACGTTTAACTTGTGTTTTTCACAAACACTTTTAATATTACTTTACCAACTTAAACTCCTTTAGTAAGTAAGAGAGAATTTTAATAATACAAAAACGTAATTTTAATAATACAGAGATGTAGAACTTTGATCGTATAATAATATTTTGATGTTATTTCAAAACTTTATAAAACAATAATATCTTGGCGCAAATTTTTAGAACTTTAAAGGTGAAAGTTTGTTAGAGTTTCGAAAGTTTGAATTTGATTTGATGCAAAATTAGTTAATTGGAAATTTTTTTAAACTTTACTAAAAATTAAAAGTTTCGAATCATAACATTTTAAAAAATTTTATTTTTAATTTTACTTAAAAATTTTATTTCAAATTTAACTTCGTAAACCTTAAGCAGTGTCTTAATTGCTAATCGCTGACGTCACTTAAACATTTTCAACTTTTCAGACTAATTACGCTGTACAGCTTATAAACTTGCGCGAGGAATAAAATTATTGAATTGATTAGTGTTGCACAATCCACAAAAAAAAGATAAATAAATAAATAAAATAAATAAATTAAAGTCAGCATATTTTTATTACTTTGCTGAAAAAAAAGTTTTGGTTTTTTATTTTATTTTTTATTTTTATTAAGGTATTTTAAAAAAACCTATTTTTACCAGTTAATAATCCGAATTTCAACTTTTATATTTAAGAGTCAGCTCGATCTTTTAATAATCTAGTTAGCGACATTGGCGCGTGAAGTTATTATTATTTATATTTGAAACCAAAGTCAAACGAAAGAAAATCATAGAAGAAACCATTTTGTTTGTTAGGTTAGGAAAACCCTTAATAATTCGCGATTCATGATAGGCTGTTCTTACAATCACAGGAAAGTCTTTATTGTCTGTAGGTATCGAGTCTATACTTTAGACAAAAATAAGAATATTTTTTTATTTTATAGTCTTGTGGATAATTTAAATACATCGAGCTTGTATTCAGAATGCGTTGTCAGTATGCGTTTTTAATTTAATTTAAAAAATGATATTTTTTAAGAAAATATTACGAGCCATTTGTTAAAACTAATTTTTTTGCAAAAATTTTTACAAAGTTAAAAATCAAATTCTGTATAAAGCAGCAATTTGATCTGGCAGCTTTGTTATTTCAATTTTTTAATGTATTTAAAAATACATTGTGCTTTTTGTTTTCTATATTTTTAATACTTTATGTTTTTAAATTACATTTTCCAGCAATTTGATTAAAATGGAAAAAATGTACATCAATCATCTTTACAGATACATTTTTAGTTCAAATAACTGAGTTACAATTAAAACATTAACTCGTAAGTAACGACTAATACTCCGAACGGAGTGTTATTTTAATATTTTGTGTAGAGTTAATTAGTATTTCAAATCTCATAGTAAGATATATTAATATTCTAAAAAGATTATATTCTATATTCCATGCAAAACGATTTTTGCATGTACACGAAACAACTTAATATGTTTATTTTTGTCACATCTTGATAGTAATGAAATATTCAATTCATTTTTTTATTGTTGAAGTGCTTAAAATTATTATTTCAGAGTAAACAATTTTAAAAAATTTAGACAAATTTCAGAACAAAAAGATAATCTTTTTAACAAAGCACTTTTTTCCAAAGCAATGCTTAAGGAAAAAAAAAAAAAAATAATTTTTTAACTTGTACTGTTTAACTTGTAAACATTTAACTTGTAAACATTAAGTTTAAAACTTGTACTGCTTATTAAAACATTATGTTTATGTTATGAAACATTGAAAATCCATTATAGTTCAAAAATATTGCATGTTAAGTTTCAGTGCCAAAAGACTGTCAATTTTTTTTTATTTATCTAGACGATTTTTTAAATTATGGGTTTTGGTCATTGAAGGTTTAGAGAAGCTATTTATATATATATATATATATATATATATATATATATATATATATATATGGCGGACTTGTAAACGACGCACCCCTATGAAATACTAATAATCGTGACCAAAACTGTCCCAATTTTTACGGTCAATTAATGAATGTATATTTCCTTGTGGCAATCTCTAATGGTTAGTCAAAGCATTTACACTTAATTCTATTAATTAATTATGATAAATTGATGTAATTACATTTAAATTAATTTAATTAATTTTATTAGGTCAGTAAAATATCATTTTCGATAAAACGTGTTTTAAACTTAGGGGGGGTGCTCCTTTACACGTCTGCCTATATATATATATATATATATATATATATATATATATATATATATATATATATATATATATATATATATATATATATATATATATATATACACCCTTGAACATTTAATGAGTTCCTAATATTATCAACAAAAAAAAGCATCAAAAGTGTTCTTTATCTTGGGTCTCAAATGAAGCAAAATTATATAAAAATTATGAAAATGATGTTTATGTTTTATAAAATAAATGTTAGATTTAACAGCATAAAAAATTAAGTTTATCAACTAAAAATTAAAAAGGTGCATTTTTATCAATTTTTTTTTGAAAATAATTTTTATTTAATAAGTTTTATAATATAAATATAATTTTTGAAATTTTCTTATAATTTTGCTTAATTTGAGACCCAATATGATACGCTTTGAAAAACTTTTTTTTTGATAATGTAAGGAATTCGTTAAATGTTCAAGGGTCTTGAGGGACCCCTAAAAGTATTATATTTATATGTATATATATATATATATATATTTATATATATATATATATATATATATATATATATATATATATATATATATATATATATATATATATATATATATATATATATATATATATATATGATATATATTTATATATAATATATATATAATATATATATATATTTATATTTATATATATATATATATATATATATATATATATATATATATATATATATGTGTATATATATATATATATATATATATATATATATATATATATATATATATATATATATATATATATATATATATTATAATAGTATATGGTGCTATGGCATTTAAATACAAGAATCTAACCTATATATTTTAGGCTTTAACAGCTTTAATATTACCCAAATTTTTTTTTGAAAGCATTTGTTCCATATGCATTAATAGTTTTTTGAATTAAAAACGTTTAAAAATGCACTTAAATCATTGAATTATATAAAACAGGTCTTGTTAAGAAGAGTTACACTCTGTACATTTTACATGCAAATGGCATTTTTACCTATGTTTTAAATTAAAACATTTATGAAATCTATTAGGCTGGTGCAGATGTATTTTTAATACATTGTTTCCAGTTTAGGATGTTAAATGCTAGATCTTCTTGACTCAATTCATGGGTTTTACTTGTGTTTTACTCTGTTTTTATGACTAGGTAACTCATTCTATTATCTCCTAATGAGGGTACAGCTTTAAAACTCAGTTTTATGGTTCTGAGGCCGGCTGGTAGTAAGGTTTCCCGAACTCTGTGGTAGTTCTCAGAGAGGCTGATTCCATCAACAGCTGAAAAATATCAAAATATTAAGGCAACATTTTGATCCCTTTGTTATGGCTTAGGGTTTATTAATAGTAATGAAGCAGTTGGGTTATTAAACAGTGTACTCAGTACTGTCTTTGCTTTGAGTCAAGTTCTTTGACAAATTTAAAAATAAAAAAAGTACCAAAAACTATAAAACACAAAAAACTGTCATCATCACCAAGTTCTCTAAATCTATCATTCACTTATATTTGTGTGATTATTTTTTCTTTTGTTGAGCCTTATCTGTTGCAATGTTCACCAGACCTACTTGCTCTTTGTGAGACTTATTTGAATTCTGCTGTCTCACTTGTGATCTTAGTGATGATGGTTATCTTCCTTTAATTTGTAAAGACTGTAATAGTCACATGCTTGGCTAGGGCATTTACATTTGTAAGAATTCACCCATTTGTCAGGAAACTAGGTTTGAATCTACAGGCTACTTGATGTAGAAATCTTTCGTCTTTCCACTGACAAATATGCTTCTTACATAACTTTGTGGATTCAAGCTGGCATGGAGTCTTTTATTCCCTCTTGACGATTCCAGGTCAAGCCTCGCTTTTCTCCATGGTTATCCTCGCATTATGCTGCTGTAATTTCCGATCGAAACTGTTACTTCCATATCTATCAGTAAAATATTTCTTTAGAAAACAGATGTCTATTTATTACTGCTAGGAACCATTGTAAAAAGGTTTTGTCTAACGCCAAAGCCCGCTATTCTCAGGTCATGAAATCTCGTAATTCATCACAAAAATTAGGCTCTCGTGAAGTCTGGATAATCTTTAATAGTATTAATAATAAGGGGAAGTCTGTAATTTCACCTCTTTTGTATGGTTCAGACTTCGTCACCTAACCTAAAGACAGCTGAATTATTTGCTAATAACTTTTTATCAATATCATCTCTTAATTCCACTAGTTGCATTCTACCTCAGTTAGTCGTCAAACAGGTTGATCCATTGCTTAACATTAATATCACTCCAGCTTTTGTATTTAAAGTGATTTCCTGCTTAGACTCTTCTACAGCTTGGGGTCCAGACAACATACCTGTTATAGTCTTGCAGTAGTGTTTTCCGGAGCTGTTGTCTATCCTTTCAAAACTATTTAACAAGTGCTTATCAGAGTCTTGTTTTCCACCCTGCTGGAAAGCAAAATCTGTTATCCCTATTTTCAAAAATTCCGAAGAGCGATCTGATTTGTCTAACTAATGTCCCATCAGTCTTCTTTCTATCAAAATCAAGGTTTTTGAATCTTTAATTAAGAAACACTCAATTTTGAATCTTGAATCTAATAACCTACTTTCTAATCATCAATATGGACTTCGATCTAAGGTGGCATTGTTCTCTGATGATACTACCATTTATTCTTGTCATGATAAGCTAACTCTCTCTGATTGCTTGGAAGGGGCATTTGAGCCTGAAAAGGATCTCACTTCTGCTACAGCATGGGGCTTACAGTGGCTGGTGAACTTTAATTCAGATAAAACTTATTTTTTTTTAGCCAATTGTTATCGCAATAATTTAGATCTTCCTATATTTATGAACGGTAATGTACTCGAGAGTCATCTACCCTTCACCTTCTAGGATTAACTCTTCTAATCTTTCTTGGAAACCATATATCAAATCCATTGCAAAATTAGCATCTGCTAAAGTTGCATCTCTTTATTGAGCTCGACACTTTCTTACTTTATGGAATACTGTTGCCATATCTGGGGTGGATCTTCTAATGATGCTGTTTCTCTTTTAGACAAGGGGCAAAAGCACATTGTAAACATAGTTAGACATGCTCTTGCAGCTAACCTTCAACCATTATCACATTGTCGTAATGTTGCTTCTTTTTCTCTTTTCTACAATTACTATAATGGGCACTGCTCTAAAGAGCTAGCGTCTCTGGTACCATCTACTAAAATTCATTCTCGTGTTACTTGTCATTCAATCAAGTTTCATCCTTTTTCTGTTACTGTTTCTAAGTGCTCCAAAAACTCTTATTCGTCTAGTTTTTTTCCTCGAAATCAGTTCTTTGGAATTCCTTTATCTTGCTTTCCTGATTCACATACTTTGCAATCTTTTAAGTCAACTGTCAATCATTATCTTGCTCTATAATCATTATCTTTTCCCTTCCAGTATTTTCCAACTCTAATAGTGGTTTCTTTCAGCCTTGTTGGAAGTGAAGATGTTAAAATTTTTTTTGAATATTTTAGTTGTTTTTTGCTTTAGGTAATGAGGTGTTTATTTAAAAAATATTCATTTGTTATTAATTACTGTAAAAAAACATTTTTACTGCAACTGTAATATAGTTTTTTATTTTTTTTGATAAAAAAATTGTTAAAATTCTCAAACCAATTTATGAAAAGAAAATGCTTTATGTTTAAACTTTTCATCATTTAATTTAATGTTACTTTTTATGTTTACTTTACATTAAACAGTTTTTGTTTATTTATGTATAGTTTCCAATAGATTAATTGTTTTCATCCCATTACAAAAGTGCTTATGGTTAACTGTTTATAAATGTATTGCAAGTTTAACCATAAGTGAGGACTGTCGGCTATAATAATTGTAAAAAATTTGTTGATAGTTTTTTTTTTTAAACAAAATTTAAAATTGATATGGAATTATAATCACCAGACCTATTTGCTCTTTGTGAGACTAATTTGAGTTCAACTGTCTCATCTTGTGATCTTAATATTGATGGTTCCTTTAATTTGTAAAGACTCCAACAGTCACATGTTTGACTTGGGCATCTACACCTGTAAGAGTTCAACCATTTGTCTGGAAACTAGGTTTGAATCCAGAAATTATTCTTTTATGTGCTTACATTTAGCACCGCTTAACTCCATTGCCTTTCTCTTTGTTCTATATCGTTCTCCTTTATCTTGAAACTGCTCTCTTTTCAATGTTATTTCGGATCAAATTGACCAAGTCCTTTCTCTTTATCCTTCAGCCAATATTGTTGTTGTTGGTGACTTTAATGCACATCACACTGAATAGCTTGGCACTGTGTCAGCGACTCTGCAGGCGTTAAGTTCAACCACTTTTATCTTTCTTAATCCTTAATACAAATAGTCAATTCTCTAACTCGCTTTCCAGACGATCCGAATCATTTAGCTTCTCTACTTGACTTATGTCTTATTTCTGATCTTAATCAGTGCTCAGTTATTCCACATTCACCTTAAGGTTATAAGTTTCAATTATAAGTTATGAGTGAATGTTAACAGTAATAACCGATAGGTTTTATCATGCATTAGATAAGGTGGAGAGGTTAAGGCTATTGCTCTTGATATTATAAGTTCAATCCTTGGCCCTATACTCTTTTTAATTTGCATAATATATAAGTATAAGTATAATCTGTTATAATTATACTTATAAGTGAACTTATAACTGAAATTTAAAATTTCAGTTAGAAGTTCACTTTTAAGTGAACTTTTCAACCTTTTCAGTTCTTGTATCTCGTTATGCATGTCATAAACATGGTCACATTTGTTTGTAAATGTGACCATGCCAAAAATGGCATTTGAACACGTGACTGAGGCTAAGAAAAATTAGATTAAAAAAAAATGTTTTGTGACCGTTATTCTGACAAAAAAGTCTTAATTGTGAAATTGTGAAAGTTCTGACGATTATTTTTTTATTTTATTACTTTTAAATCGATGATGAAATTTTACCTACTATCATTTTACTGTTTTTGTCTGGGAGTGAAAGGGTTAGATAACTGACATAAATTTAAAATAAAAGCGGTTTTAACTGAAAATAACTGAAACATCAAATAAAGATGCCTTTTTATAAAAGATTTTATAATAGATTTTATGTAATATACTTAAAAGGAACCCTAAGGGGTTGTCCATAAATTACGTCACGCTTAGGGGGGAGGCAATTTTGTGACGATTTGTTGCAAGGGGGAGGGGTCTCGATTTTGTGATGCAACATTTTTTTTTTTTAAGAAAAGATGTTCTTTTAATTAAAAAATTATCTGACCAAACCCAAATCCTCAGTTATCTACATGTTGATTGTAAAATTAACGACACCTAAATCTTACTTAGTCGATGTGTACACTCTGTTACAGTCTGTTAACGGTTATAGCCTGTTAAGGGACTGTTACGGCTGTTTGTGCAGTGCACGTTCTGTGCTTTGAATTATATGGTTCAAGTGCAGAACTTTATTTAGTTGGTACACCAAAGTGTATATCAACAAAAAAACAATCTTAATGCAATAGCTAAAAAAAATATTGCAATTCCGAGGAACGAACCTGGAACCCTCAGTTTACTAGATGGAGGCAGAATCCACTGGATCACGCTTACGTTGCTTGATGGAAGAAAATTGTATTTATAAATACAATTTTTAATTGTCAATAAAGTGTCATGGATGCATTACGAAGAGGGGGGGAGGGGTCAAAAAAATGTCAAAAACTGCGTGACGTAATTTATGGACGACTCCTTAGTGCCGAGACTATATCAAGTTATATCCATATTAAAAAAAATTTTAAGAAAACTATTAAAATTTTTTTTTTTTTTGATTAAAACTAATTAATAAATGCATATCAATGAAACAAAAACATTTTAGTCATATTCATCTTCTCCTTTTTCTCTTGGTTCTCAGAGTCTTTATTATATGCGCTACAATCTGCAGGCTTAATCATTTATTTCATGCGCATTTAATTCATAACATTTTCAGTATATGTCGTTGGATAATTTTTTTTTTTTTCCCAAATATCTTTTTTTTTTTTTTTTTTTTTTGTTGCCACAAATCAGCAATTCATGTTTATTAGTATAAGTTTTCACTAAATTTTAAAAAATATTAGAAAAACAATTAAAAATATGTTTAACAACAATATGTTTGATTCATAAATCAACAGGATTATTTTTAAACTAAAATATTTTTAAAAAAAGATATTTTAAAAAAGATATTTATGAAAAATAAAAAATATTTTATAAAAATGTAAATTATATATTTGCTTTGTTTTTTTAAAATAAGCTTTTTTGTTGATCATATGAAATATGTTCAATATATGGGCAGAAGATCTATTGCTCTCGTTTTGAGGCACTGGTGAATAAGTAGCTGGTTCGAATCCTCTAGTGGGAACTGTTTTATTTAATTTTAAATTTTTATTTAAATTAGTTTTATAATTTTTAACTAATATTGTTGTTTATTTATAGTTACATTACATTATATTGTTAATTATAGTTTAGGTAGTTGCAGTCAAGTGTACATACACTGACTGACTTAAAAAGGCGTAAATAATAATTAAAAAGTAAAACAAAAAAGTTCTTATCAACATAGAAATTGTAAATTTATAACAGGCCTTGTTATGAGATTCTGTTGCGTAACGGAAAAAATGTAGCATAATAAAGTTTAGTTTTACTCAATATACATATTTATATTGTTAAAAGTTAAATTTTGTTGATTGATTATCGTAAGTACACATTGTAATTACATATAATTTGAAAACACTTTAAAAATCATTTGAAGTATTAATATCTTTAAACTATACAATAGTTTTTGTAAAAAAAGTTATAAATGAAATTTAAATATGTTATTAAAAAAAAAATTTCTTTATTTTAAAAAACTTATACTTCCAATTTATTTCGTAAAACTTTCATAACACAACACTATCTTCTTGTTTGCTTTTTCATAACTTTGATAACACAACACTATCTTCTTATGTTTGCTTTCTCATAACTTTCATAACACAACACTATCTTCTTATGTTTGCTTTCTCATAACTTTCATAACACAATACTATCTTCTTATGTTTGCTTTCTCATAACTTTGATAACACAACACTATCTTCTTATGTTTGCTTTCTCATAAATTAGTTTTTTTTTTTAATTTTAACTAAAATTAAGTTTGATGAAAAGAATTTTCTTTTTTTTTAACATAGTTCGGAAATTAAAAAAGTAAAAAAAAAAGACTGAGTGTTTTAAATTTAAAAAAAAAATTAATTAAAATTTAATAAAATGAATTTCAATTTATTAATATTTAATAATAAATTTAACTTAAATGTAACAAATTTAATTTAAATTAAAGATTTTAAATTTAAAATTTATTTAGTTATCCGTTTTTGTTTGTTGTTTTTTTTATCAAAAAAAAAAAAAAAATAATTTCACAATTGCAGTAAAAATGTTTTTTACAACAATTAATAACCGCTTAATGTTTCAAAACTATTTCAATAAATTGCTCTCACAAAAAGCTACCTATATTAGCAGCAGGCTTGTAAAATCTTGCCTATTTTATATAAACTTTTCTCAGATCACACAATTATTTTTTTATTGGCCTTAAAGATTACTTTAGCTTATAAGTTAGCCAGTTTTTTAAAAAGATAATTAAATAGTTAAAAAAGCTGAGTAGAATGAGTGAGTTGGATGACATTCATCATGATCAGATGGATCAACTTAAACAAGCTAAAGCGAAGACAAAAGTGACGTTTGCAAGAATGATAATAATGCTGGTGGAATTACTTAGTTCGAACCTTCCAAGAAGAAACGATGTTTGCAAATGTTGGGAGAAGATTGATAAAACACAATTGCCATCAACAAAAGCAGTTAACAATTTTTCAGTTGAGTATCAGAAAAAGAATGAATTTGAAATGGAAACAAAAGTCACAAAAGATTTTTAAAAAGCACGATTGTTGCAAAAAAAAAAAATTTTTTTTTTTTTTATTGCAACAAAAGAGCGCCAATTGAAATACAAATGTTTTTGATTAGATTGGATTGACTGATAAATATAAAACTATTACACTCTAAATTATTGCATATTAATTTTTATTTTATATAATAAATTATATATTTTAATTTATTTTAATAAATTATATTTTAATTACTTAATATATTATCTACTTTTATTTGTAAATGTTGTAATAATTCTTAAAATACCTGCATTCTATTACAATAAGAAAACATTTTTTTATAAGCAGTAAAAATATTTATAGCTCTTGGTCAAATTTTTTATCAAATAAGTAATGTAAATAAATGGATAGCTTGTGTGAAAACTTAAAGACAATACTTGTCTAAAGAATTTTTTCACGGCGCAACAAATGATGCTTGTTATGTATAAATTCTTGTAACATTAACAATACAAACATATGCTTGTAACAAGTATAAAACCAAATTTTGTATTTAATAAGCAATTTTTTAAATAAATAAACAGATAACTCTTACTAAGACCAAAAGCTTTTGTAAGAAACCTTAAGAGGAGCAGCTTGCATGAATCGCCATGTTTGTTTTAGAAAAGCTTTTTTCTGCTCTCGTGCTCATTTACTCCTGCCGAGGCCTATATATATATGTATATATATATATATATATATATATATATATATATATATATATATATATATATATATATATATATATACATACATACATATATATATATATATATATATATATATATATATATATATATATATATATATATATATGTATATATATATGTATATATATTTATATAGGCTTGGACAGGAATGGCAAGCGATCGAGCGTTATTGCTGACCACGCAAATGATTTTATTTCTTGACAACTTGACCACGATTGTTTCTATGTTTTGATAATTTAAACATTTCAGAAATGCACTAAATGTAGAAATGCTAAACTAAACTTAAACTTGGAAAAACGTTTTTAAAAAAAAATAAATTCATAATGAAAAAAGAAACGAAAAAAAATTCTTTATGAAAAAGAAATTATATATGCACTAAAATAAAAGCTTAAAATCAAAGCGAAACTTTGTTATGTTTTTAATTACGTTTGAAATAATTCTTTTTAAACGTTTTATTAAAGTTACGCAAAACGCTTTAAAATTAAGTAACAAATTACTACTAATGATTGTTTAATAAATGAACAAATTTTACAAATTTATTTAAGTGTTGTATTTAATATTTTTTCAAAACAGTTGCAAAAAAAATTTTTTTTTTAAAATAACGCAGTTTTTTAAAAATAGTAATTTTTAATAATTTCATGCTCTAATTAATAAGTCTAGTTAAAAAAAAGTTTTCAACTCTTATTTGTAAAAATAGGAAAAAAATAAAATAAAATAAACTGCCAACAAGCAATTTAATTTAATTTTAATTTGAGCATTACAATTTTATTAATAAGCGCTTCTCGTAACAAATTCAAAAATTATTATAAATGATTTTAACTCATTCCTATCCTTATTGGAAAAAAAAAAAAATTTTAAGGAAAAAAAAAAAAAATAAAACTTGTCTGCAATTTGAATAAAATAAACTGCCAACAAGCAATTTAATTTTAATTTGAGCATTACAACTTTATTACTAAACGCTTTACGTAAAGTTACTTCATGTTACATATATAAATATATAATAAAAATAATATAAAAATTAATCGTATGAACATTACAAAATGCTTCAAAACTTTTCCATTAATCAACAAAATATATATATATATATATATATATATATATATATATATATATATATATATATATATATATATATATATATATATATATATATACTCTTGCATGTCTCTTGCGTGGCATCAAAAATTTTTTCCCATAAACTGTAGTTTTAAAGAGCGCGTTAATAAACCAGACCAGAAAAAGTTTTAAAAATTTAAAAATTAAATTTTTTTTTTAATTGATAGACTGCCTGGCCAAACCAAACCCTCAGTCGATGTAGCAGCACTCTCTTGCGAGTCAGGCTATTTGTCAGTCGTTGTAGCAGCACTCCCTTGCGAGTCAGGCTATTTGTCAGTCGATGTAGCAGCATTCCCTTGCGAGTCAGGCTATTTGTCAGTCGATGTAGCAGCACTCCGTTGCGAGTCAGGCTAT
Source organism: Hydra vulgaris (assembly GCF_022113875.1). NCBI lineage: Eukaryota > Metazoa > Cnidaria > Hydrozoa > Anthoathecata > Hydridae > Hydra > Hydra vulgaris. The sequence goes on along the minus strand of NC_061157.1, from coordinate 44,535,213 downwards.
TTGTCAGTCGATGTAGCAGCACTCCGTTGCAAGTCAGGCTATAAGATAGTCGATGTAGCATCATTTACGCATGTTTTAAAAATGTTTTTTATTAAATCAATAACAAAAACACCACTAATTAAAAAAAACTTTCTAGTCGTTATAATTGCGGTTTTTTAAAAAAATTTTAAAAAACAATTAAATTTAATGTACTTCCGCATAAATTAATTGCTTTGACATTTCGATGACAATCAAAAACAGCTTAAGAGACGAGGTAATTAAAATTGTAGTCGTAAGAGACTTTTTTTACATTAAAACGCTCTTTCGACTACACTATAAGGGTATATATATATATATATATATATATATATATATATATATATAATATATATATATATATATATATATATATATATATATATATATAGGGCTTGAATTAAGTGATCGCGAATTGCGATATCTGTAAATGCTTCTGGTCTTTAAAATTTTAGCTTTTTAAAAACCATAAAACTGTTTTGATAAAAAATATTTACATCGATTATGGTATAAAATCTTAATGTAAAACCATATTATCACTGTTATTTTTATTATTATTAAAGATTACAATTTAAACTTTAATATTTAATTTATTTTATGAAACATCAGATAAAACTAGAAAAATAAAGCGCGATAAAGTACGATATAAATATTAAAAAACAAGCGCTAATCATAACAATCTAAAGGACTTTAACAGTGATCGAATATTTTAAATAAGAGAAATTGTTAATTAAGATATAAAATACTTCTATATGTTAATTAAATCTCATTCAATATTTTCTTATAAATTTAATGCTTGTAACACTTTAGCTGATACGAATATAAAATTAAAAGACGGAGGAGTTAATATATAAAAACTAAACTTTCCCCCTAAATAAAAATCTATTATAATGTTTTATACAATGCGCAAATAGCTTAAGCATAGTTTTTAATTGGTTAATTTTTAAATTACCGCGAAAGTTTTTTGGACCTTTAGTAATAATAATTTTTGTCTTCCAACTTTTTTTTATTTATAATCCTTAAATTACATATTATTAATTATTGTTTAAAAAAATAATAACTAATAATATGTAAATTTTGACTGTTATTATTTTTGCAGTAGTAAATTTATTGTTTTACTTTTTCATTAATTTTTGCAATATGATAAACTGACCGTTTCATTATTACAGTGTTTACGGTTTTTAAAAAAACTAAGAATTTAATGACCACAGATATTTCCGGATATTGCAATTCCCGATCACTTAATTCGCGCCCTGATATATATATATATATATATATATATATATATATATATATATATATATATATATATATATATATATATATATATATATATATATATATATATATATATATATATATATATATATATATATATATATATATATATATATATATATATAGGGGCTATTCTAGACTATTTTGGCAACAATTTGGGCATCGCCCAAATTAAAATTTGAGGATCTTTTTACGTTTTTTATTGCAAATATTATTTTTTTCACTAAAAAATACAGAATTTCTGCTAAATTTCTCTAGGGCGAGGGGGTACCGCTGCCCAAATTTTTTTCCTAGAATAGGCCCTGATATATATGTATATAAATATATATATATATATATATATATATATATATATATATATATATATATATATATATATATATATATATATATATATATATATATATATATATATATATATATATATATATATATATATAGTCATATATATATATATATATATATATATATATATATATATATATATATATATATATATATATATATATATATATATATATATATATATATATATATATAGTCATATATCAGATAACGAAATAAGCCTCTTTGAGGTCATACTTTTCCATGAGTATTTTATTTTGTTAATTGGATATATAAAATACGGTTTTAGATATAAAAAAAAATTAAAATGGTATTTTTGGGTATTAAAAATCTAATGATGCATAACAGCACGTATATTTTTTTTGTAAATTTCTTTTTACACAACATAATACAAATTTTAAAAACAAATATGAGTAAAACCACTTTCCCTTTTCTTCTTTATTCCCCCAGATATTTGTTTGCTGAAAGTTCTTGCCAGTACTTGCGAATAGAACAAGCAGTTCAATAGATGTTTTAACTGAAAGTTTGTATCACACTTTAAATCAATTTAATCTCTTATATTTGAAATTTTTGGAATATTTAAAGCAACATTTTCGATTTTTGCTGCATTATCCATATCATTATTGATTTCATTGCTAAATCATATTGCATTTAATTATCAACAATTATCTGTTACCAGTTCTCAGAAGCAAATCTTATATCTTTAAGGTCGTGATCGCCTTACAAAATGAGCTACCATCTTTGTAGGGGGAAAAACATTGAGTAAAGCGCGTTATTAGCGCATTTTTTTCAATGCCTTAAATTTAAAACAATGAACAAAACGCGCTAATTACGCGTTTTGTTCAATGTTTTCCCCCTACAAAGATGGTAGCTCATTTTGTGACGTGATCGCGACCTTAAGGATAGTCATAACGTTACAACCATGCCCACACTATTTTTTTAGCACAAATCGGCGACCGCTAGAAGGGGATGGCGACTAGTTTTTTCATCACTTATGAATAGTTATAGTAAAGGATAGTTTTTTCAATGGGGATGGTCAATTTGATCAGAAATTACATCTAAAAGAGTACTGTCTTGGGAAGAAGGAAAACGATAAAGAACAAAGAGGAAGGTAGTAGAATGATGGGGTGCTAAGCAGAAGCACATAAAAGAATGGTCAAAGGATTTGAACCTGATTTTACTACAAATAGATGAATTGTTGCGTCTGTATACCCCCAAGTCAATCATGTGAATATGGGAGTCTTTGTGAATTAAATGATTGTACCCATCAACACTGAAATCAAAAAAAGGGATAGCAGAGTTTAAATTAGTCTCGTTAAGAACAAGCAAGTCTGGTTAAGTTTGCAAGAGGTATGATTCAACTGATAAAAGGTTGCTTTGCAGACCACAATTATTTGTAAAAGGTATATTAATACAGTTAGGAGGTGGGGTTAGTTTTTTATGTTTAATATTTTGGGTTACTTTTGGGTTATTTTTATTTAAGTATAAAGACTTTTATCCATCAAATAGCAGAACAAAGTTCAGCTTTTCAAATTTTTGGTTTTATTAACGCAATAAAAAATTTTTCGGCTATTTTTACTTTTTGCTTTGGCATGACACTGAAGGAAGACTTTGCAGAAAGTTAAAGACTTTGCAGTTCATGAATTCCTATTTAGCATTACAAAACTGCAGCATCACTCCAAAAATCCATTTAAATCAGTTCATTATCTCTTCAGTACTCACTAAACAAAGGATCGCTCAGAATATGCAGAAAGGCTTCTGAACTGCCTTGTTGATTAACAGCAAGCAATTGTTTTTAAAAATTTTAATTTATAGAAAATTTTTCTGTTTAAATTTTTTTATTAAAATATGATTATTATAAATGAAAAAAATGTGGTTTTGTAAGGTATTTTCTTACTTAAAAAAATAGAATTTTGAGTGCTGTAAAAATGTGAATATTGATATGCTGTCATTCTGCTCTTATGTGCAATAAAGAATTAACAAAAAAAATTTAAGGCATGAATTATCTATTTTAACATTTTGAAGTTAAAACCAGTCTATAAAGTGAATATCTATATGAATAAACATGTTTTTTTAAAATAAGAAACCAAGCAAATGGATTAGCACTAGAAAGTTTCTTATTTTAAAAGTCCAAAATTTCCAATCTAAATGAATTTCTCAAGTTTGTTAATATGATATATGCATTTCATTCGAAATGAAATGGAATTCTGTTTGATTGTGCGTCAAATCAAATATCTATTTAAACTGTTATTCTGCATTGTAGATAATACTTTTTTAGTTGGTTTTATGTAGGTAAAATATTAGGATAAATTTCTGAAACCTTATCAATATATTATTTTAATATATTAATGTATAAGTAAAAAATTTGATGTCTATAATTAATTTTTCTGTCAAAATGTTAACCATAGTCATGGAAACATTAATAAATAAAAACTAAAATTAAAATATAGTACTTAAATTTGCAAAGCTGTGAAATTTATAAAATCTGATAATTAACAAATTAGATAAAAGATGAAGATATAAACATGCTGAAGAAATTATAATTCAATTATATATTTTTGAAAACATGAAAACATATTTTTTGAAAATAAAAAGTACATATTTTTTGAAAATAAAAAGTACATATTTTTTGAAAATAAAAAGTACATATTTTTTGAAAATAAAAAATACATATTTTTTTGAAAATAAAAAGTACATATTTTTTGAACTCTGATCATAAAGTAGTATTTATCTTATGAATATTTTTATTTTTTGTCATATTCAATATTCTTGATAATTATTTATACAGAGGTTGTCAAAGTTTTTTAAAGGCTTTTATAACTAACTCTTTGACTTTTTGAGTTAGTTAAGCAAATTAATAAGTAACTCTATTAATAAGTTATTTACTAAATTATTAAGGGATCGTCCATAAAGTATGTACACTTGGATGGATGAGAGGGGGTCTGCAAATGGCATTTATAAGATAAGGGCAGGTGGTTAATCATAAAAGTAAGAAGCACTAAATTAAAAAAAAAAACAATATAAAATGTTGGGTAGGTAGGTTAAAAGCGTAGGTACTTTTAGGGAGGTGGAGGATACTCAAAAAAGCGTACAGCAAAATGCAGGGGGGAGGGGGGGTTTGAAATAAAAGTGTATGTACTTTATGGATGACCCTTTAGTGTTAGTGCGTCTGGTTGGTTGTCGTAAACCTATATAAATCAAAATTGTTGCATAAAATTCATTAAAGTTTAAAAAATGTTAAACAGATTTAATATTGTTTTATTTGAACTAACAAATTTATAACTGATTTGGTATCATCTTATATTCCCCCTGAATTGTCTGTGCAGCTACATAAACATTTTAAACATTTTTCAAAAAGATTTTTTTTTGTCATTTATGGTCCTAGATTGTTTGATGCATGATGCAGGTATTATTAGAATAAAAAGTTTATATTTAGTAAGTCTATGCTATATGATTCAATTGTTTGCATATCTTTAAGAAAATGTCTTACAAATATTTAATAGTATTTTATTATTTTTTAATGCCATCATCTTTATCCTCTTGAAATATGTAAAGCAATTACATTTTTATCTCAGAAAAAGGAAGGGAAAAAAAAAGCGAATACTAAAAGCTTAAAAAAAAACTCATTGATTGCTGCTAAATTATAAATATGATAATGCAAACATTAAAAAAAGTGACTTCAGTTTCATTTTTTCCTATATTATCAAATTTATTTTAGTAAGATTAAATGATTTATCTTGCTATAATACAAACTCTGCAAAAAATCTTGTATTACTTTTTTTACTGTTTTATATATTTTTTTACTGTTTAATTAGCTAATAATTTATAAGTATTTTAAATTTATAACTGATTTGTTATCAACTTTATATAGTAACACTTATTTTTTTTTGAACTGTTTTTCAAAAAAAAAAATTGTTATTTTTCTAGATTGATACATGCTTAATGCAGTTATTATTAGAATAAAGTTTATATTTAGTAAGTCTATGCTATATGATTTAATGGTTTGCATATCTTTAAGAAAATGCCTATACAAATATTTTATGGTATTTTAATATTTTTTTATTCAATTACCTTGATCCTCTTAAAATATGTAAAGCAATTACTTTTTTTATCTTGGAGCAAGGAAAATAATAAAAAAATAATTCCAAAAGCTTGAAAACAAACTTATTTATGGCTGTTTTAAATACCTCAAATTAAATAAATAAAAACCAAATTGAGTTATTCAAATTTTTCAATGAAAACTATTTTATTCCCTAAATGTGCATTATTGGAAAAATATTGTTTGATTTTATTATCAAGTATTTTTAAATCTAATACTTGGATTATTTATGTTCATATTAACTATCTATATATTAAATTAACTATGCATATGTTATTTTAACTAAGCTTATATTATGGTAACTATATGTTTGGGTAATTTTTATATACTATATGCAATGTTTTAAATACTCATGTTAATTGTTAGTGGTTTCAACTTATTACTTTATATCTTTTTAATAATAATCTTGTTAAGATAAAAATCTCATTAAAATCAAACAGCTAGTAAATTTAACTTAAAATTGTTAAATACCATAGTTTATCTAATTTTTGAAGTGTAATATGTTTCCAAGGTATCAAGAGTGTGACATATTTATGTAATAATAAAAAAAAGAACTTGTTTTCTAATTATTTTTTTTACTTATATACTTTTCTTGAATAAAATTTTAAATGAGTATTGTTGAAATATAAAACAAATGTTGCTTTAAAATGTCTCTTGCAGTAAAATGTTCTACAAGATCACCTGATTAGATTATATATAAGTGAAAAAGTTGCTGATAAAAATAAAGATTTCTTTTATAAATCTTATAAATTGCAAATTATACATAGTATTAAAGTATAGTTTTGAAATTATCTATTATTGTTGACTGTTTTTAGCATTAGTTAAAAAATAGTAAAGTTTTTTGCTTATTTTAGTATTATAAACCTCAATGAAGTGTTATATTACAACTATTTGCATAGTTGCAATTGATATATATATAAATTTTTTTATTGAATTAATAAAATTTATTTAAGTAAAATAACTTGGTTTCCATTCTTCAAGTAAAATTTTTGTCTGATGTTTTTGTTTATTTATGTAATTAATTTTGCATGCAGTTAGCTGACTTATTTGAACAGAATATTGTTTACAACTACTAAGTTCTGACTGTTTTTTTTTTTTTTTTTTGTATTTTTATAGCGCGGAGCTAAGAGTAAATGTTTACCTTTAAAACTCACCAAAATAATTAAATATGGTGAAATGCTTTTTTTTTGAATTAGTAAATTGTTTAAATTTTATATTAATGTTGCATTTATGCTTTATATTAGTATTAAAAAATAAGTTTAAAATAAAAGATATAAAGCAATAGTATAAGAATTTATTGTCCTTTTTAATCTATTTTTTCTACTTTACACTTTTTGAAGGTTTTTTTTTTTTTATGTTTACAAACCATTAAACTTTGTTGGTCATGTTTTTAAAATGTTGTAAACTGCATTTTACATTTAGTTTTTTAAAATTCAATTTTTATCTAAATTTTATGTAATATAAAAAATTGTTGTAAATTAAATTATTGTAACACGACTTAGTCCTTATCATTTTCTATCATTTGTTTTTGTTGCTATACTAATAAGTTTTGTAAAAAATTTTTATTTTAAAAAAGTTATTTGCATAACACATTTTTATTATTATCCTCTCAAACTTCTCTATTTTATAATTACATATTTGCAAAATATTTTCAGAAATAATATAAAATGAAGTTTTAACCGTTAGAAAGTTTTTTATGTGACATGGTACGCAATATGAATGATTTATCAACAAATTACTGCACCTCAAAAACACTTTCACTTTCAAATGCTGATGAGAAAAATTGTAAAATCTATTCATTAGAAAGCGAAAAATCTAATAAACCTAGTGTTCGTGTTGGTATTCCTGCGTTGTTTACTTTGCAAAGAAGTATTGATGAAGATACAATGCATGAGTTTCCTGATAGGTTAGATCTTTGTTCGATGAGATTTTCCTAGCTTTTCAAGTAACCATTTTTAATTTAAACTTGTTGTATTATGTGCCTTTGCCTATTAAGCTGTTACAAACTTAAGTTACCATCAAGTTAGGCTTAAAATTGAAATTAATTGATTAGATTTGTAAAATGTAAGGATAATTGAAATCTAGTTGGAAGTCGTTTGGAAGTAATTACAATGTGGTCGTAGAATTATAAAAAAAAATTGCAGATCTGTACTGCTTTTTAAAGTAAAAATAAATTTTTGATTTAAAAAAAAAAAAAGTTAATAGAATTATGGGTTTATTATTAAACTTCAAAGATATTTTTAAAATAGTTATCAGCCTATTATGTTGAAAGTTGCATTTACTGAGCTACTGTGGAAATCTTATTTTTGATTTTTGATTTTTTTTTTATCATATTATTTTTATCAAAACTTTAAAAAAAAAGTATTTTTTTTTTAATTTTTTAGCTTTATTAGAAAAATGAAAAAACTAATCAGTTTTTACTTTTAAACTTTGAACACAATATGAATTGGACTCATCATAATAAATTCTAGATATTATAACTAAAAACCCAGATTAAACATTGAAATTCCTAAACAGGATGCATATGGATAATTTTGTTTATGTAAAACAAACATAAACAAAATTATCAAAAAACACTTGTTTAATTTTTTAAAAGTATTTTTTCTAAATCATTGTTTACAATCAAATGTAAATAAAGTTAAGCAAGACTAAGATTTTTATTTCAATTAAATCAAAATAAACCAAGGCTCAGGTTTTTATTTTATAGCTAATTTAAAATATACTAAACAAGCAAGTGAGAACTTGAGCTCATAAATAATAAACTTTATACTAACAATAAATAGCAATTTTAACAATAAACAAACATAAGCTCTTTTTTTAAGATAAATTATAATCCAAACAAAGAATGCTCAAAACCTTCATATTGTTTTGTAAACTACTCTTAACTTTAGGAAAACATAGTTATTTAATATTTAAATATTTTTTTATAAACATTCAAATGTTTTTTTCAGATGACAACTTAAAATGTAATTTATTAGATATACTTTAAATAAAAGAAAATTTAAAAGTTGACATTATTTAGAGCATGATTCCTATTGTTGATTGATAAGAAATGTTTTGCATATGTTTTGTCAAATATGGGTTTTTATTAACAAAATAATGAAATTTAAAAAAAAGTTTTTAATGATACAAAATTTATTATATGACAAGATATTTTTGAAAATGTAAAGTTATTTTAATGCTTCTTTAAACCACAATTTTGGTATCTCGACTCAACAATCATAACCACAGTTACCAATGTGGATATCCAAATATTCTTTTGAAGGTGTGAAATATAAAATTTGGTTTATAACACTTAATTTAGATTTTTCTGAAAAACCAATCATCACATCTATAAGGTGTTCTAGGTGAGATGTCTTACAAGAGAAAAGCTGTAAATAGTTTGGTATGTTGTTGTTGTTTGTTTCAAGACCTTTCTCAGATAAGTTTATGGCCATAACTGCAATTAAGAATGAATAGTTCAACAAAAGAGTGAAGGACTTTGGTATAAATTTGTTTAAGTTTTCCTATGACATATTTGTAAAAGTTTTGACTGTATTATTAAAGCATAGCAAATAAAGTTCATTATTATTAACTTTATGTTAGCAAGAACCTCTATGAAAGATAAGATTATAATCTGTAATGGCAACATGTTATTTTTGTGCATACAAGTTAACTACAAGTACAAAAGATCTTTTGAGCATTTGATTTTTCTTATGCGTTATCAGTAATTTAGAAACACTTTCACATTCATTCTTAAAAGAAAACCATCTTTGAAGCACATTGGATACATTGGATCACCATTTACAGGAATAAAAGAATTTTTAGTTATATTTAAAACAGAATCATACTTGCAAGTTCTTTGTATTGAACAGAATTATCTTTACCATCCAAAATATGAGTAATTTTGGGGAAAATGAAAAAAAATCCTTTTTTTTTTTAATTTTTATTTTTTATATTTTATTATTATTATTATTTTTTTTTTTTTTTGCGTTGTCAGACATTTTTGTTTCTTTGCATTGTCACTCATCTATTCAAACTCTTGTAAGGTTAATGGTATTCCAAAGGTTTTTAAAAATGTTTATTTTATAATTGAATAAGTGAGTTTGATTTAATGAGTTAAGTTTGAATAAATTCTGTGAAAAGATCAATTCATGAGATTTTTACATTTTTGTTTTTCTCCATTATATTAATTCATTCAGTTTAATTCATTCATTTTACTTTTACTAAAATGCAAACAAAATAAAGTTGTATTAGAAAACAATTTTTTTCTTACTTATAACCCAAAATTAAATATATAAATATATTCAAGTTTTATAAATTTTTTAAATAAATAAAGGTTGCTTTAGCATATTTAAAAGATATCATAGATTTTTTAAAAACTTATAAACACAGTATTGATGTGGTTTTTAAAATAAGAAAAGACTCAAGTGTACAACAAAATTACTTTAAGTTTGAAAAAATTCAAATTTTTTTTTAAATTTGCATGTTTTTGTTTGATTTATACCAAAGTGTATTCAATCACAAACTAAAAATAACTTTTACATGGGCTGTGTGGGCAATTATTATGGTGGCAAATTCAATTCAAATGAAAACCTTTTAAATTTAGTAGCTTAACATAGGTTTGAAAAGTTTACTAACTTTAAAATTACAACACTGTTCTATAATTGTGTTCTATATAAGAAAACAACACTTTGTTTTAAAAAAAATATCAAGAAGAACTTCAAAAACTACTTCGAAATTGCATATCATCACACAAAGCTTAATTGATTTTTTTTTTGTTGTTTATAACTGCAAAAGTTTCCTATTTTTAGAAATAGTTTTGATGGAACTTCTATGACTTTTATGAAAAAATTTTTTTTTGTATAATTAAACTTGTTACTGAAATCGTTATCCAAAAACACATATTCAAAAAAAGTACTTTACAACACTGTTCTTTAATTGTTTTCTATATGATAAAATAAACCTAATTTTAAAACAGTTATCAATAAAAAAAGAAAAGATGTCTGTTGATTCTTATATTTCTACATAATTTCTACTTCCAGACAGGTTTCCAGGTTTTTTGGAAAAAACATTTAACAGCTAATTATTTAAATCCATTGTTGTTTTATAATTTAGATCGCAGATAGGATTGTGAAGTGTGATTTATTATTTCCTTTATAATATATTCAAACTATTTTATTCGTCATAGTAATTAGCCCACATAATTTTTTATACTTTTTAAAAGTAGCTCTTGTATATATTAAAAAAAAAAAAAAATTTTTGTTTTATCAAAAAAAAAAAAAAAAATACAAAGATATATTAAAATTATTATTACAAAAGAATATTCTATTATTGTAAATAACAAATTTTTGTAACTATTTTTCAGTTTAAATCTTTTTTAAAAAATTTTAAAATATAAAAATAAATAGTAAGTCACAAATAGTATGTCACAAATGATGTATTCTTATGTACATCTGTGTGTGTGTGTGTGTGTGTGTGTGTGTGTGTGTGTGTGTGCGTAAGTCTAAAATTTGATTCAAGAGGCTGGTATATAATCCTGTCCATAATAATTTTTTTTTTGGTCATATTAACTATCCATAAAGTTTATTATAATATAACTTTGATCTGTGAGTCATAACAACAATTACTAAACTACTTCACTGAACATGCAGGTGCTTAATAAGGTGCTTAATAATAAATTGAATTGTAAGTAAATTTTATTTGAAATTTTTTATATAGAGATGAGCAAGAATAATGTATGATTGCACAACAGAGTGAAGTGCATTGCAAAAACCGGAATATGTTCTAACATAAATAAAATTAAATTGTCTCATTGTCTCACACAAAATAGTTAAATCTTTCTTTAATTTTTGATTAAATACTAGTCTATAAAAATGATTTCACTTTCTTTCTTGATTCACGTGTTTACTTCACATTAGTAATTATTACTATTTGTAAATATCCTTGATGTAAAAATATTTCAAAATATATTTGATTTAATAAGAATTATACTTTAAGTAAAGGAACCATTTACAAGAGGATTTAAAATTTAAATGAATAAATACTGCTGAGTTAGTAGTGGCGAGCAACATAAAAATAACTTGCAATATTGCAGTTAATTTTAAAAGATTAGAGATAAACTTTCATTAATTTGTTAATTTTAGCCAATTATCTTCCAGTCGTAGCAGGTTAAACAGCACTGATAATAGAGAAGTTATTGAAGTTGGATCTATAAAAAAAGTATCAGATGCAAAGGCAATGTTTGAAAACATGTCTGTTGAACTTAAACATAGAGGAAATACCCCAAAGCATATTGCAAAAGCGTTGTAAGTTTAATTTATATTTTTTAATTGTTATATTAATTTATTTTTTCTTTTTTTTTACTAAATTTTAGCTGAGTTCCTTTACAAAAATTTTATTTCCACACACAATAATTTTTTTTTTTTAAAATTAAGAATATTACAACATTAAAAAAAAAAAAAAAAAAAAAACTTTTTTTGTAAAATTCTTATCCAATTTGTGTAGTTAAATACCACTTTCACATTTGCAATAAATTTAATCTAAAATCAAAGTGGTTGATTTTTTAAAAATAGAGCTTTAGAACTCTGATCGCTAGACTCCTAGTCTGTACATCCCATCTCTTTAAAGTTTTAAGGCTAGTTTTCATATTTCCTCCTTTAAATTAAAATATTTTGGACATCATTATTTTTAATTTTTCACAACTATTTCTAATCTATACATAAGTTTATTCGTTTTTTTGTTTTTGACATTGCCTTATATATATCTGATCTTTTTTTTTTTTTCCCAGATCTTGCTGATTGTTCACTATTAGGAACAATAAGTTAGATTAGTTTTCTTCGTTAAATGCTTTTAAAGAAAACAAAAAATTTTAACAGATGAACTACACAAAAAAGTTTGTTCAAGGTATTGATAATTAGATGGAATTATACTTTAAAAAATAAGGATAGGAAGTAACTCTATCAAACTAATCAAATGAAATTAACCTTAGTGATACAGTAATAATGACCAGTTAGAAATGTATTTCTCTATTTTTAAAGATTTATTTCTTAAAATAAATAAATGATGAAAATTCTACAAACTAAAAATCAATAAAAATTCAAAAAAATATTTGTTATAATCATAAAAATCGATAAAATTAAATAAGTATATAAAATTAAAAAATTGATAAAATATTTTATCAATAGACTTTTAGTTTTATTTTTTTTTAAAACAAAAAAAGTTCAATTAAGATAATTATTGATAGAATGAGTATATATTAGATAAATGAAGAAAATCTTGTTTTTTTTTATTTGTTTTTTCAAATTAGTTCTTATTTAATTTTACCCACAAAACAAATAATTTTCACTTCCAATATTAGAGCAAACATTACACTGTTAGTTTTGATTTTAGAAATTTAAACACAAATGAAAAAGTTTCTAATAAGGTGGTTAGCAAAAACTCAATTGAAGATGGAATGCCAATGCATGCAAAAACTAGATCATTACCTATAGATGTAATGACAAAAGATTTGCACAACTATGCAGGTACAACTTTGACTTATAAGAATAATCGCTTGTATAAAGATTCTGTTTCGGATATTCAAAAATCAGCATGTTTTGATGAGAAAGATGATCAAGAAGATGTTTCTAATTTTACGGATACTAACAAGTCGTATGATAACAACAAATCGTATCATTATAAAACTACTGGGAATAGCAACCAACTTGATCAGCAATTGTTTCCTAGTTATTCAACTGATGATGTTAGATATGATCAAAAAGATAAGTGCAAAACTACTATAAAAAATGACCCTGCTGATGAGTTGAGGCAGGCTGCTAACAGATACCATCAAGAACTTATGAAAAATTACCCAAAATTTAGACATTCAATTTTCTTAAATGACAATGCATCAAAAATGTCACGGAAAGTTTCTAATCAACCAGAAAACACATTTAATAGGGGAGAACCTACTCGAGCAACTATTGCATCAACAAGCTCAAACTTTAAAGCACACTCTAAATCAGTTAGTAATTCTTCTGAATTGTGTGATATGAATAATTTAATGCTTAGCAACAATTCAATAATTCTTAGCAACAATTCTATAATGGGTAGGTTATTAAATGACGAAAGTCAAGGAGCTTCTGTATATAAAATTGACGGAACAAACATAAGGACATTTTCAAACAGCTCTAGAGAGGATACTCCTCTTGTCCAATCAAATCGTGTATTAACACAAGCAGAACCTAAAGCCATTCAAATTAAAGATACAGATGAGTGTAGTCAAATTATTGATAAAAAATCAATCTCAGAACTGTAAGTTTTTTTGTTGTTATTGTTTTATTTCAGTTTGTTGTCTTAGATTGTTTTATAAACATTTTAAAACTACAAATAATTTTTTTTTTTTTTTTTTTTTTATAAAGACAGTAATCTATTATTATATGCAAGCATTATATGACGCATCATTTGTCACACTTTAGCATCAACACGCATCATTAGTCACACTTCAGTTGATATTGAATCCTAACTTTGTAAATAAAAATATTATAATAAATTAAAGCAAAAAACGAACATAAAAATATCTTTAATCAATAGTAATATTAGTGTATGGTTTCATAAATTTTCAACTTCTTTTTTGTTGTGTTTGAATTGTTTTGTTTTTACTTTTAATGGTAAAAGAAAAAAGAAAATTCCAGTCATGAAATATGCTAAATTTCAGTCATAAAATATACTAAATTTCAGTTATGAAATATACTAAATTTTAATCATGAAATATACTAAATTTTGGTCATGAAATATACTAAATTCCATTCATAAAATATACTAAATTCTGGTCACTAAATTAAACAGTTCTTTTATAGCATTACTAAGATTAAGACGAGTTTAAAAAATATTTCAAAATAAATCAATTTATAAAAAAATATTTTTTTGTACCTTCAAAACGTCATAAAAACAAAAAAACTTTTTTGTTTCTATGAAGTTTTGATTTTTTATCTCAAAAATGATAGGTTCCAGGAAACAATGCTGCACAAGAAAAATATGAAATATTTTAAAGAATTCAAATATAATATACATATAAAAATTAATGGATCAATCAAAAAAATATGGTTAGTAAGCAACACCATATAAAAATTGTTGATAGCTTCCCATTAGTACTTTTTGTCAAGCCATTTTCAAATTCAACTACTTAATAATCTGAGCTCCATTTTTGTTCAATAAAAAATTTAATCTAAATAATTTTTTGAGTTATAATATAATCAAATAAGTCTATATCTTGTTTAATATTGATGCAATTTAAACTATATGTTTTATATTCAATCTAAACTTATCACTTTCTCTTTTAATATTTAAATTGTAACTTATTCAGCAGCATTAAATCATTAATTTTGTTAGCAATCATAAATGAAACATCCAACTCAAAAATAAAACATGCTTAGATTATTTTGTTATCACTGTTTTTTTTAAATTTCCTAAAGTTCATTGATAGAAGAAAATAAACAAAAAATTCTAAAAATAAGTTATGACAACCAAAGTAAAGAATCTCTTAGACGAGCAAATCTTTTACATTTTGCAAGTGGGTGGGGCAAAATGGGACAGTTATAAAGCAGCAGTTATTCGTCAATTGTAAAACTTTAAAAATGATGAAAAATGAAGTAAAAAAGAAATAACAGCTGAAATAAAATATTTTTTTTGTGTATTTTATTATAAAATACCTCCGCCCTACTCTAAACTATATATTATTAAATTGATAACTGCTACTAAATTTAAATTTATAAAAATTAAAAAAAAAATTATATGGATCACATAAATCATATAAAAATATCCTGTAACTGTTCGGCAACATTTTTTATGAGCTGGCTTATTAGCAATATGCTAATGTCTACATTACAAACTTAAGTATGCCATATGTATCAACTGTTTTTAAAATTATAAGTTACTGTTTACTCACAACTAAAACTGAGTTTCATCTCGTTTTGGATGATTGATCTTTCTTATATAATTTCTTACCTTTTTTGTTTACATTAAACACTATTAATAATCAAAGTTAAAATATAAAAATAAAAATTTTTCTTGTCCCGATATGCCCCACAAAACTCATTTTACTGAAATTAATACTATTCAAAATGTTCAATTCCAAATATTATTTTGAAACCAGATTCTAAAAGAGGATAAAAAATACTGTCTGAAAAGTATAAACCTTTTATAAATAAAGCAAATTAGCAAGAGTTCAAGATGAATTTTTTATCGCTTAAGAAAATACACAAATTTTGTTTTTCGCAAACTTACTGATGCATTTTAGTACTTTTAATGCATTTTAGTATTTCTAAAATTAATTTTTTTTTTTACAATAGCACGATACTTTAAAATGTTTTATCAAAACAAAATTTTTTAAATTATTTTTAGCTAAGATATAAGGCTTCAGGCATAACTGTCTTATTATGCCCCGCTGTCCCGCTATGCCCCGCTCTACCCTATATTGTAGTTATATTATTGTAGTTATATATATTGTTATTATTATTATATTGTAATTATATTATTATTGTTATTATTATTATTATTATTGTTAGTTATAAATCTTTGTACAGGATAAAGCGTCTAATATTATTTACATAAAAGATATATATTTATATTTTTTATATATATATACAAATACTTGTACAAATGGATCTTAAACCAAAATAAAATGTTTAAACAAACATAGTAAGCAAAATTAAAGTTGTAAGTAATAAAACAAGGTTATAGATAATCAAGTCATGGTTATAGATAATCAAGTCATAGTTATAGATAATCAAGTCAAGGTTATAGATAATCAAGTCAAGATAAAATAAATTAAGATTTAAAAAAAAGTCTTTTTTTAATTGAATTTAATTTTTTTTGACTTATTACTTATTTTCTGGTTATTTCAACTTTATTATTAGTAGCTGTACTCTTGTTTTTTGAATTAATTTTCCTGGATTATGTTAATTGTGTGTTAATGTTTGCTACGTTTTTCTTTTGCATTTTTTTCTTTCCTTTTATTATTATTGATATGTGTTTTTATAAGTAGAAAATTATCCATAAAAAATTGGTAGAAATATTTTGTGAAATTGTTAAATATAATAGTAATGAACAAGAATAAATAAATTAGAAATCAAAGTATTTTTGGTTATATTAAAAAAACCTTTTAGGTCTATTTTTGTCTGTTGTGATTCTTATTATAAGAACTTTTCTAATTTCCTCGAACTCTTAGTCTAAAAGGTAAACTAGGTTTTGAGGTTTATACTTTTTGTATGCTTTCCTAATTTTTTTCGACTAAATTAGCAGTTTTTACTGTAAATGTGTACACACACACATATGTATGTGTGTATATATATATATATATATATATATATATATATATATATATATATATATATATATATATATATATATATATATATATATATATATATATATATATATATATATATATATATATATATATAGCAGTATTAGCATATTTATTGCTAAATTTATTATGAAACGTTCTAATGTGGCACGTTATATGCCTTTACGATGCCAATATGATAGTTAAGATTTGTTTTGCAGCATTTTAATATCATGAACATATAATAATAATAATAAACAATACGAACTTAAAATATTTTATAAACCGATTTTACTGAATTGTACGCATTTGATCTTAATGAACTGTCCGATTTTCCTAAACGCCTGATTTTACTTAACGATTTAACAAAAAATAGAGTATATTAAAACCTTACTTGATTTATTTAAACATTGCTTTGAATGAATAATTAAAACATAAATTACTGAGATAATGGAATTGTTATTTTTTTTAATTTTTTTTTCTTTTCCCATCCTAATTATTAAGTGAAGCAAATTAATTATTATCCATGGCATTATTAACGATAAATTAATTTCCATAGTTATTTAATTATATAATAAAAAACTCGGTTTAGATAATATAAGTAACGACTTTGCAACATTTATTTAACAAATTATTTCGAAGAAAAAAAGATGTTTGAACACTGTTAGATATAAATAAAAATAATTTGCAATACGAACTTGAAATATTTTATAAACCGATTTTAAAAAGAAAACAATATATATTACTTTAAGATATTTTAAGCCAATTTACAAAACTAAATTTACCATTGTATGTATATATAGCTGTTGGTTTATGACGACTTGTTTTTTTCTAGCTATAATAAATAGTATTTTGAAAGGAAGTGATGGAATTTTTAACTTTTATTTCCGTGTAGCAAACGCGTTGTGTTGAGTTTATTTTATAAGTATTCATGCAAATATTTTAACCGTTTAGCGCTACTAACGACACTTTCATGAATCGACTTGATAGCATAACTTCTATAGCTGATTCGACCAAATCAAGCCAATATGAAGGCAACCAAGGTCTTTATTTTCGTTCAAATTCGCCAGCTTGTAGCCAGAATCTTGTTTCAACAAATGTTTACCCAATACCCAGCGCGTTATATAGGCATGTAGAAACAGATATAGACTCACCAGAGGCTGAAGCTTTAATTCATCAAAGAGCCTTAAGTAGTGACAGTGCTGTTTACTTGAGCGAGAATCAACATAAATGTGACTTAAATAACCAATATACAAGTATGAGTGATTTAGATATAGTTTCTTTAAAGCACTCTGCTCAAAATGATTCTGACGATATAAACTTGTTACCGCCTCCTCCAGACGATCTTTTATGTGATGAAATTACGAATGAAACAAATATAGAAAGAGAAAAACCACAGCGCACAATTAATCGTAAAAAGAATAACTATTATGGTTTAAATAGTCGAAACAACTCTTGTGTAAGCACAGACTCGACTACAAGCACTGGTACAGCGGATTCGGGTATTGGGGTTCGATCTGACAATAGCCCTAGTCCAATATCTAATGATGAGTATTTTTTAAATAAACCTTTATATGGATCACAAGAGTGTCTTGATGATGATGTTGCTGAGTTAGATATTATGCCTCACTCTGCGTCTACTCCAGACCATCGCACAGACAATTACACATATAATGATGAAACGGACTTTGATGAGAGAAAATGTTCTTATAACAAAACAGAGAGTACAGAGTGTTTAGCCATTGGTAAGAAGGTAAATGATTTGGACGGCGAAAAGGTAAGACGTTTTTATCGCAATATTTTATAAATTATGCTATTTATAAAATTACGAACCTAATTTGTTTTTTCTTTCATGTTTACGTGCGTTGAAATATAGACATATTTAAGACATATTTGACATTTTAAACATAATTGATACTATAAAAAATAAACGTTAGACACATTTTAGACATTTTTGACATTTCAAAAAAGTTTCACGAACTTTTTAAACTTAAATATTTTTCATGTAAATTTAGACAAATATTAATATAAATTTTTATATGATTCTACTTAAATGGCTCTAATACAAATTTGAATTAAATTTAGAGTAAATTAATAGAAAGCATGCGCGAAAAAATCAACGAGTTACGACTGCAAGAGCAAGAGATTACGGATGAAATTCGTGTCAATGATAACTTAGGAAAGATGGTGCTTAATATGGTAGAATCAAAAGCCACTCAAAGCGAATTTTCGAAATTCGAATTGTTTATAGGTGAACTTAATAAAATAGTTGCTCTTCTTCTTTCGCTAACCCAAAGATTGCATAGATACGAGTTAATGCTACAAGAGCTTGACATGTCAAACGAAGAAGATAAATTGAAAAAGGTGAGTGCTTTTTTTGATAGTCATAGAATAAAAAGTTTGCGTTTAAATTTCAATCAGTAATGTTATAGACATATTTGATATTATTGATTAATAATGTAAAATAATTTTTTAACTTTATAAATTTTATAACCTGTTATAATTTCAATTAATAATTTTTAGGACGGTTTAATCTCAAAAATTGCAAAGCTACAAAGTCAGTTGGAAGAAGCTTGTTATTTAAAAGATGTTAACAATAAACGTGGCGATAATGTCGCGCTATTTCTTGAAAAATATTGTACCGACGATGAAATATCGGATTACCAATATTATATTGACATGAAATCGCAGCTTGCTTTGATGCAATCTGAAATTCGCGAAAAAGTAAAATTAGGAGAAGAGCGTTTATCAGCGCTTGAACGAACCGGTTCCGAATGGGAATTCAACTGTCAGTAATAATTCTAAATGATTATAATACTTGTAAAATGTCATTGAAAATTATCGTTTTACGCTCGAGACGTATTCCTCAAAGTAAATCTGTAACCACTAGTATCTCTAATTTCTTTGGTAGATTCTCGGGTAGATTCGTGTTTTTCAAATATTTCAATGATTTTATTTTGAGGCAATTCGGAGGGTCACCATGGTAAAGTTTATTTCGTTATGGAATTCTGTTTATGTTGTTAACTGGTCCAACATGCGAATTTCATATATTAGGTTGTTGAATCGAAAAAGCTGGTGTTGAATAAATGGCTCTCTATTTTTATAATAAAGATATAGTTCTTGATAAAATTGTAAACTGTACATATTTAAATCGTATACTTATGCAAATGAAATATGGTTTTCAATGCTTTATTTGAAAATATTTTTAACGTAAAACCACCTTTCAGGTTATTGTGGGGCAGTTTTATAATTTTCTAGAATTTTTACGAGTCTCGAAATTTCAAAGATACTTTCTTTTTTTATTTTTGTTTGAGGTGCTTAATCTCAATTTTTAAGACGATTTCGTTATGACGTTATGACGATTTTTAATTATTATTGATATGTTACTTTTACTTCCACTTCAAACTTTTTTTCTTTTTTTTTTTGTCGTTAAATTATGAGAAATTAAATCTTAAAATACTTTTGATGATTGATGTATAAAATTATGATGAAATATTTTATTTACATTATAAATCATTTACATCTGCGTGGCCGCGTAAAAAGTTACATTAATTAAACTACTCGTTCATTTTCAGTCAAAACACAATATATAAAATTTTACATGTAAACACGCTCACATGCCTAATTACACTAAAGTCAAAACATTTTATGGACCCTTATTTTTAAAATAGTATTTTTCAATTGAAATTTGTGTCTATTTTTCTCTAAAGCTTCCCGATTTTTTTTCAGATTAAATTTCGCGTTCTTTTTATACTTTAGTAAATGGTTTTGTGTCTTAGAAATAAATAAACGTCACAACTTATAGTTTAGATAATCATTATATCTGATAATTATATACATATTATATATATATATATTTATATATATATATATATATATATATATATATATATATATATATATATATATATATATATATATATATATATTATATATAAATAAAATATATATTATATATAAAAAAAATATATATATATGTATATATATTTTATATATATATATGTATATATATTTTATTTATATATATATTATATATAAATAAAATATATATACATATATATATATATATATATATATATATATATATATATATATATATATATATATATATATATATATATATATATGTACATATATATACATATTTATCATCATTTTGCATTTTTCTTTCCCGAAAACTTATTTTTATTCTTCAGTATTAAATACTATTTAGAGCTAATACACTCAACGTAAAAGTTTTTTTTTTTCCATGATTACAAATATTATATAACACAAACATAAACAGTATAGATTTAAGACTTCAAATAGTTAAAATAAAGCTATATAAAAGTCAATCTTAGTCTCTTTTTTTTTTTTGTTTTTTATAAAAAGTCTTTTTTATGAAAAACAAAAAAAATCTTGAGTAAACAGGTGTTTCTTTTAAGGTTACTATCTCAATTTATATGTTTATTTACTTGTTTTCATGCGATTCTGCGCATACCATGACGTACTAAATATGCGCGCATAAAACTATTGGAACTGTGGAGACGTGTTTTTGGAAGGTAAATCACCTGGCTTCAAAATGATATTTTTAGATGGTTTAAAATTAAGTAACTTTTTGTTCATTGAGTTTTAAATTTGTAAATAGATGTGTATTAAATGTGGCAAAAAATTATTTCCTAATCCAAAGATACATTGATAATCAAATATCCAACATAAATACCTCTACAACTGGGGTTTACTAATAATACAATTACTCTTAAATAAAAGCTTATTTTACTTTGAAACTTGGTACACTTGTGCATGTTAACTTTTTATATAAAAAAGAAAGTAAATATTTTATTTAAAAAATAAAATTCTTCATTAATAAAACTTTCTTCTCCCTCTTTAATTAACTTCTTATACAATGAACCCATCATTGAAGTCTTTTTCTTTGTGCTTTTGAGTTTAAATAACGCATAATGCAAAATTTAAATAACGCATCTGATGCGTTATTTAAATTTTGCATTATGCATCAGTTAACTTTATGAGAAATCATGTTAAAACTATAGATGAAAATTTCCTGGAAAGTCAGAAAATTTTCAGAAATTTTCAAATAATGACGCTGAATTTTTTTTTTTTTAAATTTTTATAGTTTTTGTATTGTTTACCATTACTTTACTTTTTTTAATGATATTATTAATAAAAAATCAATGATTTTTTGAAATGAAGGTTTCAAATACTAATTAATCACTTATACAATAATAATACTATTATTATTGGTTCTTAAATAAATATATATTATAATATCATTTATTTAATATTTATGTTTATTACTAAACAAATGATTTTATTATACAATCATTTATGTTTAGTAATAATATAGTTATAATGATATTGTTTATGTATTATTTCCCTTTTTATTAATAATAAGTTTTTATCATAATAATAAGGGTAAAAATAACAACAAAACCAATATATAATTTATATGATCATAATATAAATTATTGTTGTTATTTGTGTGTGTGTTTGATCATTTATAGGTATTATAATTTATATGTACAATTATATTGCAATGATGAAACAATAAGTTGATATATGTTGGTATAAAACAATAAGTTGATAAATGTTGGTAAAAAAATAAAACAATAAGTTGGTATTATATAATAATATAGCATATTAATTATAGTTTAGGTTTGCATTCCATGTAAACTAAATTGACTAATTGTATCTTTTAATTTGTAAGTTTAATTTTAAATTGTGTATTGGTACTTCTTTTTAAATTATGGATGTTTTTAGTATCAATTAAAATATGCCTCGAGAATTAGATCAAGTCTGGAATGGACATTTTTAAAAAAATGTATGCAATGATGGAAAAACAGCACTTATTTGCGCATACTGAAATGCAAAGTTTCTCACACAAAACTTTACTCAGGCTAAAAAACATTTAGTTACAGATTGTCCGAAATCACCAAAGTTTGTCAAAACAAAATTTGCAGCTGATTTTTTGAGACAGAGTTTTGCGCCTAAAACTAAAAGTGGAATAATACTTATGAAATCTTTATCTGAACTTGACACAAATGCAAGTAATAATGAAGGTGTATCAGGTATAATAAGAAACTCGTGCGACAACAACCTTATCAGTTTTGTAAAAAAGGTAGGCAACAATTCCACAATAAGTGTGGTTGCTAATGACTTACATTCTGATCTACCAGAGTGTTCTTTTTCAAAATCTTGAGAAAAAGAAAAAGCTATCAGTTCAACTTCTATTCTATCTCTCAATCAAAAACCTATATCATATTTTTTTGATAAAATATCAGCACAAGAGTGTGATGAAATAAATATACAATATGCAAAAGCAATTTATGCAACAGCCAGCCCTTTCAGCATGTCAGAAAATACATTTTGGATTAACTTCTTTAAAAAGATTTAACCTGGTTGGTCACCTCCCAAACGTTATGCTCTGAGTCATGATCTTTTAGACAGTATATGACCAAGTAAATAAATTCAAACAAGAACTGATATCCCAGGCAGAAATATTTTTCCTCATGATAGATGGTTGGTCTTGTATAAATAATGATTCACACATACAGATTAAGTTAGCTACTCCAACTCCAATATACATAAAAAGTATTCATCCAAAAGAAAACTCCCACACCGGAAAATACCTATTTGATCAAATGGTTGAGATTGTTGAAGATGAAAATGTTATACCGAACAAGAGAAAAATAAAAGCTTTTTGCACTGACAGTGCATCGGCCATAGTGGCTGTTTGGAAGTTAATAGAAAATAAATATAATTGGATGTCAGCATATGGCTGTTTTTCTCACGGTCTAAATTTATTAGCTTGTGACCTAGTAAAGAAGAACTACACAATTTCCGAAACACTAAAGCAAAATAAACAAGTAGTTAAGTTTTTCAAAAAATAAACATGCTTTAAAGAGTATCCTTGAGCGCTGTACTCTACGTTCTCTGAAAATGTGACTTTAATTCTTCCTGTTGTAACTAGATGGTCATCTCAGTTTTCAATGTTACAGCGCATTTTGCGTCTTTGTGACTCATTGCGATTGGCAGTAACTGATGAGAAAGCCGAAGAACATATTGAAAAACACAATAAAAGAAAGGAATTAACCTTAAAGAATTAGTGTTAAATGAGTTATTTTG
Source organism: Hydra vulgaris (assembly GCF_022113875.1). Lineage (NCBI taxonomy): Eukaryota > Metazoa > Cnidaria > Hydrozoa > Anthoathecata > Hydridae > Hydra > Hydra vulgaris. The sequence continues at coordinate 44,511,049 of NC_061157.1, read as the reverse complement.
GAAAAAGACAGATTTAGCTTACAAACTTCTAAAACCTGCATCAGAGGCTATTTTGGAATCAGAGTTTGATACAGCATCTGTGTCTATTGTAGCACAAGTCTATTCATATGCGACAGCTGGAATATCTGATGTGTTACAAAACACAACACTGCTGACTTTACAAGAATAAAAAAGAATATTTAGCCAGGATAATCGCAGCTATATTTGGAAGCTTAGTGTAGAGTGTAATCCAGTTGTATGGTGGAAAGCATATGCACCTACAACATTATTGAGCAGAGTGGCGTTGATATTATTATCTTGTAGCTGCAGCATTCATCTACTGAGCGTGCAAACAAAGAATTTTTATTGCAAAAGTCTAAAAAGCGAAATCGTTTAACTGATACAAGAGCATCAAAGCTGTTATTTACTGCTTATAATTTGAAATTACAAAATAGATTGGTTAAATGTAATTCTAAAAAGAAAAAACATTTATGTTTAGAAAAAAAAAGATTGATGATAAAAACAATGCAATCCATAGCTTCCTATCGCTCAATAATAATGAATATGACAGTGAATATTTAAGTGATAACTGTTGATTTTCACATACCTTCAAGAAAGATTAAGCATTAACATTTAACAAGACCTAGTATTTTATTATATTATGATAGAAAATCTGTAACATAATTTAAAAAAAAATTAAAAAAGTTCATTTAATAAATTCAATTTATTAAATTGCAAGAAATTTTTTTTCAGTTATTTAGAAATAAAAAAACAAAAATCATCCCAAAACTTTGCTTGTGTTTTTCCATTCCTAAATATTTTTGCAGGAAATATACTAAAATTATATAACTTTAAAAAGGATTACAAGTATAATTATTTCCAATTTTGTTTATTATCTAAGAGTAGATTAGTAAATTAAAAATAAAAAAAATTGAAAATTTTCGGAAATTTTGAGCTAAATTTCCCAGAAATTAGTTAAAACACGTCAGTCTGTATTCCAAGTTTGAAAAATTAGTCCAAATCAACCTTCATTGAACTAAATGATTGCACTGTTTGCACTAAACTCAAGAACTGACGTTTCTATAAAGACTTGTTTAAAAAGTTGGTGCAATCTTGAAGGATAGCTGCTATCTTCTTTTTAATTATGTAAACTTTTTCCTTATTTGTACAATTTAATTTCACAGTTCTTCGAATGGCAAATCCATAATAATTTGTATTTTAATTGAAGCAGTTGTTTTCTAAATTTTCTTCACCAAATTTTACGGAGGCATTTTTTTACATTATCATATATTATCACATTGTCCTTGCCTTATTCACAATAGATACAGTTTTTCTATTCAAAACTCATTGGAATATTTAACTAAAACACTAAAGGGCCATTTCACGCTCAAATGAGTTATTCCGATAAAATGAATAATATTCATTTTATTCAAAAATAATTAAACAAAAACCAAGCAATTATTGAGTTGCCATATGTTTAAAAATTTTAAATTTTAATTAATAATGTTATTTGTGTTATTTTTTTGCTTTAAATTTAAAATTAAAGTCATGGGTCATACTTTCTATATAAATGGTAGTTAAACTATATTAAACTATATACTATAAGTAACGATAACTAATTTGATTTAAGATATTTAAATAAATAGCTAAAACAATCTTTTGAATAATTTTACGTAGAATAATAATTACTTAATTTTAAGAAGCCAGTTTGTATGGCGCCATACAAACTGGCATAAACCTGTTGTTTTCAGTTAAATATTTCAAGCCAAATATTTAACTATATGGTTAAATATTTGGCTTGAAATATTTAACTGAAAACAACAGGTTTAATGCAATGACTTTTTGCGTCCCGTAAGTAACACAGCATATACAAGAAAATAAATAAATAATTTTGGATGATTCATAAATATATAAACTTCTAATCTGTCAAAATGAAAAATATTTTTTTAAAAATGTGACATTACAAAACTCAAAATGTCCCGTAAGTAATGGTGGAATTGCCCTAAAACTAAACAAAAGTATTTACTACTTTCAGGAGTTTAATACAAGATGGGGAATTAATGGGTGGGTGAAAATTATGCCCAGATCTAATAAACAGGGGAGGGAGTGATGGGAACTTTTATTTTTATTTCATTAGTGAGGTAATATTTTTTATACTTTAAGCCCGGATTACACTGAAAGTTTTTTTCAGTTTTAAAATTTGAGAGTAAAAATTAATTTGGTGGGGGTAGGGTTTTGATAAACTTGGGGTGGGTAAAAAAAATTTTCGAAATCTAATAAACATCCCCTCAAGTGTATAAAGCATTTGAGAGTATTACCAATAGAATGTTATTCAAAAAACACTTTGCCTAGTGTAATTTTATTTTAAATAGTTATTGGTACTGATAAATGTTCTTATAACTTTTAAACAATATGACCGTGTAAAATTTACATTCCTCTCATTTTGGGAAGGCTGCAAACTTCACTTGATCATAACTTTTTAACCTTAAAGATTACAAGATATAACATTAAAAACTGTCGTTAAAACTAAATTTAGTATAACTTATTTAGTATAAAATATTGGGGTAGGAAAACATTTTTTTTAGATTTTTAAGTTCCCAAGCTCCAATCGACGCAAATTTTTTTGAAAAATATTATCATTTTAACATAAACATACTTAAACTTAGAGTTTGAAAAATGCCTGAAAGTATCATATCTTTAATATTAAAAAATCCTGCCTACGCTATTGCTAGCATTGTTCTGCCTAAGCTAGTACTAGTAGGGAAGAGTTGCCGAAATTGGAACAGCGCCTTAATTAGAACACTTGCATTTATTTTTGAAAAAAAATGAATTATGGCTATAATTTGCATTTTTTTAGTAAAGCGCATTATTTTCTACGTTTTGATACATTTTTGTATTCACACTATATTGATTGCGCTGAGTAAACTATGGTGCTACAGGTTATACCGTTTTTTGTGTTTAATTTGATAGGATTTAAAATGCAAAATAACGGTATAAACTTATCTTATAAGTTGCTGCAAGCATGTTATTGTAGCGATATAACAAAATAGTCGAAAGTTTCCTTAATTGGAACATTGAAGTTTTCCTTACCTAATCAGTAATAAAATCAAAGGATTGTAAAAATAGTTCCAGTGCAATTAAAAAAAAGTGATTTTTAATCAATAAATTAAGAGAACTCATAACAGTTGAAGCTTTATACAAATTTTTATTTGTAGACTTTAAATTTGTCAGGGTAATACTAATTCTATAAGTTTTGAATCCTACTACTAATCCTAATAAGTTTGAATTAACTGTTTAAATTTATGTAAGCTGTAAGAAAAAAACTGTGATGAAAATCATTCTTTAGAAGTTTTTGTTGATTTTACTGGATATTTTTTTTTTTTAAATAACCTGTTCTGATAAAGGAATCAAAGTGTTCGAACTTAGGGAACCAGGTGCCTTGATTGGAACAATATATATATATATATATATATATTAGGGTGGTGCTTAAAACAACTTTTTTGAGAAAAACCTGCTCGTACCCCCTAAATGTGTTTTATCTAATACAAAAACAATAGGTTTAAAATTTTTTTGAACAAAAAATATTTTTAGGGGTAGCTCAAGGCCCTCAAAAATTTGACGGGTCCCTAATATTTTGAAAAAAAAACTTTTTCTAAAGTATGTCAACCTGGTACTCAAAATAAGCAAAATTATATAAAAAATTTAAAAATGAAAACAATTTTTTATAAAAATAATTTTTTCAGGTATAAATGCATAAAAACTACTGAAAATGAAAAAAGTCAATATTTTCAGGTTTTTTGAGAATAATTTTTTTAGGCATGTTTTTCATGTAAAATGATTATTATTTTTGAAGTTTTTATATAATATCGCTTCTTTTGAGTACCAGGTTGACATACTTTAGAAAAAGTTTTTTTTTCAAAATATTAGGGACCCGTCAAATTTTTGAGGGCCTTGAGCTACCTCTAAAAATATTTTTTGTTCAAAAAAATTTTAAACCTAGTGTTTTTGTATTAGATAAAACACATTTAGGGGGTACGAGCAGGTTTTTCTCAAAAAAGTTGTTTTAAGCACCACCCTAATATATATATATATATATATATATATATATATATATATATATATATATATATATATATATATATATATATATATATATATATACATATATATATATATATATATATATATATATATATATATATATATATATATATATATATATATATATATATATATATATATGTAGTAGGGAAGTCTGTTTGTATTAATCAAATCATAAATGTTTTCATAGTTAAGCCATCTTTGGTTAATAAATATTTATTCCTAAATTGTTCCAATTAAAGCAACTCTCCTCTACTTCTTTTTTTTCCAATAATGTTAAATTTATTTTTGCTACTTTAGGAAATGAATTTTGTCATTTTTCTCTTTCTTGCGCATGTTGAAGTTTTTTAAATTTTGAACTTGAATTTTAAGTAGAGATATGGTAGAGACATGATTTCAATTAAAGTAAATTGTAGTAGTGTAAAAGAGAGTAATTGAACGGCATAAAAAATTAGAGAGGAAGGGGAAGGGGGTAAATATAGCTGACGCGGTTTGACTATCTCTTGTTTTCTAACTCTCTTCTAAAAATTTTTTTATTAACAGTAGTATCAAATTTCACAAGTGGTAAAAATCAATATTATTTTGTTACGTAACAGTTGAGTTTACTAAAAAAATCTTTTTTTATTAAATCATGCATCGGGAAAGAAGGGAGGGGTTGATTTTGTAATAAATAATGCGTAGAAGTGGGTTTTTAAAAGCATACAGAAAAAAAATCAAACATTAAGATTTTTTCTTTTTTTGCAGAATTGTATAAAATTTTTTGCTCTTACATAAAATAAAATAATATTTGGTTTTTAATTTAACAAGTTAAAAAGAATTGTTATGAGTAAGCTACTTTATATATTTTTCATGTTGCTAATTACCTAGTTACGGAAATAATAACTTTCAACGCCTAACATAAAATGTTGTTTTGTATTAAAAATTCTGCTGGACTTTTTTTAAAATTGAATTTGCTAGTTCCGGAATAAAATAGTAAATTTAATAAAAAGATTTCCTGTTTAATTGAACACCCTTTATTTGACACTTATTTTTTAATTAAATTTAATTACGCATCCTAATATAAATATGAGTCATCTACGTAATTTACGTGGGTGTATTGTATTTTATGTAGTAAATGTAATTTTTAAGTTAATACATGACGTAAATTATAAACTTAAAAAACAAACAAACAATTAATTACTTTATCTCAGTCAATTAAGAAAGATTTACACTATGCATTGGACATGTGTAATGTAAATCTAAAACAAAAACAAACAAAAAAAGAAAGTGTAATTTTTTTGTTTGTTTGTTTTTATACGAGCAACTCAATGTTACAGTTGCACAAATAAAATCTGGCAACTTATCTTTATTTTTTATTTTTTATTTTTTTTATGTTGATTTTAGGTGCCCCAAGAAGTTCTTATTGTCTTATCACAGAGCACCGCGGAAGAGCATTTAATAGGAAGTTCACGCCTCCTTCCCAACCGATGTCGCAAAACTTGCCCAGAGGTGGGGTTTGAACCATGGATCTTTATGTAGAACATGACTTATGTATAGCATTCCAAAGGCAACTCCCCGGTGGGAAATCGGCTAGCGAATAGCTAGCTGTAATCGTAACGATAAAGACAGCAATTTGGCCACGAGGATCGGCAGTTTTTTTAGTTTTTTAATGCTATTGATATTTGTAAAGATAAAGACAGCAATTTGGCTACGAAGACAGCTAGCTTCCCAGCAAACGTCAGCGTTGAATCAACGTTGAAAACCGGTCGCAAAAGATGTTGCGGAAACGTTGACAAAGTAATCGATTTTGCAAAGGTAGGTAACGTAAGAGACGTTGATTAAACGTTGTAGCGTAACGTTGAAAAAACGTTACTAAAAGACGTTACAATAATGTAGCAACTAAACGTTGAAAAAGTGTTGCATAGGTGTTGCAATTTAACGTTGAAAAAACGTTACTTGAAAAGCGTTACTGTAACGTTGTTAAAGCAGTCGATTTTGCAAGGATTTTTAACGTCGGCAGTAAAACGTCGATTTAACGTGACTCAAAGACGTCGAGTAAAGATTGAAATATAACGTTGAATCAACGCTTAAATGCGCTGGAGAAAATATCGCAAAATGTTATTAAATGTAATTAAACTTGGCTATGATATATATTGAACTGGCAAATAAAACTAAATTGTATGTTGAACTCTGCACTTGTAAAATTTTTAAAATCGATTTTTAATACAAACAGTAATATACAATGAAATATATAAAAAAAAATTTATAAAAAACATACAAATTATAGATATATAAATAAAAGTATAAACATTTTTTTAAGATTTATATGTGTGTGAATGGGTTTACAGGATATCGTTTCAATAAGCCAGGATATCATTGAGATACAGAATCTAAATCAAAAAATAAAACTTGTATCATTAGCAGTCTGATAACAAATGTTTAAAAAAAGTTATTGAATTAGTATGATCATTAATAAATTTTAAAAGTAATTATATATGAATATATATATATATATATATATATATATATATATATATATATATATATATATATATATATATATATATATATAATTACTTTTAAAAGTAATTATATTTGAATATATTTATCATAATTATATAAAAGTAATTATATATGAATTATCATCATTACCATCATCATTATCATAATTATCATCATGATCATCATGAACATCATTATCATAATTAACAGCATAAAAATGGAAAGCTTTACGATGATAATAAAAATTATGATGATGATCTTTATCATCATCATCATTATCATTACCATTAGGCTTTAGTCTTCCTCTTTTAAGCTGCTTCTCTCATATAAACAATATAGTACACTTTTATTCGATTACCTCATATTCATGAACTTTTAAAAATGATTTTTTTTGCTATCCCTTCACCACACAATTTGGATTGTATTTGGCCTTTGTTTCTTTGCTCAGCAACTTAAGGGCCAGAATCCATCCAAATATTTTAAAACAATCTTCCAAGTTCTGCAACTGATTTGTTTTTCTTGAGTATTTTTCTCTGCGCAGCTGTTTATTTGTCTCAATGTCTTCCTCACTTGATGATTGAAGGTCTGTTATTTAACTTAATCAGTTCCCAAATATGCCTTATACCTTATGAGTAGTTGGTATCAAGCTAACCCAGGACGTTTCTTTTAGAAGAAGAATCTCCTTATATATGTCTCTATATTTCTAAACTCAATTTTTTTCTGGTTAAATGACATAGCACGAATAATAGTAGACAACAAGATACAATACGGTCTAATATTTTGTTATGTTAATTTGAAACGTAATCGGTTATCAATTTTCTGTTTTTCTCGCTGTACAGAAAACATTTAGCATCATTGTCTGTTTTAGTACTACTCCTTGATCTAAAAAATCTGCTAAATCTTGACTCCTATTCTTTTGCTAATTAATTCCTACATATTCTTTCTCTCTACTTCAAGAAAATTAGACCTGCTGTTTACAAGTACATGAGAACAGTTTTTAATAAGAGAACCAGAAGAGATTCAAGTAAGTCATGTTCATCAATGAATTTAAAAACATTGAGTTTAAAAACATTGACCATCGTCTTTGAATTTTTTGAGATCAACCTTAGCTGCCTGCAAGTACCTTCTCAACCCTTTAGGTATTTCTGTTAAAAGCTTGTTTTTGAAAATATTTTTGATAAAAGTAGTCAAAATTATAATGAACATAAGTAGCTTTTTATCACTAAACTGAAACTTGTGAACTACACAGTCTTAAACATGGCTTCTTGATTTTGTAATCAATACGCTGTACATTATTCTCTCTTTTTTTTTTTTTGCAGAGTAATTTTAGCTTTTCTTACTTGCTCTCCTAGCGTCCTCCTCTTGAACACAATTTTTTTCTTTTATGATGTTCCATGCTGATTTAATTTTAAGAGTGATTTTAAATTCCACTCTTTGATTTCAATCTTTTAACAATTTTAAACTCAACTGATTTGATTTTAAGAGTACCTTTACAATTGAACGTTTCGCTATGTGACTCCACTCTTCATGCGTCTCTAGCTTTATTGCTACCTATTCATGAGTTAAACCCTTTAGCTTGAAAGTACTTCACAGAAATGAAAAATTATTTACAGCAGCTATTTCTTTCCAAATATCGATATAAATCGCATAAAATTTTGTAGTTTCATTTGTAGCTAATAATGTAAAAAAAAAACGTTGAAAAAACACGATGTATTTTTAGAAAAAAGAACACGTTATAAAAATGAACCACACATCAAGTAAAAATAGTTTTTTTAATTTTCATTTCTGTGGATTCCAGATATAGTAATAGCAAATAGTGCGGATAATTATTGATTCAAGTCAATCAATTTGAAGGTTTAAGAAAGTCAGAAGTGAGAACAGCAGTATTTTTAAGAAAGTCAGAAGTGAGAACAGCAGTATTTTTAAGAAAGTCAGAAGTGAGAACAACAGTATTTTTAAGAAAGTCAGAAGTGAGAACAGCACTATTTTTAAAAATATTTAAAAAAAAATAGAAACTAGACCTAGAAGCACTTTTTTTATTTAACTTTTTTATCTGGTAGATTTTTATATATCTAACAGTCTTGAACATTTTATATATCTTACAGTCTTGAACATTTTATATATCTAATAGTCTTGAACATTTTTTATATCTAACAGTCTTGAACATTTAGTTAGTGTGCGCTGTCGAGCATGAGCTTAAATTGCTTAGGAAATTTTATATCCACTATTAAGCCGTTTCTTTACATGATTCAAGTGATCACTTATAAATTCATTCTGAATATTTTGTGCAAGATACTGATGCTTTAAGTTTATATGTGTTACTCTTTAATCTCATAAGCTTTTATCACTTGATTATATTTGGAAAGCATCTAAGCCATCTATAAACATTCTCTTTATTCAAAAAAAACTAATATTTCTCTTGACCAGAAAATATAAGATTCTGCTTGATAGGAAACAGCACAACTTCAAGTAAACTGTGAAAAATTTTCCTAATTTTTTTCAAAGCTATATTATTGAATAAAAGATGGTTACTAATGAGTTGAGTAGAAAAATAAAAATATCTTAAATGTTTTTTTTTTTCTACTCAACTCATAAATTTATCTAAAGTATCAGCGCACTATAATATAGTGCGCTGATACTTTAGATAAATTTATGAGTTGAGTAGAAAAAAAGCGCTACACTATGCGTCGCTCTAATATTATTAGAGCGACGCATAGTGTAGCGCTGGGCTAATATTCTAAACTACTGATACTCTCATCTTTTTCATACTCAATTCACTATTTAAACATAAAATCTATATAAATAGAAAAACTTTGGTAAAAAACTAAAAACGTATTTGATTTACGGAATAAATTGTTTATAAATATCAAACCTCGGGAATTAATGATTTACTTCCAACTATAGATCGCCGTAAATATTAGTGAAATTAAAAAATAAATGTCTGATACTCAAGCTATGTAAAGCATGATACTCAAATTATGTCAGCCTGGTGCTCAAAAGACGAGCAATAAAATGCTTGTTTTGAAAATATTAATTTTACTTTATAAAAAATTTTTGTTAAAAAAATTAGCGAAAATAAACCTAAAATTGTTTTTGAAAGTTATGTAGAAAACAAGGGTTTTTAACGAAAAAGTATATACATTTTTTCATTAAAATTATAATTTTGAATGAAAATCAACAGTTTTTTTAAAACCAGCATATAGTTCTGCATCTTTTGAATCCCAGATTGACATTTCTGCAAAAAATAAAATTTCACTAATATGGACCCATCAAAATTTTTAGGTTCTTAAGGAACTTCAAAAACTCTTCTAAATACAAAATATAGTTCTGCATGGTGAGGCCGTTGCGCACTGGTTAGAGCGCTTGCTTTATAAGCAGGAGATCTAGGTTCGAAGCGAGCCATGGACATATTTTCGCGTCACGGTAGAGAAGGAAGCGTGAACTTCCTGGTTAAATGTACTTCCGCGGTGCTCTGTGACAAGACCGTAAGGTCTTCTAGGGGCACCTAAAAAACAATTAAAAAATAAATATTTATTGTTTTACTTTCCTGTAAATAATTATTAGAATAACGTTCGCGAATCAGGAATGTTTTTTCAAACTTTTTTTTTTTTGCTTTAAAAATTGCTCCACCCTACAGACCAAGTTGCTGAACATTAAAGCGAAGAATAGATTTTGATCACAAAAAATATGCCGGACATCAAAAATTTGCCGGACATCAAAAATCTGCCGGACATCAAGCTGCATTAAATTGTGTTTTCAAAAATTTAAAAGTAGTTTCTTGAGAAAATTATTTTAACGCAGGAGAAAATTGTAATGGCAAACATTTTTCAAATTGCAAATAAAGTTTCAAATAATTTTTTTTTTTTATTATTCTAAAATAGAAATTGATCTATAAAAAACGAACAGACTTAAAATGGGTTGCATTCTTCCTTCTACAAATGCAACATTTTCAATTATATAATTACGAAATGAGGAAATAATTGATGCCAGGTGTCGAAAAGTTAAAGAGTAGGATTTTAGTAAAAATGAATAATTCAGCGATTATACGCCAAATATTGACGCGGGTAGCCTTTAAAGCTGCGTAGAAAGCAGTGGAATAAATTCACCATTTGTTTTTGGATTTTTGAATAACATGTGATGGCACAGTAGTCTTGTTAGGGTGCAATGGTGGCTTTTAGAAATTACGTATCAAAAAATTTCCTTTAATTGTAGTTCAGAATTATACTAACCAAAAACTAAAATTATCAGTAGGCAATACTGTTAAGGAGATTTCAGGAATCAATAGATTTGAATAATTTCTTAAAAAGTTTTATGCCGTGTATCATATTTCTCCAAAAAATAGCGTCAATTTTCATGTGCAGATTTAGTTGATAAAAATTAATAAAATTTCAACTATTCGATGGGTGTCATTTAATTGTCATACAGTTTTCGCAGTATGGAAAAATTATGAAGCGCTTGTAAAGCATTTTCAAGAAGCAGTATATTATAATAAATTATTTGCATTTATAAGTAATTGAAGCAGACCAAATCAATAGAAACAATAAAGTTTAAAAAAAAGTTTGAAAGTTTCTTTTTAAATCAAAAACAAACCTGCTTGTTACAGGTGTTAAAGTTACAAATTCTACATTTTTTAGACTCATCACTCTTAAATGAAATAGCAGCACTATTCTATTCTGTTACTGGTTTGATAACCGTCATTTTTTAAGGTGGTTTGATAACCGTCATTTTAAATAATAAAACAGGTTGCAAAAATAATCCGATCTTATTGATCCAAATTTTTTTTATATATCAGATATATAGCAGTTGATATAGCAATTGAGAAAGGTTGCTTGCTAACAAAGACGTTGAATTAGCTTAGTTAACTTGCATGTTAGATCTAGAATATTGGCCAGCAAACATTCACGTTCACCTTATATTGAAAGAAACTGAAATAAGAAACTAATCAATAAAACTTCAATTAAATACCTTTTAGATAAAATATTTTATGAAAAGCTACTTTGTTTGGTTCACGCTCTACATGCTATCCCCAATTATGTTTATTATTGTAATTTATTCGTTGATGTTTGAGTCTATTCTGTTTAATTTTCCATTTATCATTTATACGATTTGCGCCAGTTATTTAGATAATGGCTTCTTCTTGTTTATAAAACATTTTTTTTTGTTATTTTCGGGAAATCTTTCAACATTTCTTTTAATTTTAGACTCCTAGTAGTGTTACTGTTTTGCTTATATATAATTAATTAAAAGATTAAAAAAAATATAAGTATACATTTTTTTTTTAATCAACGTTAAGCTTTTAACAAAATTTTTCTGTGTTCGCGAGGGCTACTGTGAAAATAAATAAATTAACAAAACGTGTGAAAAATAACAATAAAAAAAAAGGTACGCAAGCAAATGAATTAGCTGTTTCATGGTTATTAGGTTTTAATATATCACGAAACTTGTTTGAAAAAGCTTTTTTAATAAAACATATAACTACAAAACTTTACAAAACATTCGTATATTTTTAACTAAGTTTTTGAATTATTTGAATTATATAATAGTCAGTTGGACATACTCCAAAGGAATATGTCCAGCTTGCATACAATTTTGGCCCCTTTTTTTTTCCCCCTTAAAACACATATTTACGCTCAAGGATGCTAGAAAACAACATAAAACTACACTTTAAAATTTAAAAATAATTTTGAACTCCAAAAAGTTTATAACAAATTTATAAATGAATTTTATAAATTAAATTTAAAAACTGTTTTGTTTGATTTTTTATTAATTTATCTGTTTGTTTTTTATTCTGATTGCAATATTACTCTATGTGGTTTTTAAAAACAGCTTTATTAACGTACCCTTATTTTCAATTCAAAAATACAAAAAGTTTATTTGATTGCAGGCTATAATTTAAAGGAACAGATTTTTTATTGTTAAAAGAAGCACCTAAAAAAAACGGTTACGATTGGCAGCTTTTCACGTTGACACATCAGTTACTCTTCATCAGGCTAACGTGGAAACTGTACATGCAAATAATTTGGCATTAAATTGGTAAGTTTATAATACTTGACTGTAAGGTTTAAATTGACCAAGCAAAAGGATACAGTTGGAATTGGATTGGAGTATGAAAGACAAAAGCACGCACCACGAGTAACTAGCTACATTGCAACTTTATGGAATCATAATACCCTAGGTATTATGATTCCATTTTCTCACTAATTTGGCCTTTTCTGGCCAAATTAGTGAGAAAGACAACAAAGTGATATTCGTGAGAAAGACAATCTAGAAACTCCTCATTAAAAGCAATTTTGAAGTATTGTAAATGCCACCGAAAAAATAATAATAAATAAAATAAAAAGGCAAAATTTTTTTGCCTTAAAATTTATGAGCTTGTGACCAAGTTGAAAAAAAAAATTAAATTGAAAGAAGTTTATGTAAGTATGATGAAATAAAAATAAAAAGAAATTTAATTAAAATTTAATTTAAATAGTGCTGACTCACTGATCAAAAAATATTATCGAACCAGGCAATATTTTTTGATCATTAAAAATTTTTTAAAAAAGATTTTAATGTTGAAAATAACAGAGCTGTTTTGGTAATCTTCTTATTAAACTTTATTAGACTAAATTGAAAAAAATTAATTTAAATATAATTGAATTTTAATAATGATGAACGACTAATCGAAAAATATTGTTGAACCAGACCTTTGACCATTAGAAAGTTTTTAAAAAGACTTTAATTAGTTTTGTTATAGACTTTGACTAAATCGACTTAAACTCGACTGGTCAAAAGTCAAAATTAGTCGACTATGAAAAATCGAATAATCGATTTAATAGATTATGGACTTTAGACGAGTAAAAATCTCCAAAATCTATATGTTATCTATACAATTGCATTGTAAATATGATTGTAATGACTTTTTAATATATAGCAAGTACTTAAAACGGTCTCTAAATAATTGGGATCTGAGAATAGATTTTCCAGTTGTCGGAGCAGTCCTTATTGTTCTCATATTGTTTTGCTCCATTATTATTTAAATGATATTTTTTTTAAAAATAGAAAGCAAATATAAAGTACTTTATATTTTTATTACTATTTATCGAAAAAATTACTATTAAATACTATTTATTGTAAAAATAAATAATTCCCATCACGGTCGTTTAGACTTTAGAAATAAGTGGAAAGTTATTATACGCAAGCGCAGTAGAGTTAAAAATAATTTAGAATTTTAAAAATGGCTACGGATGTAACGTTTTTAAAAACTTATCATTGACAACGAGTAACTTGTTTAATTTTAGATAATTTAATAGGCTTTTAACTATTTTTAAAATAAAATTATTGTGAAAATAACTTGCAGCTTTACTAAGAAATGTTTTAAATAAAATACAAGTCCTCTGAATGTGAATAAAATCTACTTTCAGCTAAAGCTACTTTTACTGTTTTTGTTTATAATCTTTAAACCTTTTTTAAAAAAATTTTGAGCGTAGAAATTTTTAAATTTTTATTTATTCAGCAAGATGAACCTTTTATCTTTTTTGCATTTTTTGCTTTTATGAGGATTCAATTTTTTTTGCAGGGTTAAAATAAAATCTTAATCGTTAACTTTTTGTAACCTGTTGCTACGATACTCCTTTCTGATGTATATATATATATATATATATATATATATATATATATATATATATATATATATATATATATATATATATATATATATATATATATTTATATATATATATATATAAAATATATATATATATATATATATTTTTTTTTTTTTATTTATATTTATTTATATATAAATAAAAACACAAACAAGTTTTGAACATAAAGCATAACTTTGATAAATTATTTAATTTTTAGATATAAAGCTATATAAAGTGTGTAATATTCGTAATGCAATAGAGACAAACAGAAAAAAAAGCAACATTAGTATAATTTAAAAAATGTAAATTTATTTTATGCATCAAATAAATATCAATCAACACAAAATAAAAGATCAAAATATAATTCAAATGAAAATATAAATATCTTTTATGCATTAAAAACATTTTTCATTCTTTCAATCTTTAAGTAAAAAATATTTTAAATATACTCATATTGATTTTAACAATCTCAAGCTGAAAACATTAAAAAAAAAAATTTAAACACGAAACACAAAAAATATTTATATCGAGTTCCAAGAAAAAGTCTTTCTGCTTTAGTTTACTTTTCCCTTCTTTACAACAGGCAAGTTTCTTTGTTGAAACGCGAATATGGTTGGAATACTAAAAAAATATATACTATAATATTTGTTTGTTTTAAATCAATTTTTATCATAATTTATTAATTTTGAATCAATATGTACAAAACCAGACTGATGATTCAATCGATAGAATCAAAATGATAGCATTCAATCGATAAAATCAAAAACATAACTAATGGTATTGCTTTGATGCAGGCAATACAGTTGATTTATTTGAGGTTATTGACTAAATCAAAAGCCTGGAATAATAACATTCAAAATTTTGATCATAGATAAGTGTGCATAAATATATAATGTATGTATGCGTATATATATATATATATATATATATATATATATATATATATATATATATATATATATATATTAGGGTCTTGTGAATTGCTTCGATTCGTGAATCAAGTGTCGCTTCGATTCGAGTCGAAAAAAAAAAAAATTCAAGTTTTTTCAAATCATATTTTTGCGAATTATTTTGCGAATATTGCTGGTTTTTTTAGATTTCTAAAGCTAAAATGTAATTGAAATGGGTTTTTCAAACCGGGGGAAGAAAAAGTAATTGAAAATAGTTCTAACATCACTTTAAAACAAACGCCAAAAATATAATCAGAGCAAAAAGAATTTGTTCAAAAAAATATTTTTATCTTTTTGGAAAAAAAAACAAACTTAAACTTGGTTTTCACGAATAGCTGATTCGATTCATGATTCGATTCGCGGATCAAGAACTGCTTTGAGATTCAATTTGAAACAAAAAATGTCAATTTGCAAGGCCCTAATGTATATATATATATATATATATATATATATATATATATATATATATATATATATATATATATATATATATATATATATATATATATATATATATATATATATATATATATATATATATATATATATATATATATATATATATATATATATATGTTACCAACATATAACAATATTATGTTACTAACATATAAAAATATTATGTTACTAACATATAACCATACTATGCTCTCTTCTTTAAGAATATTGAGCACTCTTTGACAGTCTGTTCAACTCCTTCAGAAGGTTTATCAAAAAAATAGATAAGTGTTTATACTATATATATATATATATATATATATATATATATATATATATATATATATATATATATATATATATATATATATATATATATATATATATATTTAAACAATTTAAAAAATGTATTCTACAAAATAGAGTGCTCAATGTTCTTAAAAAAACAGTGCAAATTTCTGATGATTCTTGATGAAACACAGTGTAAAATGAAATAAAATTTTGTTAAGAGATTTTTTACTAATTTATTATATATATATATATATATATATATATATATATATATATATATATATATATATATATATATATATATATATATATATATATATATATATATATATATATATATATATATATATATATATAGCCACATCGGAAAAGAGCACCATAGCAACAGGTTACACAAGTTTAATGATTAAGATTTTCTTTTAACCCTGCAAAAAAAATTGAATCCTCATATAAGCAAAAAATACAAAATAGATAAAAGGTTCATCTTGCTGAATAAATTTAAATTAAAAAATTTCTACGCTCAAAAATATTTTAAAAAAGGTTTAAAAATTGTAAACAAAAAAACTAAAGTTGCTTTAGTTGAAAGTAGATATTATTCACATTCAGAGATCTTGTATTTTATTTTTAAAATTTCTTCGTACAGCTGCAAGCTATTTTTAAAATAATTTCATGAAAAAACTAGTTAAAAGCCTATTTAATTATCTAAAATTAAACAAATTACTCGTTGTCAATGATTAGTTTCTAAAATCCTGTTACCGTAGCCATTTTAAAAAACCTTCAAAAAATGTAATTTCACTGCGCATGCGTATAATAACTTTCCTCTTACAAACGACCGTGCCATACTTCGATTTATTCGACTTTTAGTTGACTTAATCGATTTAGGTATAGAGGAATTATCTTATAAATAGACGGTTGTGCCCCTCCACTTCGAAACCTGTGTGGTCGGCCATAATTCAGTCGACAGTCGAATTATTTAATAGTTGTAAAAACACTAATTAAAATGCTCTAAGAACCAGACCGAATAAATCAACTACCAACGGCAACCGAAAAAATCTTTAAAATATTGTTTTAATTCAACACTTTAAAGCTATGTTAGCGAAATTTCCTTCTTAAATTTCCTTAAAATTTTCCTTTTTTTAAAATTACAATTTTAGAATTAAAAGTATATAAATTATAAAATATAAAGTATAACGACAAATTTATTTTTATTGAAATGAAATATTTCTAGTTATAATGAATTATGAAAATTTGCAAAAAAATAAATAGTTTTTAATATTTGTACGCAATTTGTACATGGTTAACAAGTTGTTTATGAATTTTATATGTTGTATGTTATATACTTTAAGAAAATTATTGTATGATGGAAAATGCAGATGATAATAGCAAGTTTAATGTAGATTTAAACAAAAAACGTTCAGATTATCTGTCATGGGAAGACTATTTCATGGCGATTGCATTTCTTTCAGCTCAACGAAGCAAAGACCCAGTGACACAAGTTGGGGCCTGCATTGTTAACAATGAAAATAAAATTGTTGGGATTGGATATAACGGTATGCCAATTGGTTGCAGTGATGAGGTGTTACCATGGTCAAGAATTGGAGAAAGTTTTATGGAAACAAAATATGCTTATGGTACTTATCTTACAATAATATTTCTTTATTTTAACCAAAAGAATTGTTAGTAATTAACTTATTATTTATTAATATTATATGTTGTGTGAAAATTATATATTTCTTTACTTTTTATCTGTTAGTATGCCATGCTGAACTTAATGCAGTTTTGAACAAAAATTCTGCTGATGTACAAGATTGTATTATCTATACAACACTTTTTCCATGCAATGAGTGTGCTAAAATTATTCTACAGTCTAGAATTAAGGAAATAGTTTACTATTCCAATAAATACAAAGATCGTCCTGAGACTCAAGCAGCTGAGAAAATGTTTGATCTTGCTGGTATCAAGCATAGGTATATGTTTTTATATTTCTGGTATCAGGCAGATAATAATAACTATACACTTGAAAACTACATAAACATTTGAAGTTTTTCTGATTTTTTAATTTAATTTTTGTATTATTCTAAACATCTCATAAATATTTTTAACAAGTTAACGAGAAATGAATTATATGAAAGATTAAATTAATTTCTTATTTTAACAAAAAGAAAATGTTTTTATGCTATTATGGCTATGAGATCTAATGAAACTAATAAGCATTAAACCTAAAGTGTAATAAATGAGATTAAGAGTTTTATATTTCAGTTTTATATTTTAGTTACACAGAAATTTTAAGAGGAAATACTAAAACTTAACCAAAATAACTTATAAGGAAGATATCTTTTCTTTTAGATTTGTACTTTATATTATTTAAAGTGCTTAAACACATTTAAATATGGTAAAAATTGCATGGGCGGTTAGGTCAAAAAAAATAAGAACATGAGGAATAAAGCACTTAACAAGCAGTGAGTGTGCTAGTGAGCTCAATGGTTCACCTTGTCTAACAATGGCTGATAAAGATAGAAAAGGTTTTCTAACTTGATTATTTCAGTATTCAGGGTGCATGGCCTACTAGGTAAGCTTTTGATCTATCTTCAAATAAGTTCTTTAAAATTTGAAAAATGGGTTAATAAAAATTTGTATTGCAGTGCATAAGACAATTAGGAGATGAAATTATGGAACGTGAACTAAACCACTAAACAACTGAACTTATTAATATATGTAAAGAAAAACTTAAAAATAAATATAATGGAGATCTATATAAAAAATAGTTCTAAGGATCTTAAGAACACTATCTTTACAGAGATACACTTTATATTTACAGAGCTCCTAAAATCAAAATTGACTTTAGAAGCTCTGTAAATGTAAAGTGGGATGCATTTAAGGAACTGTTACCTGAAGTATCTTAAATTGGACTTTTGATTTTAATGTATTAGAGAAGAGAAGTTATATAATGAAGGTTATCCTCCAAATTGAATAAAGCATATTAACAATTAAATTAAACTAAAGGTTTAAGCAGCTGTAAAATGACAATCTTTCTTAAGTGAAACAACAGAAATAAATGAAAATAAAAGTGTTCTAAAAAAAAGAAGAAAAAAAAACAAAAACTGAACACTGCTTCTAACGTCAAAAATGTCCAGCTAAAATCGAGAATAAATTATAAATGAATTAATCAGGGAGCACATGACTCCTTATATTTTAGATTTTGATAGTAATAGTTAAATAGGTTATGAAAATTAGACCTAAAAGTTTGAATATCCAACTGGTTATGGTTCTTGAGATATTCAAGTTTCAATGCTTAATTTGAACATGGATAAAATATGGAATATGTTACAATTGGATTAAAATGTAAAATGCATGTTTTGATTGGATTAAAGTATGAAACACTTTGCAAAGAACTTCAAAGAACTGATGTTCGAGGAAAAAAACTAGACGAATAAGAGTTTTTGGAGCACTTATGAACAGTAACAGAAAAAGGATGAGACTTAATTGAATGACGAGTAAGACGAGAATAAATTTTAGTAGATGGCACAAGAGACGCTAGCTCTTTAGAGCAATGCCCATTATAGTATTTGTAGAAAATAGAAAGAGAAGCATTACGATGATGTGATAATGGGTGAAGGTTGCCTGTGAAAGCAGGTCCAACTATATTTCCAATGCGTTTTACACCTTGTCCAAAAAAGAAAGAGTATCATTAGAAGATCCGCACCAGATATGGCAACAGTATTCCATAAAGAACAGATTTAAGATTTATAGAAATAGATAATAGAACCTGGAGTAAGAAAGTGTCAAGCTTTATAAAGAGATATAATCATAGCAGATGCTATGATTATATCTCTTTATATTTTGCCACGGATTTGATATATGGTTTCCAAGAAAGATCAGAAGTAAGAATTAATCCTAGAAGATTAAGGGTAGATGATTTATCAAGTACATTACCTATCAAGTACGTTCATAAATATAGGAAGGTCTAAATTATTGCAATAACGATTGGCTGAAAAAAATTGAGTTTTATCTGAATTAAAGTTCACCAGCCACTGTGAGCCCCATGTTGTAACAAAAGTGAGATCCTTTTCAAGCTCAAATGCCCCCTCCAAGCAATCAGAGTGTTGGCTTCTTATCATGACAAGAATAAATGGTAGTATCATTTGCAAATAATGCCACCTTAGATATGAGAATATCTGGAAGATCGTTAATGTAAATTAAAAAGAGTATAGGGCCAAGGATTGAACCTTGGGGAACCCCTGAGGTTACAGAATAAGAAGAAGAGTGCTGTCCATCAAGGACATCTTTTATACTACGATTGGAAAGAAAGGATTCAATAATCTTAAAGATGTTTCCAGATATACCGTAAAAAGAAAGCTTATGGAGAAGACCAGCATGCCAAACTTTATCAAACGCTTTAGAAATGTCAAGAGCAATGGCCTTAACCTCTCCACCTTAATCTAATGCGCGATAAAACCTATAGATTATTACTGATAGCAAATCAGCCGTAGAACGAGAAGATCGAAATCCATATTGATGATCAGAAAAAAGGTCATGAGATTCGAAATGAGAGATTAAGTGTTTGTTAATTAAAGATTCAAAAACCTTGCTTATGATAGGAAGAAGACTAATGGGACAGTAGTTAGATGAATCAGATCCCTCTCCAGAATTTTTAAAAATAGGGATAACAGATGCTGCTTTCCAGCAGGCTGGAAAACAAGACTCTGATAAGCACTTGTTAAATAGTTTTGAAAGGATAGACGACAGCTCCGGAGAACACTTCTGCAAGACTATAACAGGTATGTTGTCCGGGCCCCAAGCTGCAAAAGAGTCTAAGCGGGAAATCACTTTAGATACAGAAGCTGGAGTGATACAAATGTAGAGCAATGGATCAACCTGTTTGACAACTATATCAGGTAGAACGCAACTAGTGGCATCAAGAGATGATATTGATGAAAAGTTCTTGGCAAACAATTCAGCTTTGTCTTTAGGTGAGGTGACAAATTCTGAACCATACAAAAGAGGTGGAATTACAGACTTGCTCTTATTATTGATACTATTAAAGATTCTCCAAAAGTCACGAGAGTCTAATTTTTGTGATGAAATATGAAATTTCATGATCTGAGAATAGCGGATAGATATAGAATAGAGAATAACGTCTGTTTTCTGGAGAATGGTTTTGCTGATAGATATGGAAGTAATGGTTTCGATTGGCAATTGCAGCAGCACAATGTGAGGAAAACCATGGAAAAGAGTGAGGTTTGACCTGGAATCCTCGAGAGGGAATAAAGGATTCCATGCCAGCCTGAATCCACGAAGTTATGTAAGAAGCACATTTGTCAACAGGGAGACGAAAGATTTCTACCCTGGGGCCATAACGAAAAAAATCACGGAAAGAGTCGCAGTCAGCTTTAAGGTAGTTGTAAGATGTACGATGATAGGGGGATTCTGATGGTAAAGAAGAATGAGATAATAGCTTTAGAGAGACCAAACCATGATCAGACGCACCTAACGGTGAGTGTGAAGAAACTGAGCACTGACTAGGATCAGAAACAAGTCAAAAGTCATGTAGAGAAGGTAAATGATTCAGGTTGTCTGGAAAGCGAGTTGGAAAGTTGACTATTTGAGTTAGGGATTGAGAAAGGTAAAAGTTGTGGGCCTTAATGCCTGCAGAGTCAATGACACTAGAGCCAAGCCATTCAGTGTGATGAACATTAAAGTCACCGACAACAACAATATTGGCTGATGGATAAAGAATGAGGGCTTGGTCAATATAATCAGAAATAACATCAAGAAGAGTGCAGTCTTGAGATGAGGGAGAGCGATATAGAACAAAGAGAAAGGCAATAGAGTGAAGTGGTGCTAAATGAAAGCGCATAAAAGAGTAGTCTGTGGATTCAAACCTAGTTTCCCGACAAATGGGTGAATTCTTACGAATGTAAATGCCCAGACCAAGCATGTGACTATTGGAGTCTTTACGAATTAAAGGAAGATAACCATCAACACTAAGATCACAAGATGAGACAGCTGAACTCAAATTAGTCTCACAAAGAGCAAGTAGGTCTGGTGAACTTTGCAAGAGATAAGACTCAACAGAAAAAAATTTTCTTCGAAGACCACGAATATTGGTGAATGATAGGTTTAGGGAACTTGGTGATGACTGTGGTTTTTTGTGTTTTGTAGTTTTTGTTACTTTATTCATTTTTAAATTTGCTAAAGAACTTGACTCGAAACATAGATAGTACTCAGTACACTGTTTTATAGCTCAAGCAATTGCCTCATTTCCAACAATAAACCCTAAGCCGTAACAAAGGGCTCCAATGTGGCCTTGGCAATGCACACCAAAAGTACAAAAAGGGACACCATCCATGCGCAACATGGCACTGTTAGTACTCTGATATTTTTCAGCTGTTGATGGAATCAGCCTCTCTGAGAGCTACCACAGAGTTCGAGAAACCTGACTACCAGCCGGCCTCAGAACCATAAAACTGAGTTTTAGAGCTGTACCCTCATTTGGAGATAATAGAATGAGTTGCCTAGTCATAAAAACAGAGACACAAGCAAAACCCATGAATCGAGTCAAGAAGATCCAGCGTTCAACATCCTAAACTGGAAATAATGTATTAAAAATACATCTGCGCCAGCCTAATAGATGAAGAAGGGGTGCTAGGCTGGTCAACAGGTAGAATCTGTTTACCCCTTAAATGTTATAGTTAACGCTTCTCTTGCGAGTATCTGCGTAGGGTACTCATAGGAGAAACAATAAGGAAATAAATTTGATTTTATTCTTTATATTAGTAAGCGAATAAAACAGCCAATATAATTTAAACCACTATCCTGCGGTGATGTTTTTACATTGCAGATATAAATTATATTTACAATTGGCAAGCCATCATGTAATAAATGTAACATAATTTTGGTTAATTGTTTATATTTTTATATGGAAAAACAGAAAATACTGGGGCGAGTGTTCTAAAAAAAAAAATAATAAGGTCCTCTAAAGGTAGACAGGATTTTTAGACTGGTATCCCATAAAAATTTGTAAATACGTCACTGACTATGTATGCATTTATGTACAAAATAGCAATTTCACCTACCCATTCAGCAATTCTTTGAAGGAGTGTAAAATGGTTTGGTAATATTTTTTAAAGAAATAAGTTTTTTCTTATTTTTTTGCAAATTAATTCATTATATAAATATGTTTAAATATGTTAATGAAGTTTAAACTCTTTGTTTCTTATTAGTTAATGTTGTGTTAAGATCTTATGACATAAGTTTTATTTATGAACATAAATTATGTTTACTTTTATTTGTAACCGATAAAGTGTATCTATAAATTGTTATAAACTTTACTAATAATTGTACATTGATGACGTAAAAAAAAAAAACTACATCAATAAAGCAAACAAAAGATTATTATGCTAATAAAATTCAATTTATGAATTCACATAGTCCCAGTCCAAGTTTTTTGGATTACACAAGATTTGTTAAATGGCATCAAATTATGACTTATGTTTTGTTGCTGTCATGTACAAAAAATGGTTGTGTATGTAAAATTTCTGAGATTGAATCAGTATTTTAATTAAAATAATCAAAATTTATAGAAACATTTCTATATCAGTTATTCTATATCATTTTTATTTTATATACTATTTTTTGAAATATTTGCATGTGTGTAACATGATTAACTAGTATAAAATAGAGATTAAAATGATGAACTACATAAAAAAAATCTATTTAGCAACTTGTCTTTAAGAGAGTACAATGTACAAGTAATTTTTTTTTCAGGGAGTTGATGAAAAAAATGATCTATCCCTCATTCTAATTTTGAGTCCACCACAAAATTAGTAGCCTTAATGTATAAATTTATTTTTGATCTCAAAATGACCTCAAAGTGACCTCAAAAAAGGTCACTTTGAGGTCATTTTGCTTTATTGATGTAGTTTTTTTTTTTTACGTCATCAATGTACAATTATTAGTAAAGTTTATAACAATTTATAGATACACTTTATCGGTTACAAATAAAAGTAAACATAATTTATGTTCATAAATAAAACTTATGTCATAAGATCTTAACAAAAAAAAAAAAAAAAATACAATTTAAAGTTAAGATTTTCTTACAAGTTAACAATAATTTTTTTAACAATTAATACTCAACATTTGAATAAGCTTTAAAATTGTTTTAAAACTTATTTAAGCGCTTATATTTTTTTACATAAATTTTTTTTACATTTTTTTTAAATTTTTTTTACATTTTTTTTAAATTTTTTTTACATTTTTTTACATTTTTTACATAAATTTTTACATAAAAAAATATTATACTTTTGATGTATGTATATTTTATGTTGTTAAATGTATTCAGTTTACATCTAGTTATAATTCACAAAAATAATTTGATAAAATTCAATTCAATAGTATAACAGTTTAAAATTAAAAAAAAAAATTGATATTTGACTTCATTATTTAAAATACATTATCAAAATCCAAAATATAAGGTGACATGCGCCCACTGATCAGGTGGATTACCCATTAGGCAAACTAAATATTTGCCAAGTTAAATAGAGGCCAATAATTTTAAGGGGTATGCAAGAAATAACTAAGATTAATGTGAATAAGTTTATAAGTCTAATTATATATTCTTTGGTCAGTTTGTAGTTTTTAATTTATTTTACAGGTTGTGTTTATTTATTTATTTTTCATTTTTAATTTAGGCAACATCAACCAAAGCAGAAGCAAATTGTTATTGATTTTGATCGAATAAACACATTTAAACCTACTCCTACTGGAATGAAGTTAACTGATAACTTTAGTAAAATATCTATTGATGAGAACTAAAGTTAACATTTTATGTGAATTGAACTGTGCAGGTTGTTACTAAGTGTTGGGATGGAAAAGTTGTGAGGTTATAGAATAGCAGATGGATTAGTGAAGTACTGTCATTGTGGGGGATGTTGTGTTAGATTAGCAATGGATTGCCAAGCTAAAGCAAAGATTTGGGCAAAAGGTGATGTTTGTGCAAAAGTATATATTAAAAAGAAAGAGAGAAGAAAATTATAAAAAAGAAGAAGTTAAAAAATAAAATAAAACCCAAAAATTACATTTAATATTAGGTAAATGTATAAATAAATATAAGTATATATATTTTACATGATTTATAGTAAACAATGTTTTTGCTATTTTTTAAATGTTTTTATGTTAATTTAGTTTAAGTGATATATTTTTAAATTATATGACTTTTATGTTTAATCTCTTTGATTTTTTATAAATCATAATTTGAAAAAATTTTTCAGTCCCAAACTGCATGAACATATATCTTATGAACCTGAACATATATTTTATCTTAATTTATAAAGAAAACTATGTGCAATGTGTTTATTTAATAATTGAGTATTTATTAACTTATATATATATATATATATATATATATATATATATATATATATATATATATATATATATATATATATACATATATATATATATATATATATATATATATATATATATATATATATATATATATATATATATATATATATATATGTATATATATATATATATATATATATATATATATATATATATATATATATATATATATAATTTTTTAAATAATCTAATGAATAAATGTGTAACTCTTAGTTAATTTTGATTGTTAGAGAACTTTATTTAGAATATAAAATTACATAATTATTTATACATAGCTATTCATTTTTTTATAAAAGTTTTAGCATCACAAATTAAGTAATTATTTATACTTTATATTTTGTAATGCCACTCTTTGCTCTACTAAGGCATTGGGGCATGCTTTCTATGCAGGTTTTTTCTTTGTGCTAGAAACTCGGCTGTGATGCCATCCTCTAAGAAGTTTAAACTTGTAAATAATATTCTCTTTGAAATATAATTTTAAATGAATATTGAATATGATTTGTACTAATTTTAATGCATAAATATCAATTCATAACCATTCTAATTTCTCATTATGGAGAAATATTTTTTTGTGGATCAAAGAACAGTTTCTCAAATGGTAATCAGTAATGTTGGTAAAAAAAGTTATACAACATATATATATATATATATATATATATATATATATATATATATATATATATATATATATATATATATATATATATATATATATATATATATATATTAAAATAATAATAAAATACAATTAAATTTGTAACATAACTCAGAGTTTCACGCTTTATGCGATCATTAGACGTTACAAACAACCATAACAACAACAAAAATTATATACAAAGATACAATACAGTGTTAGCTTAGATGACGTTAAAGTTGCAGATAAGAAATTTGTTTTCAAAGCGACATTTAGATATTAATTCATTTCGTTTATTTAATAGTTTTAAAGATAATGTAATGATATGGTATCATATTAACTCACACAATAAAAAAGTATTATCTAATGTTTCCAACACAATTGTTCCATTGTGTAACTATTAGCAACCTTCAGAATGTCCTTTGCAAGGTACTTGTCTTAGTAAAAATATAATTTATATCTGCAATGTAAAAACATCACCGCAGGATAGTGGTTTAAATTATATTGGTTTAACAGAGCACACCTTAAAGATCGCTGGTACAAGCATAAGAACTCCTTTCAATACGAAAGTAAGGCTAATGCCACAGAACTTTCTAAATATGTCTGGGAAATGAAAAAAAAAGGATTTTCAAATCCTATTATTACGTGGATGATTATTGATAGGGCGGAACCTTTTAAACCTGGAAGAAAGTTATGTAACCTTTGTTTAACAGAAAAATACCATATCATTACATCATCTTTGAAACTATTAAATAAACAAAATGAATTAATATCTAAATGTCGCCATGAAAACAAATTTCTTATCTGCAACTTTAACGTCATCTAAGCTAACACTGTATTGTATTTTTGTATATAATTTTTGTTGTTATTATGGTTGTTTGTAACGTCTGATGATCGCATAAAGCGTGAAACTCTGAGTTATGTTACAAATTTAATTGTATTCTATTATTATTTTAATATAATATAATATATTTGTTCTACTTTTGTATTGAGCACTGTCTACCGAAAAATTACTCTTATTACTGGTGTATATATATATATATATATATATATATATATATATATATATATATATATATATATATATATATTTGCCCATACTAAAAAAAATGAGAAGTTAGAATGGTTAATAATTGAGATTTATGCATTAAATGCATTATATATTTTATTTTATACTTGTTACAATCATATGTTTGTAACGTAAATTTTACAAGAATATATACATAACAAGTATCGTTTATTACGCAGTGAAAAAATTCTTTAGACAAGCGTTGTCTTTGAGTTTTCACACTAGCCATCCATTTATTTATTTACAACAAAAATAATTTGATAAAAAATTTGACAAAGAGCTATAAGAGTTTTTACTGGTTATAAAAAATGTTTTATATTTTCTTATTTGAATAGAATGCAGGCATTTTAAGAAATATTACAATTAAAAGTTCCACAATAAAAGTAAATAATATATTAAAGTAATTAATATAGAAAATATATAATTCATTACATGAAATAAAAATTGTTATGCAATAATTTAGAATGTAATAATTTTATTTTTTATCAGTTAAATAATTTTATATTTTATCAATATAATTTAGAGTGTAATAATTTTATATTTATCAGTTAGTTCTAACTAATCAACATTTATATCGGCATTCTTTTTTATTTATTTATAATTTTAATTTTTTTGCAACAACTGTGTCTTTTAACATAGTTATAAGAAAGATATAGTTTAGAAGCGAACAAAGGCGCATTGTTTTAACTCTTTCAAACTATTTTTTCTCGTTTCCGGACTTCCGAACCTGCACAGAGAGATTGTTGTTGTTAGCGTTTGCCTGTTATTTTATCAAGTTGTTTTGTGTTTTCATTGAAATTGCTTTTTCTTGATATATCTGGTGAAAATTGTGCAATATGTGGTTGTTCAGCTTTAAGAAGACAAAATAGACGCAATATTTTTTTTACCAGAAACAGCTGGATCCATAGAGCTTTGTTTATTATGCCACCAGAATCATCTTATTTAACTATTACCAGAAGTATATAGAAATTTGCTTTATGATGGATAATTTTTTTAATTGTTTAAATGTAAAGAACCGTTTTGAAAATATAACAAAAAGAAGCCATTTTTAAAACTTTATAAATCAGCAGATGATTTTTTTGGTTGATTGAATCACTAAAATGATAAATTGTAGAAAGTTTCAAGCACTCATTAAAACTTTCTTCTAGTTGATCTATAGATCAACTAGAAGAAAGTTTTAATGAGTGCTTGAAATTACCAATGTTTTTTCTTTACAAATTTACAAAGATTTTTAAATTCATTTAAAGAAGTTGTTTAAGTTTTACTTCAAAATAATATTCAATTAGTTCTTCCTGAAAGATTTGCAGAAAAGATATTCTATCACAGATTTTTACTACAATATCAATGCAATCAAGCTACAGTTTTCAGTTTTTCGAATTACTAGTAATGTTAAATGTAATGACAACATTCAAAATAATAGTCATTAAAAACCAACATTAAGCTCTAAAATGTTCAAATTATATATATATATATATATATATATATATATATATATATATATATATATATATATATATATATATATATATATATATATATATATATATATATATATATATATATATATATATATATATATATATATATATATATATATATATATAGATATATATATATATATATATATATATATATGTGTGTGTGTGTATATATATACATACACATATATAAACTAGTACATCTGATTTATCTGAAACTCCCATTAAATCACTTAGATTATACAACTTTAATCTTTTTTTAGAAAGACTAGTAAAGTAAGGTTCTGATAATATATGATATTGTGATAATGTATTGAGATAAGTTTTAATTCTTACATATATTACTTGAGTTTACAATAGATTTCCTTTAATGAGTGAGTTTCCTAAAATGAGTTCAAAATTTTTTTTAATTGTTCACATAAATTTTTTTTCCAGTTTTGATGTTTGAAATGTTTTTCTTTTTCTGAAAATGTTGTGTAACTTGTTTATCAACATTTCTGATTACCATTTTAGAAACTGTTCTTTGATTCACATGAAAATATTTTTCCATAATAAAACTTTTAACTTATGTAACGACAGTCAATAAAGTTATTATATTTGCACATACATCAGAGGTATTTTACATTATTTTTTCTATTTTATATTTTTTTTAAACACTCTAGCGTTTTCTTGTAACTTAAAGAGATTCTGTTTTATAGACTCTTTTATTTTTTTACTTTTTTTTATTTTTGTTGTCAAGCACAAAATTTGTTGGTCAAAAATCATTAGAATAGACGCTTTTTGCCGTATACTTTTCAAATCTCACAGTACAACATTTGAAATATTCCTTACAGATGGATCCTTTCTGTTAGAATTTTATGAATCTACAAAATAAATGTTTTTATAAGATCTGCTTTTTGAGGAAGAACTATTTATGTTCCTTAGCTCAGCAAAACACTCTACAAAAGCATACTTTACAAGATTTTGACATAAAAAGAAAAGTGTCAATTAAATAAAAAACTAAATAAATGCAAATAAATTATAAGAAATTATTTCCATTTTGAATTTATTTGACTTAAAATATATAAATATATTTTGATATTTTGTGAATAAAAGATTATAGAATATACAGACAGTACAGTCTTTTTTTAAATAAATGGTATTTTTTTTTATAATGTTTTATTTATGAACATTAAAATAAGTTTTAATACATTACACTTTTCATATTAAATTTTACAAGTTAATTATCTTGATATTGCTTTTAAAATACTTTCAACAACAACTTATTTTAAACAATAAGTTGAAAACTAAATTCTGAATTTTTTTTTTTTACTTTAAAAAAAACAACTTTAGAGTATAACATTTCAAAATTGAGTTAAAAAATTATCAGGCTTGAAAAAATTAATTTAAAATTACAATTACGCTTGGAGCATGGAAACTTTGATATTCTATAAAGTTTTTATATTATGCAAAATGCTTTTAAATAAAGTAACAAGCTGCTTCTAATGAATGTTTTCATTAGACATTTTATTAAAATTATTTATAATTTTTAACTTTTATATTTTTATATTTATTTATGTGTGTGCTATTTTTATGATAAATTTAAATTTTCCAAAAGATTTTTTTTGATTAATACAGACATCATTCTTAATAGCACTTTATACTAAATAATACAAAAAATTAATAATGTTTCGTGTTTCTGGAAAAGATGGCACTCAAGTTGATAAAGATAGTGAGAAAAAAAGAGCGGCAAGAGAACTACAGAAACAACTTTTTTTATTTGGTGGAGTTGTAATAACAATAAGAATGCGTAAGTTTATTTTTGTCTTGAGTCACTAAAATGTCAATATTTACTAGTGAAAATTTATAATTCTCGGTAACATTTTCATTGATGATCAATTGGTTTTAAATCTAAGTTTGTTTTCCGATGTTGTACTGGTTTAAGCTAAAACAACAGTGCTTTCTATGTTTTACTCAAATAGAAATATTACAATTTTAATTGTTAGATTACTTTGAGAAGTTTAAGTAGAGAATCTTTTAATTTACATTTAGTTTGACCTTACTAACAGTTTAATGGGTACAACAATGTTACGTACTTTTTTAAGAAAGTCTAATTACCTTTTATTATCATTACATTTTTTTTTTTTTTATAGTTCCTCGATTAATTTCTCTACTACATTGAAGTTTTCTGATGACGAAGAACATTAAAATTAGATTTAATATTATAAATATATTTTAACAACTTGTTATATTTTTTATTTTGTGGAATTTCATTCAATATCAATAATGCGGGGACAATTAAAGACTTTTTTTTGCTTGGGTTTTTTTGTTAATTTTGACTATATTTGGCAAGTTGATTCTAGGTCTGCAGTTAGCTTAGCATGTCAAGTTTTGTCCACTTTACCCTTTTGATAAAAATAAGTTTTTATGAAAAGCTTTTGTTCGCACCCAAGGCATAATTAAGACAGTATGATGAGAAGTATGTTTTGCTCACAATCATGCAGTTCTATAAGTATATATTTTTTATCAATATAGATTTATTTTATTTTTTACTTTTTTAGAATTTATTTTCAATGCTTAATCTTTTTTTTAATATATATATATATATATATATATATATATATATATATATATATATATATATATATATATATATATATATATATATATATATATATATATATATTAGGGTGTCTCAAAAACAAACTTTTTTTAAAATTTCAATGTGCTCTCAACTGATCCCCATTCTATAGGTCCTAAATAGCTACCAAAATCTTTTTTTTAATGACTAAAAGTGATAGATGTAAATTCTGAGTTTTACGGTTTTGTACACGTGTGTAAAAACAGCGTTATCTAGTATTTCAATTTGTTTTAATATGATGTAATAATTGGTACACAAATAATTCCCATAGGATATTATTAAAGATTAGCATCATTCCATATGAACATTGTTAGCGATTGATATAATTTCTTCTGAAAATTATTAGTTGGTATAATTCCCCCTGGATTGTTTCACAAATAACTCCATTTAGAATTTTTTTTTGAATTATTTGTGCACAAAGGAATTCTAATTTGTGCATGATGAAGTTCTTGTGTAAACGGGTATAAAAGCCATAACGGTAAACTTAGATAAAATATGTTACGAGAGGGAATAAGGACTTCATAGATTTTTGAAAAATTTAGTATAAATTTAGTTAAAAAACTGATTATTTCAAAATTCATAAAAAAAAAGGGTAGAGCAGCTAAAAAAAAGAAGATGATGGGACAGAATAAGAAAAAATGGAAAAATTCAGAGGGGTTGAGGTATATTTACCTATTGAAGTACCCATTATGAATTTACCTCAGAGACAGCTTTAATCTAATGGTGATATTATAAGATACTATCAATTTATCCTTCGCAAGTCACAGGTTAAATACAAACCTACTTCTACTAATGTTGGTTGCAAGTCAAAATCGAAATCCAAGGATCTTGTTTGTGAAAAGAAGTTTGTACAGATCCTGATAATTCTTGCTTGGTAACTAGGATTAAAATTTTTTTGGATAATACTGGGTTTGACAAGAAATTCGTGATTTCTGGGTACAATATAAAAACCAAAATCATTAAACTAAATTTAAAATGCAAGAAAGTGATTAAATTGTCTTTTCTAAACTGGAACAGCAGCCTTCAAAAGCAATCAGCAGCCTTCATAAGCAATTAAAGTTAGAGAGATTTCCTCACAGCTTTTTAACATCTATCCTATCAGCTTTTTAACATCTTGACTAAGAATTTTTAAAAAGGTATTATTGCTGATAGATTGAGAACAGATAATGCCAAGCTGGAAGATATAAAGTAAGTTCATTAAATTACTTTTTTTTAGTAGTGAGATTTTCTTTCCAATTTAAAGTAACTTAAGTAATAGCATATTATTTCCTTTAAAATATTTACATTTAACTCTTTCCATGGTTTGATCATCTTCTAAGAAAAAAGTTTAAATATGTAGAACTTGAAAGAGACTTGGAGCGGACTTCAATAACTAATCATCTTAAAAGCCAACAGCATATTCTTCATTTTGATACCAAACTGTTGGAACAAATTACCACTGGGCTTAACATTATTCAAAAAATTGAGCAACTTGCAGTCTCAGTGAGTTGCCCAGATGAGAAAACTAAAGGTCCAAGAAGAGCTCTTTATGTCAAGCTAAAGAACAAGTGGCCTGAAATCTGTGAGAAGGTTAATAAAGTGAAAAATTTATGAAAATTGGACTGGCAAAAAGATAATCTGAAGATTGGCTCTGTACTTGTACTATGCGATTTGCTAAAAACCATGCCTCATCAACACATCTTTTTCTGTCAAGATATGTTTGTTCATTGCAATTTGCTATGTTCCATGGTTTTTTGAAAAATTTTTTAGGATTTCTGGCTCCCTACAATGATTTGAAGGCTATCAATTTCAGCGTTGTAAACCATCAAATATACAAATTAGAGACCACAGAGTTACCTGAGTTGATTTACGACCTTCTCTTCAAACATTTTAAAATATCAAGTATAAAATAATGACTCAATAATAGTCTTAATACTATAGATGCTTTTAACCATCCTCAGTTGCTAGATTTTATTGCATGGATCGAAAACATATCTGTTGTAAATGATGGTGCAGCAAGAAGTATTAAGCTCATTAAAGATTTTATTTTAGCTACTAGAGATGAAGATCACCTTCAAAATGTATTTTTTGTAGTTAAAAAGTCTAGAAAAAACTTGACTAAGAGTATGACTAAAAAAGAGCTTGGGAACTGTTCAAAAAGTTGTATTTTTTGAGAAATGTTTCACCGCAATAAAATCTTAAATTTGCTAATAAATATTAGTTTTAATGTATTTTTTTTTTTGTATTTTCATTGGCTGCTCTTGCAGCCAACCTTCAACCTCTGTCACATTGTCTTAATGTTGCTTCTCTTTCTCTTTTCTACAAATACTATAATGGGCACTGCTCTAAAGAGCTAGCGTCTCTTGTGCCATCTACTAAAATTCATTCTCATGTTACTCGTCATTCAATTAAGTCTCATCCTTTTTCTGTTACTGTTCCTAAGTGCTCCAAAAACTCTTATTCGTCTAGTTTTTTTCCTCGAACATCAGTTCTTTGGAATTCGCTTCCTTCATCTTGCTTTCCTGATTCATATAACTTGCAATCTTTTAAGTCGTCTGTCAATCGTTATCTTGCTCTACAATCTTCATCTTGTCTCTTCCAGTAACTTCCAACACTAATTAGTGGTTGCCTGCAGCCTTGTTGGAAGCGAAGATAAATAAAAATATATATAAATATATTTATAAATATAAATTATCAAGTTAAATAGTAGAAAATAATTGAAAATGATTTATACGCATATAATTGTTTTGTTTTAATTTTCTAAAATTTAAAAAGTTGTGTTTAAAACAGTAAAACTCAGATTTTATATATATATATATATATATATATATGTATATATATATATATATATATATATATATATATATATATATATATATATATATATATATATATATATATATATATATATATATATATATATATATATATATATATATATATATATTGCCTCAGGCAAATTATGCATTCATATTTACAACCCTCAGAATTAGGTCGGCAAAAAAAAAATCAATACAAAAGAAATTTAAAATTATGAATGCATGTTTAGATAAAGCAGCAGGCTATTTCAGTATGACCTCACTAAGGGTTTTTTTATGGGGCAGCAACCTTTTTTTTCAATTTTGTGTTTGTAGTACAAAAGTGTTATTCTCTGCAGAATATACCAGGACAATTGCCTCATCAAGAGTAATTGTCTCTTTGAGATGCTTTAGATAACTTGATTGTGATATTGTGATAAATAAATGAGAAATATTTTTATCTAGCTTTTCACACAGAAGTTCTTTGAACTCATTTAATAGAAGCTGTGTTCAGTTCAAAATTCAAATGTTCAGTTCTATGTGTTGTTGTCCACTGTTTTAAACCCACTTACTGTTCATTTTCATCACTGTCATCACTTTTATATTGTTTTTTTGGATCATCATCATGTTGTAAAAAATTTTGCGCAGCTTGTATGTGAGTCATGAAAACCTTTTTTTTTGTGCTGCAAATCAGGCAAAAAAAATAATCATTTCAATGATTTCATGGTATTAAAGCCTGCAACACTCACCATTAATTTCACACTTTGGTGTATTGTACAAGCTCAAACAGAATGTGTGCTTTTTGGACCAGCAAGAGTGCACTATTCAGGGTAGATTGCAAAATTAGAGAATCCAATTTATCTGCATTAAGATCTATAATGTAATCCAATAAATCCAATTAATCCAATATAATGTAATCCAATATATCAATTAATCCAATATATCTGCATTAAGATCTATAATGTAACACAAAATCAATTTTTTTGACACAGATATTTTTTTTTTGCAATATAACATGACTTTAATGCTCATCATCACAGTAGAAATGTTTTTAAGTTATAAAATAGTTTTGCTGATTCAATGCTGTTCAACCACATGCTATCCTAGCTAACACAAAACATTCATTCACGTTACGAACGTTCAAGCACATTCTATGAATGTTCATAGGACGTTCTGGGACGTTTATAGGACGACTGTTTTTAGAAACTGAAATTTTATTTGCTGTTTTTTAATAGATTCTAGGCTCAATTTCAAAAATTGAAGTTGCTGTCTTCAATTTTTTGGTCTTTATTATTTTTTTTTAATTTATGTTTTCTTTTATGCATTCAACAGCTCTAAATTTCTTGCTTTAATTTAATGATGGTGTTTGATGAAACAAGATCAATTTCAGCAACATAAGTGTATCTACGTTAACAATACAAAAGGTTTGTTTTGACCATTTTAAAATCAAAAAACTATAATCAAGAGTTAAAGTTGTACTATTTTCTATACATCTTTTGAGCACCTTTGAAAATGATCAGGAACCATTTTTCATACTGTTTTCACCAAGTCAAATTGTGGATTTAATGGGGGTTACTTTGCAAAAAATTAAATTAATTGCATGTTGCAAAATTGTGGGTTGATTTTTTTTTGGTGAAATAAAAACTAAATATATATACATTTAAAAAACTGTTACAATTAATTTTGTAGTTTTTGAGAAAATTTAAAATCATCCAAACTTCAACTTACCATACTTGCTAATAATTAAGGTT
Source organism: Hydra vulgaris (assembly GCF_022113875.1). Lineage (NCBI taxonomy): Eukaryota > Metazoa > Cnidaria > Hydrozoa > Anthoathecata > Hydridae > Hydra > Hydra vulgaris. Next base: position 44,475,444 of record NC_061157.1, on the reverse strand, counting down.
GTCATATTTAAAACATGTTATATAAATGTTTGTTTCATATATCATTTTTTTTTTCTTTCCGAAAAACAAGTATTATAAACTTGATTTTACAGAGTAAAACAGAAATTTTTCTATTCTTACAAAAAATTAAACGTGACCTGAGTGTTTATTTATTGCAACTCCATTTTAAAATGTTAGAACTTTTCCGCGTTAATATCTAAAAATAAAAATAAAACTTTATTTTTTCAACTTTTTTGCTTATAAATAATTATTAAATTTAATAGCAAATAATATTTTCAATAGTTATTATTAAAATATAAAATTTATTGCATAAATAGTTGTTACCTTTATAGGATCACTTAATATTTTCTCCCAACATTTAAAAATGGAGATGGAATAAATAAGCACTCAGGTCATATAAAGTCATTAGTCAGTCTGTAGCTTAAAATAATTTTATTTATATATATTGTTGGGGATAGTGCCAATCTGCAAAACCAGTATTGGAAAATTCCATGTATTTGCACTAGATATAGCTTTACAGGGGAAGAAAAAACATATATAGGTGTTAACGTTATTAATTTATATGCTCAATATTATTATTACAATTACTAAATTTAGCCCTATTCATGTTAAATATGTTTTTTTTATTTGTAGCATAAATTTATTTTTATGTAATTGTAGCATGAATGTATTTTTTATATGATTTTATATGGTGGTAGCATAAATGTATTTTTGGTTTGAATTTTTGTAAACTGTGAATTTTTTTTCTTTTTCTTTCTTATTTTATTTATCAATTGTAAATAAATTACTTAATATTAATTTTAATACTACTTCAATAACTTTTTTTTTTTAAAGATTAGTAAAATTTTAAAGAAAAAAAAAAAGCATTTGTAATAAAAAAGGAAAATGGCACCACCAACAGGAGGTAAAACTGCTTTGTTTTTAAACAAATTTAAAATTTTTTCATAAAAAATGTCAAAACATATGGAAATTTGTTAATACCTTGTATATTCAAATACTTTAAATTAATATATAGTATATTCAAATCCCTTAAGTTAAAACCTAGTATACTCTGATAGTTTAGTTTAATACATATTATATTCAAATACTTTAAGTAAATACATAGTATATTTAAATACTTTTCAGGTACAGAACCATTTTCGAATCCAATAGCTCCAGCTAACCATAAGATGTCAGAAGAAGAATCTAGGTATTATTTCCCAGTCACTTTATTTGTATTTTATTAAACATATAAATGTTTTATATTATGTATAAATTATTAAACATATAAATGTTTTATATTATGTATATATATATATATATATATATATATATATATATATATATATATATATATATATATATATATATATATATATATATATATATATATATGATTTTGTTATTTAACAGTTTCTCTATGATTTTGCTTGTATAAATCTCTTAAAATCCAAAGCAACAGAAAAAAATATAGTATGCATGACAAGTTTCTAGACTAACTTTAGCATCATAATTTTGAATTTTTTAGACATTTATAACTCAAATGATACAGTTAAATTTACAATGATACAGTTGACATCTATCCCTCAATCATCAAAGCAAACAAAAATTTGTTACAATTACTAAAATGTCTGCTTGGAATTTTACAATAATGGATCTCTATGTGAATATGGTTCTGCCCTGAGACATTAAACAGAGGCAGCAAAATCAACCATTTTATGGTACATTAAACCAGTTTTTGAAGTCTGGAAAAGTTGAATGCAAGTATACTAAAAGAAAAAAGCCAGTCAAACTAAAAATGTTTACCCAAGCAGTAAGAGATTAAAGTTATTGAAACCCAGTCAGATCAATGAGAAAGATGTCCAAGAAACTGGATCTAAGTTACTCTACAATAGGAGCCATTGTGAAGAACAATCTAAAGGCCAGATCTGGGGGCAGGACAAAAAGACACTTGCTTACTGAGAGACAAAAAACTTGAAAAATCCAAAAAAATACTGTGTATTTTGATAAAAAAGTGTGTCCATTATAGCAATTATGGTTGAAAAGATTTTACAGTGGATTTGATCTCAAATACTCAAACTGACCAGTGCATTTCAGACAAGGTACTAGAAGAATTCGTGGAAGACATCCAGTTTAAGTTCTAGACTAAGTATCCGGCCTTGGTAATAGTTTTTGACTGGTTCTGGTTCTGGTCCTGAATCTGTAATTTAAGTAATTAAGTCTGTAATTTAAGTAGATAGGGCCCATATTGAGTAATTTGTAACTAACACAGTGTACTTTCATTTAAAAAAAAAAAAAATAAATAAAGAAATTGGACACTCCTACCCTTTTTTATTTGAGTTTTTAGAATCAGTCTGAATTTATGAATTAGTCCAGAAATTTGTCACTCATGCTGTACTTGTTTTAAAAATGATATTTATAATGATTCTATTTGTAATATAGATGCTGTGACAAGTTAAGTCACAAAACACATATATGATAATATATGCATTATGACAGCTTAAACTGCTCACTTTATATATAATAATTTACAATTTAGTTTACTACACTACTATTTATTTATAATAATTTATAATTTAAAATCCAGAATGTTTAAAAAAAAATAAAGTTATAAATTTCATAAAATTTGTAATAGAATATTCTTTCTTTGAAAGAGTTTACAGTTGAGGCATTTACCAGGCTTGTCTAAACAAGTAATGCTTGATGCTTTCTTTTTCAATTCTAAGATTGTGACCTCTTGCTGGTCTATTTGCTTCCAATGACAGTGCAAACTTGTAGTTTGCTCTATGTTGTTCAATAATTTATATTCTTGTATAAGATGCCACGCAAAAGTTTTGTCTCCAACATTAGTTGATTTCGTTTTAGATCTAGGCTAGTCATTTCTTGGAAAACAGATTTTTGAGCTTTTGATCCAGTTTGGTTGCACAATATTGGACATTTTCCAGTGTTTCAATCTCACCTTTTAAAGAAGGATTCCATATAGGGATTGCAAACTCAAGGTTTAACAAGCACTATGTACAGATCATTTCCATATTCCAGGCCTTGTTAAGAAGTATTCATATTCATTTTACATATAGCGATTTCACTTATTTTTCTCTTTTTTTTATTGATTTCGCAATCAGCTATTTACGTTAAGCAAAAGCTTTTTATCTATTGAAATATTTTAAAAAAATTTTGATGTTTATGCAGAGTTTATTTAAAAAAACATTAGATTGTAATTAATAATTTTAAAAAGCATTCTCCATCATAGATAAAAATGTGTGAAAACAACCAAAAAGTTTATTTAATTTTGTTTAAGAGAATTCTATTCTCAAATGGATATAAAATTTTTTAATTTTTTATTAATTCTTTATCATGTAAAGTTATGGCTTAAGATTTATTTAAAGTTGTTATTTTTTAATTAGAAAAAAAAAATTGTAGTAAAGCAAACAAAAGGTTAAAATGTTGTCTATAAAATAGTTTTAAGAAATAAATAAAAAAAGAAAAATAACCTTTTTTAAATACTGAATTTCGATTTCATTATAGTTACACTTTTTAAATGGTTTTTAACATGATTTAAAATTGATTTTAATTACAATACAGTATTTTAAAATATGCTGATGACACTGTTTAACCTTTAAAATATGCTAAGGACACAGTTTAACCTTTAAAATATGCTAAGGACATAGTTTAACCTTTAAAATATGCTAAGGACATAGTTTAACCTTTAAAATATGCTGAGGAAACACTTAGAAATATGCAATGAAATTTTGTTACTAGGCCTGATTCAGATGAGTGAAGGTACTCTTGATGGTTCTGAGTACATTCTGTGCTTTTGCTGCCACTGCATTGATTTGATGCCATTTTATGTCTGACAATATCAACATGCCAAGATCACACTCTACTTTTATTTTGCCAAGTTTGTAATCGACTTCATTTTTTGGTCATAGTATAGATAATCTGGGGTTTTTTTTTCCAATGTGCATAACCTTGCACTTCAGTTTGTTTAAAAACAGTTAAACTTGTGCTGTCTGCTATGGAATATTTCCTGTTATGTTACCATCTGAGCTTTAAAAATCCAAAATGTTTAAAGAAATAGAGTCTCATAAAATTTGTAATAAAATAAATAATCAATAAAATTTTCTTTCCATTTTGGTCTTTAGGATGTCAAAAGCTGCTTAATCTAATGCTGAAATGTCACAAATTTTGCTTAATGTCAAGAAATTGCTTAAATCTAATGCTGAAATGTCACAAATTTATCCATGCACAAAATATTCTTATTCTTTTTTAGCTGTAAAGTTTTTTTTTAATTCTATATTTGCTTACTTTTATACAGTTTTAGATTCTAAATTTGTTTATTTTCACATACCAGTTCTCTGATTGAATCAATCTGATTAAACCAAAAATTTTCCTTAAAGGGATCTCAAACTCCCAACACATGTTGTCTTCATATTAAAGATAATGTTAAAGAAAAAGGTTTGAACCAAGTTTTTTTGATTAAAAATAAATAATGAATGCATACCGAGAAAAACTAATGTTGTTGTTTAAGCCGAAGCTCGCCTTCTCCTTTAAATTTTATGTCACAATTTACAGACTTCGGCGATTCCTTTGAAGCGCGTATAATCCATAGAAGTGTTAGCATTTGACGTCACAGTAGACTTTTGATAAATGAAACTCTGGAAAACTTTTTATTTTGATTCATAAATTTATTCATTATTTATTTAGTAATTTATTTTCTAATTTTAACGTTTAAAAAGATATTATAAACCTCAAATATTTTATGCTCAATTGTTGCTATAAATTGTTATTGCGCTATATTTAATGTTAATAATTGATGAAATATTTATTATCTCAATCAAGATTCTGATAAAAAATTGTTTTATAATAATTACCCATATAAATTTAGTTACAACATTTTTATTTGGTTAGATGATATTTCGTCTGAATTTGCTTTGCGTGAAGTTCGGAAAGTCAAACGAAAAAAACTAGTTTGAGTAATCACGTCTAAATTTAAAACAAATTCTAAAGTTTTTTATAACATATGTAGGTAAAAAATAAATAACTAAATAAAAAGTTTAACAATAATCATTTTTTTTTTATTTATATTGCAACTGTAAATATTGAAATTTTAACTTGAACTAAATTTACTTATTATTTAGAACGACTATGCAATAAAAATAAAAAGCCCCTAAAATCATGTGATATTGTGTTGTTTATTTGATTATTGTTGTTGTTTATGTTGATTATTTTCATTAATATCTAAATAGTCCCAGATTAAACTGTTAGTTGCTTTGCTCATTGTTGATTTTTTTCTAATTTAATTTTATCTCTAACTTTAATTCTATGTTAAGAAAGAAAAGTTTTGATTTAATTGCGCGCTCTTTTTATAAAAGAATAGAACAAAAGAGAAAGAAAAGTTTTGCGTAATTAAACTTCGAACGAATAAGAGTTTCACAGAATATATATATTTTTTGCATCACTCGTTCTTTTTTTAGATTATAGAGAAAAAGTTTAATTGTAACTTTTCTTTGAATAAATGAGAATTGGAAGAGAAAATTGCTTCAAAACTTATATTTGTCAATTTTGTTAGTTTAAATATGTTTTTTAACGCGCGTTACAACATTTTAACAATTTAAAATACCATCTTGAATTATTGAGATTAATTAATGTGTTAACTATTGCATTAATTAATAATAGTTTGTATGTATTTTTGTTAAATATTAGTTATATAAAACGGGCGAAAATATACGTGCTTCATGTTTTTAATTTGATGGTTATAAAATATTGAACAGTAAACTTATAATCAAAATTTATAATGCCGACTTGTGCTGCTATTAATTGTACTTGTAATGCAAAGCCAGGATCTCACATATCCTTTCACGAGTTTTCATATATGATACTACTGTCAACTGTATTGTTTAGAGTATTCTTGTACTTTTTTTTCATAACCTTAACAGGATCTAATTGGTATGGAATTGCCGACATTTTAAAAGTTTCGTTATCAAAAATAAAATGCATAATAAAATGATATTTCCTTTTTATTCATATCCAATTCAGCAAATTTCGCTATTTGCATTCAATCAATGTAATCAAAAAATTTATATAATAAAAAAAAATTTAAATTTCATCAATTATCTCTAATTAATACTGTCAGTTAATGAAAGTAATTGTTATTACTTTTTTTTGACTGGAAAATTGCATAAAAATGCATTGCATAAAAATGACCAGAAAAATTAGAAAATAGTTCCTATTTTGCAAAATAAAAATTAGTAAGATTCAGATTATATACTACTGCGCTCTCTTACACAAAAATGAAAGACCGTATTTGTAACGTTCTATATAATGTAAAATACTCGTATGAAAATCATAACATTGGTAAATAAAGCTTTAATATTTGTTTTAATTTAAAAACAAAAGAAATATAAGTAAGATATATAAATCTAAAAATTATCAAGATATCTGTAAAAAATAAGTTGCTCCTATAAAATAAAAGTATTTTATTATTTTTACTTTTTACAAAATTTTTTTTGCGATGATGGAAAAATAATACAAATAAATTTGTTTTGCTGTATTTTAAAAAAATACTACATCGTACTTTTTGAATTTAAGTAGAAAACCGTAGCTTCGTTTAATTACACTTTTCATTTGTTAAAAGTCTACCGTGATGTCAAATACTAAAACTTTTATGAGTTATACTCGCTTCAAAGGAATCGCCAAAGTCTGTAGATTGCAAAGTATTATTTAAAGACTCCGAGTTTTTGAATAAAATGGAGAAGGCAAGCGTTGGCTAAAACAACAATATTAGTTTTTCTCAGTATGCATTCATTATTTATTTTTAATCAAAAAAACTTGGTTCAAACCTTTTTCTTTAACATTATCTTTAATATGAACACAACATGTGTTGAGAGTTTGGGATGCCTTTTACCTCTATATGGTAATGTTTTTGTATGTTGAAGTACAAGTTTATTATTAGTCATTGTAAAAACAAGTTTGTTATTAGTTATTACCATGCCAATTAAAAGTTTTAATCATCCATAACTCTACATCAATATATATTATAAAGTTCAGAAATTTAACTTTTTTTGTGTACAAATAGCATTGTTGCTGAAGACCTTTTATTTGTAGGCCCATACAAAAAAATGACTTTCACAGTAATATTAAATTATATTAATAGTAATATTAAATTATATTAAAGTAATATTTCAAAGTAATATTAATAATAATTAAAACTTATATGTATTGAAATATATTACTTAACTAAAATTAGCTAAGAAAATTTAAAATATTATTGTATTTAAAGTCAAAAGTTGTGTGACATAATTTATATAGGACCTCGTATGAAGACATCAAACACGTACATTAGACATTTTCAATTTTTATTCTTTAGTATTCGAAAAGAAAATTTTGAAATAATTTTAAAAGAAAAAAAGCTGTTAAAAAAGTAACGCAGTAACTTTTACTCTGAGTACATTTTTAATGAGCTACTTTTTACTTTTACTTGAATAAATTTTTGGACTGGTAATGTTTTCTTGTAATTGAAAAAAAATTTCATTTAAGTAACAGTACTTTTACTTGGTTACAAAATTACTTTTACTTGGTTACAAAATTACTTTTTCCACCTCTGGTGAAAAGGAACTAATATGGTCTATTTTATATAGACTACTTTTAAAGCTCAAATATATATTAATTATTTTTAAAGATTTTTTAAAATATATAGTAATCTTTAAAAATAATATATTAATTATTTTTAAAGATTTTTTAAAAGATATTCATAAGAGATTATGTTTAAAAATATAAGGATATACGTGCTTTATAACCATTATTTATAAAAAGCATGGAATACATTCTTGTATAATTTATGTATGCTAGGTTATTTTTTATAGGTTAACAAATGCTGATTTTCGATCTTTGCTAATGACACCTCGTGCAACTCCTTCTGTTGCTCCACCAAAACTACGACTTGGGTATTGTTGTCTATTTCTTTTGTTATATTATTTTCTTTACATGTATATAACCACCTTCCCAAGACCAAATAGGGTACTACAGTCAAGCAGGCTGATTGTTTATTTTAAATATCAGGACTTGAGTTAATTTAAAAGAGTTTAATCTCAAAACATGCTCCCTCCCTTTTTTTTATAATGGCTGGTTGTTAAAACCAATTCTTTTTTGCTATACAGCTATATATATATATATATATATATATATATATATATATATGTGTGTGTGTATATATATATATATATATATATATATATATATATATATATATATATATATATATATATATATATATATATATATATATATATATACAGGCCTTGCGATGAATAAGAACTGCGCGACGCATAAGTGCGACGTGATTTTTGACGTCATTAAATTCTTTTATTTGCTTTTCATATTTATCGACATTAACTGCACCAATTTACTTAATTACGACAAAACTACTTTAAATCGTTTATGTAGAAATGTTATTATTTAAAAATGTTTTGGAATGTTTCGTTTTTTAAAATGTAAAAACATTTGTTTATTTTCTTGACGTTTGTCACGTTTTGTCTATACTAAACGAATAAAAAACATTACAACTTAAATTTAAAAAAGATTATAAAATATGCTAATATTTGATTTTTTTTTCTTAAATATGTAATTTAAAGTTTTTCAAATAATTATTTTTTCTTTTTAAAAAGTCAGCGAGTAATAAACTGGAAATTTTAATATTGTACGATTAAAAACTGTGCAATAGCTAATATTTTTACAAGCGATTTTATATAAGATTTATTTACTTATTTTTATTTATTTTCATAAAGTGGTTGGATAAGCACAATCACTCGTATTAATAAAAAACTTAAACGAACGTTTTGAATAGATTTTTAATGTTAACAAGGAATTTTATTTCTAGCAAAATAAAATAAAATGTTTGAATAAAAATCTTATAGATATAAAAGAAATATTTCAGCGAAAAAATTATTCTTAAAAATTATTATTAAAAATTATTCGAAAAACTATTGAAGTTTTATTTTTCAGCAGCTGTTCTTGAGCACGCTTCGTTGAGTTACGGTAACTTTTAACATAAAAGCGATCGTTATTATTTAAGTAATTTTTTTGAGTTACTTTTTACAAAAATTTTAATAACTGTACTTTTTTATTGAATCAAGTAGAATACGTTTTAATATAAATCCTTTTTTTTTTTTTTTTTATTTGCGCTCACTAATTTTTAAAATGTTTCCTTGAAATTACTCTTAAATACTTTAAATACGTCTAACAGTTAATAAATATTTTTAAATCTATGGAATAATTTTAAAACCTAACAAACCCCCGTAAAATAATTATTTAAGTTTAAAATCTAAAACTAAAAGAAAGTATTTTTGTTCAATTTTGCTTTTGCTGAATAATTTTATTAAAATGTTAGCTTAAAAGATTTAAACTTTTTTTTTAATCTGAATTTTTTTTGCTTGTAAATAATGAGCATATTTAATTTTTTTTAATTCAAACTTTTATTTCAACTGCGTGCGGTTTTTAAAATACTTTATTAAATGTTAAAATAATCGTAAATTACTTCATTAAAATTCCGCTCAAAAATATCTTTAAATATACTCAAACAAAAAAATTTTTGCTCGACGCAAATAGCCCTAGCTACACGCAAAATCGCTTTTGGACAACGTAAAGTTCACATCGCCCGACGCTTTATCGCAAGGCCTGATATATATATATATATATTTTTGTGAAGATTTTTAAAATGTGTGTTTTACTATAATTTGATTAAAATTGTAAAAAAAACGATGGAATTTTCGAAGAAAAAAAAAACACCTTATAATTTCACTTTTTTAATTTTTTATTTTGCCAAGTTTAACCAACTAAAAAAAGTCAAACTTCACAAATTAATTGAAATACACACAATAAAATGTGATCAAAATCAAATTCTCTAAAAGTTGAAATTTATCATATTATTCAAAACTTTCATTTAACTTTTATTTAGGTTTCATTTAACATTTTTTCCAATAAATAATAAAGAAAAAAAATTATTTTGCTTTAATTAGAACTTAAATTTGAATAAAACTTATAACAGAATATTTTTGTTTTTGTTTCACATTTTTAATGTGTTTTAATAGAATATTTCTACATTTTAAATAGGTTTTCAAAAATTATAAATATAGCAAAAAATTTACAAAAAAAATATAATCTTTTTTGTATTAAAAAGCAGTAAATGAACTTTTAAATTTAAGTTTAATAGTTCAGAAAACTATTAAAATTGACAGGTCTGCACAAGATTTATTTAGAAACTGACTTTTCAATCTTTAGTTTACTGAACTATTAAATTTAAATTAAAAAGTTTATTTTACATTTTTTCATACAAAAAATATATATATATTTTTTAGCAAATGTTTTTGCTATATTTTGTTTTGTACTTTTTTAGTCTTTACAATGAGTTACAGTATTTAACAATGCGAATTATTGTTATGCAACATTGTTATTGTAATGTAGCATTGCTTAGTAGCAAGTAACATTGGTGCAATATTGGTACAATATTTATCTCAATGTTAGCCAAATCATTTAGACAAAATTGAGATTTATCTGCTAAATGTAGATAACAATATTGCCATATAAAATGTCCATATTTTGATGTATATATATAGCAAATTGTAGCTTATATATTGTCGTAAAAGATTTACAATAATATATAAACTGCAATATAATGCCAACAGATTTTTTTATCATATTCAATAAAAAAACATGATGTAACAAATGATGTAACAAATAAAAATGTGGACAATTTAAATGATGATGTAACAAATAAAATTGTGGACAATTTGCTTGGTGAAGTGGTCAAGTGAAAGAAAAGAATATACTAAGTATATTATAATAAGTAAAGTATTTTGCAATTTAAAAAAATGTTAAGTTATGTCATAAAAAATTTTTAGGTTTTTAAAATTTCTTTCTTGCTATTTCTAGATTTGGTTGTGTGTATTTTGATCACATTTGATTGTATTTATCTTCTAAATTTTTTCCTTGCTACTATAATTTTAATAGTCACTGTAGTTTCCAATCAGTTTACTTTTTTATTTTAGTTTTAAGATAACATTAAAATTTTAAACACAACATGAAAGCTAGAGTTTTTATGTTGTCTTCAAAAAATCTATGTTAATAAAGATTTAAAGAATTTCTGAAAATGGTTTTTATATTTAAAATATCTCACAAAACTTTTTTTATTATTTAAATATTTTGCAACACTGTGATTTATATATGTTTAACTTTTGAATGTAAGTGTCCCAAAAGAATTCGCTGATGCAGATGATGCCTATGCCAAACGAAGAAAGAAAAAACTTTATTACGCTAAACTAAAAAAACAAGAAGAAGAAAGAGAAAAAGAGCTTAATGCAAAATATAGAAACAGGGTGATGTTATTATTAAATAATGGAACATTTTTAATTAGAAACATTAAGTCTTTATAAAATAATAGCAATAGTAAGAAATAAAATGTTTAAAAAAATAAAATCAAAACTTTATTTTTCAGGCTCTTGAAAGACGCGAAGGCAAAAATGCAGATTATCAGCATAATGATGCACCTGATCTTGCTAAAACAGCGGAATATCGTGCTGTAGCTCCTACTGCAGATCAAGTGTATGTTATTTTTAAAATTTAGATATTCCGATTAGGTATTAATAGTACTACACTAACATTTTTTTAAACATTTGATAATGAATTACATAATTTAATATCCTTTGGAATCTATCTTTTAATTTTGAAAAATGCTTTTTTGTTTCTGAAATAATTATTGTCTAAGTCTTAGAAGAAAAAGTTTATTGTGTACAGTAAATGTGTTTTGTCATTTTTTAAAGAACATCTGCAGCAGAACGACGTCGTTTAGCTATCCAAGAAAGTAAGTTTTTAGGAGGTGATATGGAGCACACACATTTGGTGAAAGGTCTTGATTTTGCACTCTTACAGAAGGTATAAGAAAAAAAAGTTTTTAAAAATAAATGCAAATGAAAAAGGAAAATTGAAAAAAAATGTTTGTTCTTGTTAATGGATTTATATGCTCTATTTAAACTAATGATTTGTATGCTCTATTTAAACTAATTTATATGCTTTATTTAAACTAATGATTTGCTAAGGTTCGTAGTGAAATAGCATCACTTGAAACTATGCAACCAAAAGAGATTGAAGAAGCTCATGAAGCCGCTAATAAAAAGTACTTTTTAGCACTTAATAGACTGTTTTTACACTTATTTTTGTCCATTAACACATTGTATTTTATTTTATGATAATTGTTTAGAACAGAAGATGCAACTCAAGGTATCGAGTTTCAAAGTATAACAGGTAAAAAAAAAAACTATCAGTAATGGCATGTTACATCATAATTTTACTAAATAATTTACTAATTTATGATTTTTTTGCATTTAATTATTTGATTTATTTAAGCTGTTATTTTTAGGACGAAAAATTCACAAAGCAGCTTTAAGCAATAAGCCACCTGCAAGAAATGAACTATTTCTTCCGAAGAGAATGGTAAAATATTTGTATTTATATAGAGTATTGCATTCAGCCATGTTTTATTATAGTTCAACAAACTGGCAGATCATATTGCACTTTTTGTTGTCGTTGTTTATGAGTATGCTTTTGTTTTCTTTTTAAAAATAAAGTTTTAGTATTTGGGTTTTAACCCAAATACTAAAACTTTATTAGGAATTTGGGAATTGTTTCTTGGCTTAAACATAGTTCTCACTTTTTTTCTTATTTATTTTGTTAGATACATTGTATACTTAAATAAGATTAAATGTCAGCAATTAATTTAGGCATATGTGTTTAATTTGGATGATGAGTTAGATGATTCTGACATTCCAACAACATATATACGAAGTAAAGCAGATTGTCCAGCTGTTGAGGTTGTTTTTTTGTTTGTTTTGATTTTCGATTGAATCAATGATACCTAAATATTTAAAAATGTTTTGCCTCATATGATTTTGCGTAGCAAATAACATTGTTTTCTTTATCATACATGGTTACACATATTTGTATTATTTTTTTTCTTTTCTTTTACATTTACATGAAATTTTACTTTTCTACTTTTTTTTTTTTAATTTAGAATCAAGCAACACTTACAACAAATGACATTGTGATCAATAAATTGACACAAATATTGTCATATTTGCGTCATGGAATGCGTGCCAGCAAAAAATTTAAGAAAAGAGAAAAAGAGTTAATAAGAGGTTAAAAGATTTTAATTTTTATTCTTGATAAATTTATAGTTATTATTCTTTATAGTTATAATTATTCTTTATAGTTTTTTTTTTTTTTTTTTTTTGCGTTTAATGCATTACTACAGAAGTAGAATTTCTTAAAATCAGGTGTTTTGATGTCCGCAGTATTTTGTTTTTGGATTTTTCCACTATTTTATTTAACTCAAGAAGAGGTTCAGTAATATATTCTCAAACATTTATAAAATGCTCAACCATATTCTTTCTTGCCCAAGTTTGATCTTTTCTTGCAAAATATGATTTTTATCTGTAGTTTTTCTTAAAAAATCAGACAATTTTATGTGTTTTTGATGCTTCTTTGAATTTATAATATTTTCAAATTCAACTTTTAACGGACTAACATAGTTAGCTTCATTTTTATCTTTAAAACAGTATTCTCCATCACTATCAATATCAAATCCAAGACTTTTTCTTTAGCATAATGTAAACTTATAATGACATTACGTTTCATCTGAATGCTGATCCAATTGTTTATATACTGAATTTATATTTCTTTCCAGCTTTTCAATTAATACTGTACTTAATTTTTTTCTTCATAACTTTTATGAATAATTCCCATGACATCGGATTCATTTTTTGGCAGATGTTTGGTACATTTGGGTACTGACTCTCTTATAAAATTAGATCTTGTAATTGCTCTTATAGAAATACTATTGATAACAGCTAGTTTAGTCACAATTTCTTGTTGGCTACAACGTGTCATGAAATCAAAATTGATTTTTATTTTTTCATCACTAGCTCACTATCATTGCCATCTTCATGGCTTGACTTAATTCCATGAATCATTTTAAAGTAGTTTGTCATTGCACCAGAACAACCATTGCTGTTCCAAATCTTTGTTTTGCGTATTTTACATTCTGCTTTTACATTAGAAGTTTGTTTAAATGTATCCATATTTTTGATGTTTTTTG
>NC_061157.1:44453822-44456322 GCF_022113875.1 Hydra vulgaris | reverse complement strand
TAAAAGAATCTTATAGTATTGCATGGTCTCGAATCGAGACTAAATAAAACAAAACAAAAAAAAATTAAAATGTGAGTTATTGAATTTTTTATTAACAAATCAAAAGTACAATTGCTTTTTAGAGATTTAGTTATTGTTTTTTAACAATCTACAATACTTTAACATTGTCTATTTGTTGTTTTTTCCTTTGCTGTACTTTTAGGATTTTCTTCTATTAATATTTTAATAATTTTGGGGGCATTTACTGTAAATTTTACATCTAAACAATGTCAAATGAGTTAAATAATTTCAAAAATATAATTACCAAAAAAAGACCCTTTGATTGGCGTAAATTTAATTTTTTTGTTTTTTACATTTAGTTAGTAGGTATCTATATATGAAACAAAAAAATTCAGAGTGGGCAGACATACAACCTGGCGATCAATTTAGCACACCGTGCTTTGAGCGATATATAAATTCTCCCTAAAAATCAGTCGATTTATGAACTATTGCTCCACCAAATAAATTAAATTTTTTAAAATCGTAATAGTTAATAAACAATAATAGTTGTAACGTAAAAACTAAAAAAATAAACTGCAATTTTAATTAACAGAAACTAAAAAAATTAAGCCCTTCAGAAAAGTTTGAACCTAGATCTCCGGACTCACTAGCCATAACTTTATCTGTTAGGCCACGCAAACTTCTACGATATAGAGTTAAGTTGTTATATATAAAACTAATTCTGCCTGTAATGAATCTCAGGATTATTTCCCAGCATTGTGAAGATTAGTTTTTTTTAATAACTAAAGTATACTTATGTTTAATTGTTTAACACTAAAGTTTAGTTGTTAAATGTTGAATGCAGAACGAAAGACCAGGCGAAAATTATGATACAATGAGAGATTTAACAAAAGTAACGATACCAGATAAAAAAATAAAATATGGATGCGATATCACACAATTAATTAAATTTGAATAACTGTAATGACTGTTACAAAATCAATTCCCTTTGAACAATCATTTCTCATACTCTTTTAGAATAATCATTAACGATTGCATCTCAAGAATTTTTCTATGGAGAATTGTACAAAAACTCTCTTTAATGATAGTTTCAATTCTTTAATGATTGTTACATTTAATTATATTTATTTATTTTTATTTATTTGAGTTTTCATGCTATATTTTTCTATACAATGTTCATATATCCAAAGATATTGTTGGCTTAGCACAGGAACAGCCACAAATAGTCATTAAGACTAATCCAAAGTAGCGTCCGTTATTGACCAACATTTTTGCGTACCGAAGTACTACTCAAGCGCTGAGTTGGCGGTGGCAGGATTTGAACTCGTATCGTTCAACAGTCCGGGTTTTAACTTTTCCTTTAATGCTCTAACCATCTGAGCTATCATTTATCAATTATCAACAATCATTTCTAATACTCGTTTAGAATAATCGTTTAAGATTGCATCACAAGCAATTCCCTTAGAATTATATGAAAAACTCTCTTTAATGATTGCAAAACTATTCCCTTTAATTAATTTTAATTCCAATTAATTCCGCACAAATTTTTGCCTGAATGGAATAAAAATTCAACAGAGTCGGAATAACGATAAGAGAAACTGAACACAGCAGGGACGGATCCAGGTCATTGTTCTAGGGGGGCAGTCCAACCAAAAAAAAAATACAAAAACTAAGATTTACGTTTTTTTTTTTTAAATAAAACAACTGTTTCATTTGATCATATAGAATGATTTTAGAAAAGTTATAAAATAGTTTGCTAATAAATATATTGAATGTTTATATAAATACTTTTTTTTGAAGAAAAAATAATAAAATGTTGAATTACAATTTTTTATATTTTTTTAATTTTATCAAAAATATTTTGAAGTTTTTTTCCCAGGTAGGGGGGGGGGAGGTTAGTACCCTCTTTCCTTTTTGTCTGCCCCTTACACACTGTTTAACATAATTTAATTATTTGTAATAATTTAATATAGAAATAAATGTTAAACAAAATCTTTTTCTTCCTTTAAATCACGATAGAAAAAATTGAAAAAATTTTCTCATCCTTTATACTGTACAAAACAATACCAACATAAGCGATAACTTTTGATACTAGTATGCGTGATCTCGATTTTGATACTGTAAGGTATTGCATCGAGACCAAACAATACCAACATAACCGATACTTTTGATACCAGTATCACGTGATCTCGATGTTGATACTGTAAAGTATTGCATCGAGACCAAATGATACCAATATTAACGATATTTTTGATACTAGTATCACGAGATTTTGATACCGATACTGTTTGGTATCGCACCAATACCAGATGATAAATCAAGACTCGAGACCGATTATCTAGTGTCTAATATTATATTGATATATGCACATGTACATAGGTATGTATATACTAAGTATTATATAGATATATGCGCATGTACATAGATATTTATATACTGTAACAGTCAAAATAATATGTTTGTTTGTATATAGTCTGCTTCAATAAATGAACCATCTGCA
>NC_061157.1:44418822-44451322 GCF_022113875.1 Hydra vulgaris | reverse complement strand
GATATATTACATGAACCGATTAGCAAAAACATCTGTGGTCATTTGCAAACTGCAAGCAAACGCTATTTAAAAAAAATTTAATTCCAAAAAAAAAGATTGCCTCACATGAATAATGCAAAACAGTTAAATAACAATGTTCCTGGATTTTCCGGGATTTTCATAGAAAATAATTTCCAGGGTTTTCACAAATTCAAAAACTCATCTATGTTAAATAAAAAGTTGCAAAAATACTCTAAGGTCAGTGTAGTTGCTTATTAGGAAATTCTTCATTAGTTATGCAAAATACTTTCTGACTTAGGAGTTTATTATTATATCTCAGATAAGTATAGTTATAAAGAAAGTAAAAATGCTTTTTTTATTATTATTTTTAACAAGTTAGAAACTTGTTAAAAATAATAATAATTGTTTAATCAATATTGTTAAAAATTTATTTTAAATACTTATGATTTTTTATTTTTAGCTCATTGCCAAACGAAAAGGTGGAGATGGCGGACCGTAAGTTTTTATAAATTTAATATTCTTATTCATTTACATGGAAAAGCTTTTTAATTTTTTTTTTCGTTTCTTAAGTCCTAGAGACCCTAAGGCCACTATTATCAAGGAAGTTACTAATTATTTTTTTCTGTTGTTATACCTCAAATCTGTTTTTTGTTTTTGTTGTTGTACCCAATATATATATACCCAATAATTATAATATATATATAACCAATAATTTCTGTTGTTATACCCAAAGCGTAGAGAATCAAGTTAAGCAGTAGCTTTCAGGGAAGTGGTAGGTTTAAACGTATTTTCGTATTTCTTTCTTGCAAAGCAAGCGTTTTATCACTACACAAGGCCTTGTGATGAACAAAAAATGCTTAACGCATTCAAATTACAAAATTTTTTTACGGAATTTTTGACATCATAAAATTCTTTTTATTATGTAATGATATCAAATGTTCTTCAAATGTTTACTTAGCTTCTGATTTTTTTGAATATAAAATTATTTAATTTTTTGAGATCTAACACATAAATGTTTGTTTATAACTAAATGAATAAAAAAGATTTTGCTTTATTTCTTGAATACATATTAACAGTTTTGCAAATAATAAATAAAAAAATTATATTTTATTTTTAAAAAATAAGCAAGTAATAAACTAAAAACTTTCATTGTTACAACAATAAAAACTAAAAACTTTAACTATTACAAGAATAATGGAGTTACAGTTAATTTTTTTACCAGCTATTTTATGTAAAATGCGTTATTAACACTTGTATTTTATGGTTGTGAAAAAAATCTTCTTGACATATTGCCATCATTGGTATTCCCGAACCCTGCTTTAGGTATATTTAATAGAAGCCTTAATTCTTTATTGGAGGATGTTTGTATTTTCTTATTTTCACACCTTACTATCTACCATTGATGTAGATGTGCGTTTTGGTTACTTTTGTTAATTCTTTATCAAGAAATATTTTTTTTTAGCTTGTTGTACAAAAGAGTAGCAAGGATAGACATTTCTGTCTTTGCTTTGAATAAGTTCCCACTGTTTTCTGGTAATATCGCTTTCTATAGTACCAGTGCCTCTTGAGGTGTTAATTTCTTGATTGTTACTTTTTTAAAGCAGAATTAAATACTTTTTGTTAAATCTTTACTCTGGCATGATGGTAATTTCCTTAATCATTTTTGCAAGATCAGCATTAAAAGAAGTGTGCTGACTCACACTGGCTGCATACATCATCAACAGATGCCTGCTTGCGAAGGTCCTTAGTTTTTTAAATTTACTGCAATCACTAAGCTTTATAAATGATTTTGATGATTGTCCGGATTTCTGTCAAACATTTACTGACCAATAAGGTAGTTCAATGTTGATTTGAGCCATTGTTCATTATTTTTTATGAATCTTTTGCGTTAATGACTTGCAACTGTCCATGTTTTCTTAAAATCGCTCTTAAAAATCTTTGAAATGCTTGTTATGGGACTTTTTTGATCTTCTGGATATTTCATATCCTTGATAAGTTATTCTTCCAAAAGCAAAAACTTTTTTGTATGAGTAATATAAAATGATGAAAAATCTTTTATCATTTCATATAACTCTCTTCATATAAACACCTTGTTGATTACAGACGAATCCCTAAGAATAATATACCAATAAATACAAAATTGGTTGATGTTGTCGTAAATGATCTACAAATAAATTCTTTTTATTTGTTTAAATTTTATAATTTAATATAATATCTTTTTAAGATTTATTTACGTAGTTTGGTTAAGTTATGTACAAAAATGTTTGAAAATTGGACAACAAGTATTTATTTAATAGCTGTTTCAAGACTACAAGATTGTATTACACAAAGGTTTGCACACTATTTTCGAAGTGTTAAAAGGAAAAATGGTGGGCGTTGGCAGATAATTTTACAAAAGTAGCTGATTTTTAACAGCCTATAGCTATTGCTTGTAAAAGATTTATAACTCATCAAGAACATATTTGATAACAAAACCATTATAGTTTTATGTTAAAATTAAAACTTTAACACACCTTCATAAAAACGTTTTATGTTATGCACAGTAACAACAGAAATATGATACAATTATGCTTAAAAATATAGTGCATACATTCCTCTGTCATAATTAGAAATTTAATTTTTCAAAACTGAACAATATGATAACAATACCTTGAATGTCACAAATTTTCAAACTTTTTTTTCTCATAAAAATTCAGTCTTCAACACCACGTTCTGGGCAAAAGAAAAGAGTAAAGGGAATTTTTTATTACGTAATCTAATGAAGCACTTATCTAGCATAAAATTAATCTTTTTAGAGGTTTTGTTGAACAAGTACTCCACTGTGCAATGGTGTACAGTTTTTAAAGCGATAACTTCTTCATTAAAATATCGTTAAAATAAACGTTAATTACTTCATAAAAATACCGCCTTAAAATATCTATAGAGTTATTTTAATATTATCAGATAAAAAAGTTTCATCCCTTGCTCTCTGTATCATTGGTTTGTTTCATCCCTTGCTCAAAGATGATTTTTTAGCAGTTTTTGAATTTTTTAAGGAGTTTTCACTAATTTGTTTGTATCACTCTTTTTGGATCATTTCCATTTTTGGCATTAGATCAATTGTTCAGATTTGAACAAAAGTAGTTGATCTCAGTTTATCTGTCTTTGTTTTTTTCAACAGTATCAGTTACTTGCAATTTTTTTAGTAACTGGCACATGTTAGACTTAAACTATAAATTTTTTTTTTTCTTTTTGTTAATAATTCTTCATAAACAAAAAAACTTCTGTTGGTTCTACAGGTGTTTCTTCGGTAAATCTGCTCTCAGTTTTTTTACAAAATAAGAAACACCAATATTGGTGATCATAGATCACTTCCTGAAATACAAAACATAGCATTATTAGTTCTGTTTATTCTTATGAAGTCACTAAACCAACATTTTTTTATTTTTTTATTTTTTATTTAACTAAGCAAAGATTTAGTTGTCTTTGATGTAATTCAATAGCCTGATTACCTGAATTTACCTAATTTAATTTAACTTTATAACACTGATTAACATAATCTCTAAAGTTATGGCAAAAGTTATGAAGGCCATGTTGTCTGTCTGCTTAATTTTGTATAGAAAAATTGTTTTGTTTTTTAATTTAAAAATTAGTTTAACTAAATAAATTTTTAAAGTGCATATATATATATATATATATATATATATATATATATATATATATATATATATATATATATATATATATATATATATTTTTAACATCATGATTTTTAGAGTTGTTATTATTTATTATTAACATCTTTATTATTAGGTGTTTACGCATCATTAGTAATTACTATTTGTAAACATTCTTGAATTGTAAAATCAAGTAATTCATATATATAAAATATATTGATTGATTGATTCATCAGCCATATATATATATATATATATATATATATATATATATATATATATATATATATATATATATATATATATATATATATATATATATATATATATATATATATATATATATATATATATATATATATATATATATATATATATATATACATATATGTATATATATATATGTATATATATATATGTATATATATATATATATATATATATATATATATATATATATATATATATATATATATATATATATAATATATATATTAATCAAGAAAACCCATTAAAAATACAAAATACAAAAGCAACAATAGAATGGGTTCTGACGTCAAAACAAAACAAAAAGTAACTTAGAAACTGGATTGATCACCGGTATCGAAATTTCCCAGAAGGAATTTGTTTCTATGCCTGCACTTAGATATTATTTCACTTCTTTTATTTAATAAGTTTGGATTTCTAGAGAATAGAATTTCATATTTCTCATTTAAGCATAAATTACAAAACCTTTTCGTAGGTTTATAAACATTGGACTGTTTAATTATTTTCCATTTAACTATAGGATTAAAATTAGCTTTCTTTAATTTCCAAAAATTTGATAACTCAGTGTCATTTGACAGAAAAAAACACATACTAAAACTTTTTAGTCCCTGTGTAATAAGATATAGGTTAAAAGTTCAAAAAATTCTCGACCAAGAGGTAATCCACTTTTTAAAGTGATAGCCCTTTGTTGCGTGTTCCAAAAAACAACATTTTTGAAAATAATTTGCTCCCACCCCCTAAATATGTTTTTATCTAATACAAAAACACTAGGTTTAAATTTTTTTTGAATAAAAATATTTTAAGGGGTCCCTCAAGACCCTCGAATATTTAATGGGTTCCTAATATTTTTAAAATAAAAGTTTTTAAAAAAATATGTCAACCTAGTACTCAAATTAAGCAAAATTACATAAAAATTTCAAAAATAATATTCATTTTGAAAAAAAAATTGTTATTGTTGGTTTTATTACATAAAAAATTGCGTTTTTTAACAAAAAAGTAGAAAAAAGCATTTTTTATGTTTTTTTATGATGATTTTGTTAAGTTAAAATTTTTTCGAAATGAATATTTTAAAATTTTTATATAATTTTGTTTCATTTGAGTACCAGGTTGACATTTTTGAATAGCTTTTATTTTGAAAATATTAATTACCTATTAAATATTCAAAGGTCGTGGGGGACCTCCTAAAATATTTTTTATTCAAAAAAAATGTAAACCTAGTGTTTTTGTATTGGATAGAACACATTTAGGAGGTGGGTTTTCTCAAAAAAGTTTTAAGAGCTAATCTACCCTCTCATCAAGTACCATTTTGAATAACTTGAAAACTATTGGATCATATGACGATGAGAAACATTGAAAAATAATCCTTAGAAACGACCATAAACAACGCTACCGACACAGCAATTAAACTTGGAACAATTACAACAGATACGTTTGACAAACTCTACAGGATCAAAACAGCCAGTATGATCAAAGCTGCATTGAGAATAGTCGTAATTAAAATGAAGCAACAGCATGACAACAGCATCAAAACCTTACGTGAGCAAATCGACGCTTTGGCAAACAGACCTCAAACAGCGAGTTCAATAACAACAAATAAGACCATTCTACCTTGACATGACGAAAAAGAACCAAATCTTAGCAGCAGCCGAAATAAAAACAAGAAAGGAGAAAAAGTCAAATGTGGTCATTGTAGGACTCAAAGAATCAACAGGCGTAAGCGGTAGTGGTGTAGTGGTAGAGCGCTCGCTTCATAAACGAGTGGTTCCGAGTTCGATCCCCACCACGTCCCTGGTAGTACCGCGCTCAACTCTTTTTTCCGCGCAGCGGCCTTGTTTGTCAAGGTTCGTGTTTCGGAGTTATAGAGTTGAGAGAGGGTTATAGCCACAAATAAGTAGCCTCCTCGTCTGTAGTGAACTTCTCGGCCTTGAGGAGGTGAATTAAAATAAAAAATAGACGAGTTAGAAATGATTTTATTCAGCAATTTAAGATTGCGCATGGTGTTGAGAAAATTGAATTTGTTGTGCCTCAAGTTTACGCGCAAACGCTTTCCCAGTATAACCTTCGTGGCAATAGCCTAAGACTTGCTAAGCCAATAGTCAAGAACTGGGTCGAAAGAGAAAAGTTCTTCACAAATCGCGTAGTCAACGCATGGAATGCTTTACCATCAAGCGTTGTTAACTCCTTTTCAACCAACGCATCCTAAAGTCGGTTTGACGCACTAACAGTATAAGTATAGACACGTGTGTTCAATATTTGTCAGCATGGAGGTGCCTGGTGCTGCACCTCTTCATCAATATATTACAAACATTTTATTCTTCATGGACTAAAATTGTTATAAATGTTATTGATTTCTGATTAAACAAATATATACTTATATATATATAATATATATAATATATAATATATATATATATATATATATATATATATATATATATATATATATATATATATATATATATATATATATATATATGTATATATATATATATATATATATATATATATATATATATATATATATATATATATATATATATATATATATATATATATATATATATATATATATATGTACACTTATTATATATATATATACTATATATACAATATATATACTGTATATATATATATATATATATATATATATATATATATATATATATATATATATATATATATATATATACTATATATATATACTATATATATATATATATATATATATATATATATATATATATATATATATATATATATATATATATATATATATATATGTATATACTATATATATATACTATATGTATATATATACTATATATATATATATATACTATATATATATATAATATATATATATATATATATATATACTATATATATATATATATATATATATATATATATATATATATATATATATATATATATATACTACATATATATATATATATATATATATATATACTACATATATATATATATATATATATATATATATATATATATATATATATATATACTACATATATATATATATATATATATATATACATACTACATATATATATATATATATATATATATACATACTACATATATATATATATATATATATATATATATATATATATATATATATATATATATATATATATATATATATATATATATATATATATATAATTGATTTTTTTTTTAAATTTAAAGTTAATTATTTATGTTTTTTAAATAGAAAATGAATTGATTTTTTTTTTTAGGCCAAGTGGAAAAAAACAAAAAGATTATTAAACGATCGTCTTTTTTGTCTGTTCGCATATTTTGAACTTTAGAATTCTGAATATAAATTTTATGTAACTATTTAAGAGAATAAGTAAGGTAATAAAAGTATTGTGTTATTTTTTAAATCTAATTATCAAATGTTGTTCTTCCAAAATTGTTTTTCTTATTTTAAATTAAATGTTTTTGCTCCCCTTTGCATTTCCATTCGTTCAATGTATTTTCCCTCTCGTTGTATATTATGTTACGAAACCGATAATATCATTGAAAATAACGAAGATAATTTAAATCATAAATATATCTTTCTTTACTAAATCACGAGATTCATGAAATAAGTAAGTTATTTTCTTAATACGCTTGGTGAAAGTTTTTGGGAATTTTTTCTTTTTCTTTTTTTCTCTTTACCTTTGTTAGCTTGCTTTATTGGATCTGAGGTATCGTTGCTCGTATCTTTTATTGAGTTTTCTGGATTTTTGCTGTTTGGTTCGTTAGGTTCTTGATCACTTTTATCTGGAAAAGACTTTAACTTTTTAACTTCTTTTTTAGAGTCCTTTATGGTGTCGTCACTTTCGTCACCAGATCCTTCCTTATCCTTATTTTTTTTCTCGTTCACTTTCTTAATAACTAGGGGGTTTTCTTGTTCTGCTTGAATTTGCTTTGCTGATTTGTCACTTTCATCAGCAGATTCCTTGAAACTCATCTGAACACATCGTTTATTTTCTGGATCCCTGAAGGTTTATATACGTTTCAATAGTATAATAAAGTAAAAAATTTAAATAACTGCAAAATATTAAACAGTATGTAAAACTGTAAATCTATGAATTACAATGATACTCACCCGACATCAGCACATTTTAAACCTCTTTTGCATGGATTTTCATCTGATTCTAGTTTTTTAGTGGAAGACGCAAGAAAGAAACCAAAACCTTCGTATTTTTCCCCGCATATAGAGCCTTCTCCTAAAGCTGGTACACACACTTTGTTGTTATCTGTGTATGGAACGCATCTTGAGTCACCGCTGCAGTACTCAGAGCGGTTGCAAAATGTACCTAGAGATTAGTTTTTTAATTTAAGTAAGAAAATATTTCAAAAAAGACTTTAAAATGAGTCATTGCGTGCTTCTATTTTAGCAAAAAAAAATTCATAAATTTACCGGCGTCACCCTGCGTAGCCAAATTGCATTTTCCCCAAACGCATAAAAGTGGTGATTTACATTGTTCAGCAAAAGCGCAATCACTACCAGCTTTTAATTGTTTTTTGCATTTTCCAGACAGTGGGTCGCAAAATTTATTTGGAGGACATTTCTTGCATTTTCGCTATATACAAAAAAAATTTTTATATATAACAATATAACGAAAGTTTAACAAATATACATTTTAGTAAAAATTATTAGTTTTTTTAAAAAAAATAACGACATAACCTGTTCGAAAAATTTCTTAGCTTTAGCTCCAAACAGATCAATCAGGTCTCCGCCGAAGTTAAAAGATTTAAATTTGCTCGTTTCGTTACCAGTTTTATTCGTTTTTATTTCCTTTACTGCTTCAGAAATGTATGATGTCCATCCGGGTCCAAACTTTTTAATTTCCGTAATTTTATACCCATCTATATATATGTATATATATATATATATATATATTATATATATATATATATATATATATATATATATATATATATATATATATATATATATATATATATATATATATATATATATATATATATATATATATATATAATATATATAATATATATATATATATATATAATTTTTTTTTTTTTTTTTAAATGATAAGAATATTTATACAAACCTTTTTCATAAGTTTTATTTTTTGTCTTCGTATTTTTGTCTTTGGCATCAAACTGTGGAAAGTTAGGCATATTCCAGCTAAAACTGTAATCTGGCATTTGAAAAGCATCTTCTGAGATGTCAAAATTTGGCTGCTCAAAAGTTGGTTCTCCAAATGTATAACCTTCACTATGGTAATTGGTGCTTGGCGTCCGCATACTATACCACGGTGAAATTTTGTTCCAATTAAAAGGCATTATTCCGGGCAAACTTTCCATGACATTGATGTTTGTAAAAGGTAAACGAAAGGCGCTTGCAAGTGATGCAAAAACGCACATCCAAACGACTTTAAACATTTTTATAAACGCTTTTAGGGGTCTTACAGTATTTGAAACACTTTGTAATAAATATATCACGTTCTACTTCTTATCGATTAATATTGCTTCGGGAAGCATTAAAGTGCTGATAAGTTAATGGTGCGTATAATAAGCCACCCAGTTAAATGCTATTGGTTGATTTTAGGATCAATTTGAGCGTCTTCTCCCTCATATTAGGAATGATTACTATTATTGCAAATCAACCATAAAGTTTTCAACTCAAAAAATTTAGATTTCAAAATTTTTGAAGCGTACCTCCAATTATCTTAAATTATTTAATTAAAAAATTAAAAACAAAAGTTAATTATCCATTTATCATTTTGAAAATTTCATTTGTTATGCGCTTTTTAGTTAGAATATTTTTTTTTTGTAAAAATATTTAGGATAGAAAGGAATAAAAAGAGGTTAGGAAAAAAACAATATACACTCTTTCCCCCCCCCCCCCCTACCTTGTTTACTAAAATACGCGCTTCTATAACTATAATTTTATAATTTGACTTAATTCACCTGCAATAAAAAAAACTTGAGCATGCTTTTACAATGAATCTATAGGTTATATAAGTGTAGCATAGAAAATATTCAGAAGTATTTTACTAGAATTTTCTGGAAAATACTTGCAGATCTACTAGAAGTCATGGCAAATTTGTTGCATACTATACGTTTATTAACAATACTAGTATAATTTATTATTTTTTTTTTTTTTGCAAAAGAATATCAATTTCCCTTCCTGATTAAGTTGTTTGCTTATCCTTCTCGGTTTTGTTCAAACTAAATAACTTAGTATGTGGATTTTTTTCTAAGATTTTTAGAAATGATATTTGGTACAAGAAATTATACACAATAAATTGCTGTTATGTAACGAACTCTTTGAACTCCAGAAATTTTTTTGGGTGGGAGAAGGAGGGGAGATAGGGTGGGAGGGGTTCAGCTGGGGGAGGGGAGGATGTTGAAATATTTTTGTATTTTGTATCACACTTACGTCTCCTGAAAAAAAGAAAAAAAGGTCCTCCATTTCTAAGATATTTTAGGACTTTCAGATTCTGGTGGGGGAGGGGATACATACTTATACAATATTTTTTATAAAAGTTATACTTTTACCTTTGATAATCGAAGTTTTCTTACAACATTTTATTTGTTTTGAATAAACATTTGACGCGCATTTAAAAAAATATTTTTTCAATTTTTTTTTTTTTATTTCAAACAAAATTCGATAAAGAAATCGTAACTTTTAAAACTTTTTGCAACAAGATCTTTTAGATCATTGTTCACATACTAAGTTAAATTGTTATACTATTACTATTGAGTCCTTAGTACAAGCGGATGGAAGAAGAGTGGAGGGTGAGGGCGTTTATTAATATTTGGAAAACTTTTCCACTCTATACTTATTAAGACTCCCCTCCTTCCCCCATCCTTTATTAATTTTTACTTGTTGTCAACAAAAAACTAATACCTCATAATTGAAATAAATTTAGTGAAAATCGGATTTAAAAACTAGAAAATAATTATTTCAGTCATCAATAAAAATAAAAACTTTCAGCGTAAACAGGCTTTAAAAATCGTCGACCTAGTAAATCTCGATTTGTCGGAAAATGAGCTTTTAGTTAATTCCTCACTCCTCACTTCACACATTCCTTAAAGTATAAAACTTATATCAGCATATTAAATCCTTTTGAAATTAGGATAAAACGGCTGTTAGAAAACGCGCATTTGACCGCAGACCACGCTAGAATTAAATAGTTATATGCGTGTTTTGTAAAAAATATTACTTAGGATTTATAAATTGAAATTTTTTATAAAAAAAACTTATATTGTAACATGGCATCAGATTGGAATTTTTCAAGAACTTATCGAGATAAGAAGTTAAAAAAAAAATGTTTACCCCCCTTCCTTTTATTAACAACCTTCTTCCCACCCCCACCTCGCCGTATATTAGATTAGGACTTAAGGTCCCCCACCGCACACACACACACACTTTTTTTTTTTTTTTTTTAATTTTTTTTTAGATTTATTTTTTTTTAGATTTATTTTGCTGTTTAACAATAAATAATCAAACAAATATATATACAAGAAAGAAAAAATATGTCCGTTGAACAAAAAAAGCTTTAAATCTTGTCAACAAGCACCGTTTTTGTATATACAGTATAAAATATAACCTTTTCTTTTTACAATGATCTTTATAAAATAAAGAGTTAAACAGACAGGGGCTCAAAGAAGATGAAGACAACAATACGTCATCGCAATTTTTTCATAGAGCCCATATACACTTTCCATAAAATATAGATATTAAATTAAAAACCCTAATGGACATAAAACTCTTACACTGATCAGTAAATCAAGTGAAAATAAAATATAAAAAAAATTAGAAAATAAATAAAATTCCTTGATGATTCTATTAAGCACAAAAGATTCTCAAGTTTTAAAAATTTATTTTTTTATTAGAAATTTAAATAAACTTTGTAAAATAAAATAAATGACTTTGCCATTTAAATCCTTTTTGATAACTATTCCATATATTTGGTCCTCGATAT
Organism: Hydra vulgaris; assembly: GCF_022113875.1. NCBI lineage: Eukaryota > Metazoa > Cnidaria > Hydrozoa > Anthoathecata > Hydridae > Hydra > Hydra vulgaris. The sequence continues at coordinate 44,439,423 of NC_061157.1, read as the reverse complement.
GCAATGCTATATTCAGTATATTTATAAAAGTTTTGAAGCAGTTTATATGTGTTACTTATATTTGCTCTTAGATAATAGTTTTCATTTATGTTTATTTCAAATGTTATTAAAGTTTGCAGGAGAGATATTATTATTGAATTGATACATAAAAATTAAATGCTGATAGATATTTATTTCAAAAACATCCATCATTATCATATCTTTCATTATAGGTTTAGCATGTTCACGCTTTATATATTTTTATAGTAAATGATTCTGCACGCATGTTTTTGTAGACTATAAATTTTTTTAAGTTTTGATGGTTGCGTACTTGCCCATGATATGTTTGCATAGCTGATGATGCAATGAATTAGTCTAAAGTAAATTAGTTTAAGACTTAGTTTATTGATATGTGAGCAAACTCGATACATCATACCAATTATATTAATGGTTTTAGATTTAATATATCTTTAATATATCTTATTTGAGGAAGCCAGGATAACTTCTCATCAACAAGAATTCCTAAGAATCTAATACTGGTTTGTTTTTTGATTAAATTATCATTTAATATAAGGTCAGGCAACTTAAGAAGAAGGTTTTCTTCTTGTGTTTTTTTTTGTAAAATAATATATAGTTTGGTTTTTCTGTGTTAAGTGAAAGTTTGTTAGCCCTAAACCAATTATTTACTTTATTTAGTTCAATATTCATATCTGCATATAATTTCTTGATATCACTGTTAGTAAGAAATAGATTTGTATAATCAGCAAACATGACTGAATTCAGTTTTAAAGGTGCATAAAGATGCAAAAATCATTTATATAAATTAAAAACTGGAGTGGACCAAGGATAGTCCTTGGGGGACTCCACATAAAACATTTAATACTTCATATTGTATATTACACACATTGTTTTCTATTGGTAAGATAACTTTTAATCCAATTTTAAGTTTTATTAATTATACCATAGTGCTTTAGTTTATCTAATAGGATGGAGTGGTTAACTGTATCAAAAGCTTTTGATAAGTCGATAAAAACTCCTAAAGTAAATTTGTTTTGTTTAAAGCCATCAGTTATTTGATTAACTAAATCAATGATTGCATGCTCTGTTGAAAGGTTTTTTTGAAATCCAAACTGGTTTGGGTAAAATAATTTATTTTTAGTGAAGTGATTATAGATTCTATTATAAATTACACGTTCGAAGAGTTTTGAAAATACAGAAAGTATTGATATAGGTCTATACTTTTGCTAATTTAAGGACATTAGGGAAAATCTCAGATGTTATTGAGAACTTAAGTATATGGATCAGAGGTCTGTTTAGACTAGTTTTATTAAAAATAACTAAATCACTAGTTATTTCATCAAACCCTGGTACTTTCATTTTTTTTAAAGAGGAAAAGGCTTCTTCAAATTTTTTATAGTTGAATTCCTTATCGTACATGATAGCATTATTTGTGGGTTTTAAGTAGTTTTTAAATGAATCAGATGTTGGACTTATTTTATTAGCTAGATTTGGACCAATATTTATAAAATATTTGTTAAATTCTTTGGATATTTGTTTTTTACAGTATATGTCTGTATTGTTAATATTAATTCTTTTTGGTAAAAAAGTTGAATTTATTTTTTTCCATCTCATTATCTCATTAATAATAGACCACGTTTTCTTACTATTAGATTTGCATTTAATGATTTCATTAGTATTACTTGTTTTAAGATAGCGTTTTTTCAAATTTATAACTTTTGGTTCACAATCAGACATGGATTTTAAATTTCTTACTCTTATAAATATCGGAAAGTGATCGCTAATATTAGTCATGAATATCCCTGTTTCAAGTTCCATTTCCAGGTAATTTTTAATAAAAATATTGTCAAATGCTGTTGCCAAAGTTTTTGACACTCGCGTTGGCTTATTATTTGCTAAGTAGCCGGCGAAAGTTGTTTAAAGTGTTCACATCTCATTTATTTATGTGTTGTATATATGACAAGGTTATGATATTCGTATTTTAGCACGCACTTGTTGTTGTTTTCATCATTGTCTATCTTGAGAAACCATAACTTAATTTACTTAGAATGTACAACTTAAATGTAGAAATGATTACGGTTATATCAAGGCAATGCCAAATGTCTTAAAATGAAAACGATAATTAAATTAAATGAATTAATTAGGAAACTACTTACTTACTCACTAAAGTTATTGACGGTGTACCTGGGCACCCGATTACCCGTCCGTTAGCTACTGTCTGGGTAACATCAAATTAGGGTTAAGCGTCATTTGATAAGTTTAAAAGGCATTTCTTTTATTATTTTAAGTTAAAAATCATAAATACTCTCTAGTCCTAAATACAATGGGGTGGAATGAACAATGGATGAATGAATGTACAATGGGGTGGAATGAAAGTTTTTTAATAGTTTTTGAGCATCGTGGTGAACGGACGCGTTTTTCTTCGAAGTAATAAAAAATAAAATAATAATAATAATTCATTGGATAATATTTTTACGTAAAATTATTTATCTGGAATGAGTAAATTGGACGAATTTGTTTCCATTGTTATGATGAGGGAAATGCTAAATCTACAAAAAGAAACGATTTTATTTTTTTTTCGAGAATCTATATCAAGCATAAATTAAAATTTTGATAATTTTCAAACGAGTTTTCAAGATGTTCGTAGCGAATTAGACGAAATAAAATCAGGATTTAATTTTTTTGGTGGGACAAGACATTAAATTTAAGAAGCATATCAAAAAAGGATTTTATTTTTGGAAATTTTGAACAAGTTAGAGCATCAAGGTTTATGTCTCCAATAACGTATAAAGTTTTATTTTCTTTATTTATTTTTTCAATTGTATCTTTGATAAAAGTTTCAAATGATTTGATTTTACCACTTAGTGGACGATAAACACATCTAATTAAAACATTTCGAAGCTTTTTATTTATAATTTCATTAAAATAGGCTTTCGTAATTATCATTTGAGGCACAAAGCCCTAACCCTCCACCTTTTTTATACTTCCTCTTGGTTGACTTATAAGTTTGTACAATGGCAAATTATAAAAAGAATTTAATTCAAGAGAATTTTCAAAATCATACCAAGTCTCTGAAAGAGCTATGACGTCGAAACGTGTAACTTAAAAAATCTTTTAGTTTCTCAAAATTTTGCTGCATGCTTCTGATGTTTATATGTAAAACTGAAAAAGAAAAATTATTGTTTATTATTTTAAAATCAAAAGGATCGATATATGGTGTGTCAATTAAGTTCATTTGAGTTTCTTGAAAAACATTTATGTTTTCTTCAAGCAGATTATTAATAAGGTTAACCTCAAAAGATTTCAAATTTTCAAAATGCGTAGCCATTTTTAACGATTAATTTAAAAAGATTAAAAAAATGTTTATAGACTAAAAAGCTTACTCGCTTCCGTGCGTCAAATAACCAGCTGCGTTGCGGTCGATTTCTTTATTTCCATGCATCGACTTAACAACTACTTTGTGGATGTTTTCTTTAAATTCATGAACAATGAGTTTATGTACACGACTTTAGCGTAATGACCGTTTTGTCGAGGAAGCTTGGCCTGCTCAAAAAGTTCTTTCCGTATTTTACGAGTCGTAAAACCATACTCTTTATTTATAAAAATATTGCTCCCTTTTAATTTCATTGCTTTTTCTGAGATTATTTTTTTATCTTCATAATCACGAAGCTTTAGAACAATTGTTCGCTCTCGTTCTACTTTAGACCTGACTCAATGGGCTCGTTCAATTTTAATATGTTTCTCAATTCAAGTTGTATGTTAAAAAGCTGCTTTATTTTTTCTTTAGTTATATCCCAATCCTTTTGTTCGCTTGTTTCAATAACCCCATCAATTCTTAGATTATTTCGCCTGTTTTGATCTTCATTATCTACGCTCTTTAGTTTTAGTTCGGGTGTCCGAGGGTATTTTGAAAATTATCAAACTTTTGATTTATGCTTGATATAGATTCTCAAAAAAAAGATAAAATTGTTTCTTTTTGTAGATTTAGCATTTCAACAAATTCATCCGATTTAGTCATTCCAGATAAATAATTTTACGTAAAAATATTATCCAATGAATTATTATTTTTTTTTTTATTACTTCGAAGAAAAACGCGTCCGTTCACCTCGATGCTCAAAAACTATTAAAAAACTTTCATTCCACCCCATTGTATTTAGGACTAGAGAGTATTTATGATTTTTAACTTAAAATAATAAAAGAAATGCCTTTTAAACTTATCAAATGACGCTTACCCCTAACTTGATGTTACCCAGGCAGTAGCTAACGGACGGGTAATCGGGTGCCCAGGTACACCGTCAATAACTTTAGTGAGTAAGTAAGTAGTTTTCTAATTAATTCATTTAATTTAATTATCGTTTTCATTTTAAGACATTTGGCATTGCCTTGATATAACCGTAATCATTTCTACATTTAAGTTGTACATTTTAAGTAAATTAAGTTATGGTTTCTCAAGATAGACAATGATGAAAACAACAACAAGTGCGTGCTAAAATACGAATATCATAACCTTGTCATACATACAACACATAAATAAATAAGAGAGATATGACCACTTTAAACAACTTTCGCCGGCTGCTATCAACTTAGCTGACAATCTTTTTGATTCACGTGTGACGGAGTGGATCGATATTTTATTTATATTCACAAACCGTTTCAAGAAATCTTATTTAAACAGCTCCAAAAAGTGCTTCAGGTTTTGGAGATATCTCTGATAATTAATTTTTCATAAAAAATTTGAAAAATAGTGCTACTTTTTTTGTTGTTATGTTTCATGTTGCAAAATGTTTTAAACTCGTTTGTTTAAAACAATTCTACGTCAAATATAGTTGTTAATGTAGTCAAATATAGTTGTTAATGTAGTCAAATATAGTTGTTAATGTAGTCAAATACAGTTGTTAATGAAGTCAAATATAGTTGTTAATGTAGTCAAATATAGTTGTTAATGTAGTCAAATATAGTTGTTAATGAAGTCAAATATAGTTGTTAATGAAGTCAAATATAGTTGTTAATGTAGTCAAATACAGTTGTCAATGTAGTCAAATATAGTTGTTAATGTAGTCAAATATAGTTGTTAATGTAGTCAAATATAGTTGTTAATGTAGTCAAATATAGTTGTTAATGAAGTCAAATACAGTTGTCAATGTAGTCAAATATAGTTGTTAATGTAGTCAAATATAGTTGTTAATGTAGTCAAATATAGTTGTTAATGTAGTCAAATATAGTTGTTAATGTAGTCAAATATAGTTGTTAATGAAGTCAAATACAGTTGTTAATGTAGTCAAATATAGTTGTTAATGTAGTCAAATATAGTTGTTAATGTAGTCAAATATAGTTGTTAATAAAGTCAAATAGAGTTGTCAATGTAGTCAAATATAGTTGTTAATGTAGTCAAATATAGTTGTTAATGTAGTCAAATATAGTTGTTAATGTAGTCAAATATAGTTGTTAATGTAGTCAAATATAGTTGTTAATGTAGTCATATATATTTGTTAATGTATTCAAATATAGTTGTTAATGTAGTCAAATATAGTTGTTAATGTAGTCAAATATAGTTGTTAAGGTAGGCAAATGTAGTACGGTTAGGTTGAAAATCTAATTACTTCAAAAATTTATATTACATGATGTTAAGAACTAATAAACAGAATGTTCGGTGTACATTCTGACAAGAAAATCAATTTTTTAGAGCATTGGGGAAATTTTGTTCTCCTCTCCTCATTTTTTTCTAATATTTTAGGGGAATGTTGTAATATAATATTTCTTAAAATTTTTTTTTGGTGTTTACATATTAATATAAAATTTAAAAAGTGCTTTGCGTGCTAGTACTCACGATTTATGGATTTATAGAGTAATAAAATAACAAATATGTATAATATAATAAACTAAATATAATATACAAGAAATAATATAATATGACAAAGGTATATTACAATAAGAAAATTCAAACAAGCTTATGGATCAAGCTTTCACAAATTTTAAGATTTTTTATTATTGATTTAAATAAATTTTAAAGTCTAATCCTTGAGTATTCTCGCTCTTCTCAGAAGCTATCCATGATTCAATTTAGATTCAGAAGATGATCTACTCAGATTTTTTTGACATGTTGTGATGAACAGAATTAAAACATTGATCATCAAACACTGCTGATTGCATCATAATTTTGTATAAAAAAACAATATGATGGTGTTTAATATTATGGCCTTTTAATCCTATTGAAAGATTGCGATTGAAATTAATCTTTACATATATTTTATTTTCATAAATTAAAGTATAAAATTAGAGTAAAAGTCAAACTAAAAACTAAATAGATAAATATTTTAAACTAAATATTTCTATTACATATAATGCTTATAAAAAATAACTTCTTTCATGTTTAATTTAACTTTATATTTAATAATAATGGTATCTATTTAATCATCAAAAGGGTTAATCCCAAAGTACTTATTAACTAAAGGCTGACGTTAAAGTATGTAATAATTTTATATTATATAAAGTTATAATTTTAATTTGGAAGTAAAAACTTTAGTTTTTGTTAGGAATCCTACCATCCAACCCACCTCCATTATATCCATGCCAAATTACCCTATAATTACTTAGCCAGACACAAATAGTAGGTTCTTTAAACAACATATTTGAAATCGCTGTCACAATCTTCATTAGCAAATGAAGCAGAGCATCAATATATTGTTATCTCCAGCTACATCAAAAAGACATGGGTGTATAACTTTTTTGGAGAAACCTTTTAGAAAAAAACATTTTTTAGATCCATTTGTTTATTAGTCCTTAATACCGTGCAATAAAATCTTTTGAAGTAATCAAGTTTTCAACCTAAACGTACTACATTTGACTAGTGTATAGTTGTAATTGTAATAAATTTGATGTTTGTAAATCTAATGAAAATACTGAGGAGATAACCTTACCATAATTTTGTTTTAAATTTGAAAACTTGAATGATTGTAAAGAAATACTGAAAAGATAACGTTGCATTAATTTCATTACCAACTTAAAAACCTTTATAATTAAATAGAATTGTATTATATAATTCAGTTTGCAATAATATAAATTAATTAAATATGGTTTGTGTTGAAATTACGAGTAGAACATGGATTATTTGCATATTATTTAACTTTTGCTGTTTAAAAATTTTGTGAATTGTTTTAAGTTATAACCTATTTTACTGTAAGTTATTCAAAATTTTGAATTCAGTTTAGATATAGCTTTATAATACAGCTAATTTTGAAAAAAACCTGTTTTCAAGCATTATTAGCATAAAATCATTTCACTATATTTTGTATGTTTCTATGTAGAGCTTAATAGTTTGCAATGCTCACTAATACTATGATAATACTTTACTAATACTTCGCTAACTATATTTCGGTAAATAGAATTTTAAGATATATAACAGATAATTATTTAGGTATTCATTATTACTTGGGTACATATTTAATTGGATACATAATTACTTGGATATAATAATTACTTGGATACATAATTACTTGGATACATAATTACTTGGATACATAATTACTTGGGTATTTGGGTATAACAGATAATTATTTGGGTATTCAAAACCACTCTCTGAGGTGCAATTGCCAACGGGACTAGATGTGTTGCGGCATATGGTACATTAATGAGAAAATGTAAGATGATTATTTCAAAAATGTCGATAATTAGTGGAACCTATACTGCTTATTATTTCTCAAATAATAGTAATATTAAATACATTTTATAATTTTAGCCAAGCCCCGGCTCCATTTTTAGCCGGTCCTGGCTAAAAATGAGATTTTTTGCAAACCCGGCCCCGGCAAGATTGTAAGATTTAGCAGGGGTTGATAACCGGGGCTGGAGAAAGATTTATAATAGTTAATATATCATAATTTTATACTTACATTTACTATTTATTAAATACTGGCATACGTTTACATATTTTAAAAATCTAACTTGCTTCCAACAAGATTGCAAGCAACCATATTAAGTTTTTTTGTATAAAAAGGGAAAAAAATGAAGATGATTAAGAGTTATAAGGTTTTTTGATGTTCAAGGAAAAAAACTGATTTAATAAAAGTTATTATAGCATGAAGGGACAGATACAGTAAAAGGATGCAACTTGTTGAATAAAAAGCCAAGCAAGAATGAGTTATGGTTTATTGTTATATATATGATAGCTCGTTTGAGCATTGACCATGATTGTATTTATAGAAAAAAAAAAAAATGCAACCATACAACAATCGGAGAGTGGCTAAAGGTTGGCAGATAAAGCAGATCTAATTACATTTACAATGCGCTTTTAGACTTTGTCTGGGAATAAGGGGGTTGCTTTTCGTCAATATAGGAATGCCAGTAATATTGCAATTTTTTTGCAGTAAATAAATGAGTTTTGTTGCCTAACGAAAATTGTGGATTTTAAGTAAAATAAAGTTGAGTCGTCAGCAAATTTAGATTTCATGAAGATCGTTATTGTTGATAAGAAACTATACAGGATTGAAGATAAAACCTTGTGGTACCTTTAAAGCTATTTAAAATATAGAAGAAGGTAGGCCTTCAAGAATAACTTTACAACTACAGTTAGAAAGAAATATTTTAATAACCTCAAAACCTTTATATAAAGAAACTAATAACAGAGTGAAAACTAATCGTAGGATAGTTGGAGAGGCCGAAGTATTTTCTAGAGTTTTGAAAAATTGGAACCACTTATTTAGCACTTTTTAAAAAATTAAGCAAAAATTGATGAATTCTAGAGAAAACTTTTTAAGACTATGATGGAAATCTTGTCTGGAACACAAATTGTAGTAGTGTTTAATTGAGAATTAACTTTAGCTGTGAATGCCAGAGCGATTTCGATGTTTAACAATGGTTTAATCTCTTTAACTGTCAGGAAGAGTATGACCATTATATTCAAGAGTCAAATTAGAGTAATATTTCTTTGCAAATAACTCTGTTTTATTCTGGGAAGAAGTAAAAATGATCAGACCCATGAATTAGAGATTAAATATTAGACTTACTTTAGTTAATGACTCTGTTGAAAACTAACCATAAGTCTCTAGAATCTATCATCTGAGATAAGATACAAGATTTAGTAAACTGAGAATAACAGAGCTTAACATCAGACATTTTTATATTGGCTTTTTACAATAATAAAAAGACACCTGTTATTAAGAGAGATGTTCTTGTAAAAAAGATGAAAAAAAAACGATTAATGTTTAGTATAAAGCAACTGTTTAAAATGGCGAAAGATGTGGAGTAGAATGAGGCTTGACTTATAATTGAAGAGAATTAATAAAAGTTTTCAAACTTTTATTCCAGAAGGAATAAAAGCTTCCAAAATGCACTTTATGCTGACATACAATATTCTTTCATTGTTATATAAACTTGAGTACTTATATGGTGTAGTATTTGCCAAAAGAAAAGATGATCAGATGGATGTGTGGTGTGACTCTAGCAAGACAGGAAAAGGAGGCACAATCTTAAACAGATTAAAACACTTTGTATCGAACAACGTTTGTTTGAAAAGATTTAAGTAATTTAGGTATCAGCATGCACAGAGGTAGCATCTTCAGTAAAAAATTGTAGTAGCAGAAGTAAGAAAACTTAAAGAGAGTGCCTTATATATTGTTTGAATGAGGTTTAATTAAAGAAAAAAAATGCTCTAGATTGTTTATATTAAAGAAACAGCATAAAAGAGGAATGCTAAAGCCTGATTATGATGATCATCATCATCATGATTATGATAATAACGACCATCATCATCTTCATGATCATGATGATGATGATGATCATCATCATTATGATGGTAATCATCATTATCATCAGGTTTAAGCCTTCCTCTTTTTCGATGTTGATGATGATGATCATGATAATGATGATTATGATGATCATGTTGATCATAATGATGTTTATATATCCATATATATATATACAAAATATAACATGAATTTTGAATTTAAAAAAATATACTTTAGGATGTATAAATGTTTATGCAGTCATGGTCACAAACCCTTCACTTACTAATTGACAAAGAGAGTTGTTTACATTTTTGAGCAAAGCAAAAAACTCTAACTGCTGACAGAGAAAATAAAAATAAAAATTTTTAAATCTATAAGGACAAACTGGCCAAACTGATTGATATATCTGCTTGCCAATGTAAAGATCTCAGCTAATGCTGTTCTGCCAAAGTTAGTATGGTATTAGCTATATATAGCACATTTACCTCCAATATACAAAGAGTGAACTTAAAGATAAAAAATTGCAGAGTATTCGAAGGAAACAGAGCTCAAACCTTAATGATGTAGTGTCACTAGATTCTATCATTTCTGCTACACCTATGACATTAACTGTACTCAAGGATATTAGCATTATTTCTCATGATAACAAAAGACAAGTTGTTGACCGCAGCAAGATAAAGTGTGAGCGTTTGAAAGCCAGGGTTAACTTGAAAGTTAGTAAAGTTCAAGTAAAGACGTTGTACTTTAATGGTAAAAACAATCAGACTTTCAATAAAAAGAGACTCTAGTTATGGAAAAGCACACATTGTTGATTCAGGAGCCTTGATGAGGTTTTTTAAGACACTGCTCCATTTTTAGCAAAACAGTTGAAGCATTAAAATCTCAAATTCTATAGGATTCTCAAGAACACAATATTATTTTAGATGATTTGTAAGTGCTAGGCGGCGATGGTACTACTAATGTAAACTCTGGATGCAAGCGGTGATGGAACTTAAAAATGTTAACACTGGATGCAAGAGTGATATTATTAGATTGATTGTGTTAAAATTTTAACGGCGTCTACAAAGAGAAATTTGTTTGCCACATGCAAATGAGCTTCCACTATGTTATTTTTTTGTGGAGTTAAGATCAAAATCTGGTTCTAGATACTATTCAGGCTCTATTAGAAAGTCTCTTGTAACTTATAAAGTTTTAAAGGTTGGAAGCTGTAAAACATTGTGTAAAGATGTTCCAATTGTTTCTGCCTTGGTTTGAAAGATCAAGAAAGAGTATGCCAATATTCTTTCTAGATCTTTCAAATTATAAACTAAATGTAAAGTTCTAATAGACCAATTAATATCAAAAGTTTGCTGGGCGTGGTTTTTATCGGTACAGACATTTTGCGCTAAACTTGAGTTTGATTTATAAGAAAACAAAGCGAAGGGATCATAGGTCTATATACCTCATGCTACTATTTTTTAAAATATCTTAAAATTAAATTTCTCATATTGATAACATAATATATTGAGATTTTACTCTCACGTTGATAACAAAACATCAAATTGGTATTTACAGAAAAAATATTACCAAAAATGGACACTCCAATTATAATTATACTCCTGAATAAAAATTATTTATTAAAAAAATAAAAATCAATATGTAAAAGTTTTAAGTTTAAAGAAATTATGAAATATAAGTAATAAATAAATAAATAAAATAAAAGGTAAATTCTTCTTTTTAGAACATGCTTCTATGAAAAATATCGTCAAAGTACAGCCTGCCAATACCTAAAAAATAAAAACAAAAAATTATTACTGTCTTATCAATTAATCATACATGTTCTATTTTTATTCAATTTGTAAATTCTACTTCAAAAATCTACACACACTATAATTTGCGTAGCTTGTTAAAAAGCCTAGCTTTAGATATGTTGTGGATTAAATGGTTAACCTTAAGCTTAAGTTGATCTTAAACCAATAAAATAACTTAATATTAAACCAATATAATAACTTAACCTTAAAGCAGCAGAACTACTATATACAGCTACACCTTTATTAATTCAAATTAAATAAAAAGCATAACATTAAGAAAGGTGTCATCTTATTATTATTTTTAAACCAGTTAATATTTATCAAAACTAATAGAAATAAATTATTTATATATTTTGAATATGCCATCTTTTCCATAAAGAGTAATTTGAAAATATCTTGAAATGATATAGATAAAATCCAAGTTTAAAAAAATATATTAACTATTATTCAGTTCAAGAAAGACTAAAAAAGCTCATTGAAACTAAGTGAAAAGGATATGACGACATACACCCACGAGTATTACGCAACTGCGCGTCAGCATTTGCAATTCCATTAGCTATGATCTACCAAAAATCAATTTGCGATTCACAGGTTCCAGAGCTTTGGAAAAGATCAAATGTCACCCCGATTTTTAAACAAGGCAACAAGCAGAACCGAGCCAATTATAGACCAGTCTCACTAACATCGGTACCTTGCAAAATTATAGAAGGTATTATACACGAAAAAATCATAAATCACTGTCTTAGCACTACCTAATATCCAAAGAACAGCACGGATTTCTTCATAGTAAAGGATGCACATCGAACTTACTTGAAACTCGGGATATACTAACCGAAGCAATGCATCAAGGCTGCGCCACTGATATCATCTTCACTGACTTTGCGAAAGCTTTTGATAAAGTTCCACATGTCAGACTCTTACACAAACTTAAAGCCTATGGTATAAACGGCATAGTTTTAGACTGGATTGCAAACTGGTTAACGAATCGGTATCAACGGGTCAACGGTATAATCGGCAAGCATAAATCAAATAGAAATATGTAATAAGCGGGGTACCCCAGGGCTCTGTGCTCGGTCCACTTCTTTTTATCTTATATATAAACGATCTGCCGGACTATATTACTCATCACATAAAGATTTATGCCGACAATTGCAAAATAATCGCAGTTCTAAAATCTGAGGAAGACAAAAGAACATTGCAAATTGACATAGATAATCTTGTAGATTGGTTGCATAAATGGAATATGCCTCTCAACTTCGATAAGTGTAAAGTTATGCACTTTGGACGTGGTTATTTTAAATCTACTCAAACTTATTCGATGCTTAATTTGAGTGGAAACAGAGTTCAACTGGACGTCACTAAACACAAACATGATCTGGGAGTACTTCTATCAGACGATTTTAAAGTAAGCTATCAAGTCGAATCAGCAGCAGCAAGAGCCAACAGTAAACTTGGTAGACTTAAGAAAATTTTTAGAAGTCTTGGACTCTTTTTGTGGAAAGTACTCTACAAAACATATATAAGACCCCAGTTAGAAACAAACTACAAAATGATTTTGTTTTTGAACATGCAACATATAAATGGATATTAATGAAAAATTATTAATAGAAAACATTTAAATCCGTAAAAAAAGAAATTTCTGTTAACACGTCAATTCATTACTAAAATAATGAAACAGTATTATTCAAACAGTTTGTTTAAATATACTAATTATAAATCCTAAGATACTATTTTGTAGCTGTTTGTAATGATTGCAAGCAATTCTCTAGAAAAAATTCTCTTTAAAAAAATATTGTCTAGAGAGCTCTCTAGACAATATTTTCTAACAATTGTTTAAAATAGCGATAAGCGATTATGGAATACTCTCTGCCGATAACTTGAAAAATATTTGATAAATGATTCTAAATTTTGCGATATGACAGCAGAGTTGATAATGCCGACCGGCGGCAAAGTAATTTTTTGCCTAAAGGCCAACTTTTTAGGGAGGTGGAAGCTGTAGGCGGCGGCCTCCCAATCAATTTTTAGCGACAAAATGTTATTTTTTCCGCCCTTCTGTTGGCGGCCGCAGCCAGAGTTATTTTTTGGAGACAAAAGGCCGGGTGAAAAAAAAAAAGCAATTGCTTTTACTTAGTAATTGGTCAGTTTTACGTGAATAAAAACGTCAGGAGTTTTGCACAAATTTTTATTCAAGTAAAGTTAAGCAATTTACTCAGTAATTGCTCAGCTTTATGTGAATAAAAACTTAATGAAAATTGAACAAATTTTTATTTACGTAAAGCTGACCATTTACTGAGTAAAAGCAATTGCTTTTTTTTATTCACCCGGCCTAAAATATTTTGGAGGCCAACGCCATTAGGGAAGCGGAAGCCATCGGTGGTCACCTCCAGAAAAAATTGTGGAGGCAGAATTATTTAGAGGCCAACTCTGATGGCTTCTGCCTCCAAACTGGCTGCGGCCGCCGAATTGGAGGCGGAAATATTTGCCTCCGGATGTAATGTAAGCGGATGTAATGAAAAATAATTGCACATTTGCTTTTAAGTTAACGAGCAATTAAATATTAATTAGAAACAAATGTTAAATATTTGAAGTCAAGTTTCATTTTATATGTTTGCTTGCAAAAGTTTTAAGTATTTAAATTTTTTTTTTTTTTTTTTTTAAACTAATGAATTAAATTGTCAGTTTTTGATAAATTTTTTTTAATGTAAAAAAATTTTTTGCGTCTTTACAGTAACATTACTGTCTTACCTATAATTAATGTTTATTAAAAACTTCTTTGTTTTTATTTTTCAAAGTTTCTTAGAATACATACATACATCGATAAATATAGCCGTAGTCACAGTGTAGTGTACATAGATAGATAGATATACGATAGAACACATACATACATCGACTAATATAGCCGTAGTCACAGTGTAGCATACATAGATTGAATGACATTTTTTTATTATATAAACTTTTATTTTGCTGATTAAACAGTTAAAATTACAATTTTTATGTAATCATGTAAAAAGTATTTGAGATTGTTCTTATACTTGTTCTTAAAAATTAATATCTGGAATGTGTTAAGCTTCTCAATATCTAGAATCATCATGCTTTTCATCACCGGGGCTGGGTTTACTAACCTATTCAAATAAAATTCAAGTTTATAACTTTGCATGCATGGTTTTGTAGGCTTTGCAATTTTAGCAGATTTGTTTTATGGGTGCTGGCCCATACAATATTTGCGTACAAAAGTTGACATTGTACAAGTCTAAAGTGAAACATATTACGCGATTTATTATCGAGAAAAGGTCTCGACTTATACAAAACACCTATTACAGAGGACACCTTAGTTTCAAGAAAACCAATATTTGATTTCTCCATAACAAATTTTCATCAAAAAGCACTCCCAAAAATTTTGTACATTTTTCACGCGTGACTTCATTTTTATTAATAAGCAGTTTAGGAAGCTTTAAAGGGAGATTAATTGATTGTTTTTTTTATAAAAAAGGGTAAAACTAGTTTTTTGACAATTTAGGGATAATTTATTTGCTATGAACCAGAGGTTGAATTTTTCAAGTTCAATATTCATAGTTTCAAACAAAGTCTTTGCATCAGGATTATTAAGAAATAAATTTGTATCGTCAGCATGCATAATTGTAGATATTTTTTGGGATGCTTTATGCATATCGTTTATACAAATTAAGAACAACAATGGACCTAGGATTGAACCCTGAGAAACTCCACACGTAATATCAAGGGCTCCTGACTTTTCTAGTAATACAAATTGCTTTCTGTTAGACAAATAGCTTTGAATCCACTTAAATGCTGAGCCTATTATACCGTATTATTTTAGCTTGGAAAGTAAAATACTGTGATCAACCGTATCAAAGGCCTTGAAAAGATCAACAAACACTCCTAATACCAGCTCATCACTATCAAACAACTTAAATATTTTGTCAGCAAGTTTAAAAATAGCATGTTCAGTAGAACACTTAATTTGAAATCCAAACTGATTTTTGTATAATAAATTGTTTAATGTAAAGTAATTGTTAACTCTGTTATAAATTATTCTCTTAAATACTTTTGAAAGTACTGGAAGAAGAGAAATAGGTAGGTAGTTGGAAACATTATTGCAATCACCTTTTTTGCAAATTGAATTAATTTTGGCTAATTTAAGTTTGTTAGGGAATATACTATTTTCCCTGACAAACTTAAATTATAAATATAAATGATATTAAACAAAAGACATAAATAGAGGGTTTACCCAGTGAGCACACGTCGTCTCGGATTACGTTCGCTGGAAGTCTATACATAAGACGTCCGACGGACGTCCCCCGGACGATGCATTCCCACTGGATAGGCTTTGACAGGCATTTTTAAACTAAAAGAATTTCAATATTTATTTAAATAGGGTTTAGTTAGTGGTTAATCTATTAATCTAATTTATATTAAAAGTTGTTAAATTACAGTGGATTTTTTTGATGAAAAAGCCAAAACAAATATTTATAATTTATTATTGAAACTAAACTGAACTAAACTATGTACAAATAAGCGCAAACAAATAAAAAAAGAATTATTCGAACGCGCAAATATACAAATAATGCTTGCAGATATTTTATAGTTTTGAACGTACAACAAGAAACATCACTGAAGCAATTAAAATATTTAATAAACTAAATTTAAATATTTTAATTCTTTTTAAATTCAATTTTCAATTCTTTTTAATTTTCAATTCTACCTTTTTAAAATTTTAAACGTTTTACACTTTTAATCGCTTAAAACTTTAAAACGTGTAAAAGTAAACGCGTAAAAGTAGATGAGTCTATATTTTTAAACGTTTTAAAAGTATAGAGTAAAATATAAATAATATTTATAAAAGCATATATACTTGAAGTTTATAATTTTTGTTGTTGTTGTTGTTGTTGTTGTTGTAATTTGGCAAAACTATAGCGTAATACAGCGTGGTCGCAATTTTTTAATAAACATTAGCAGATATTTTTTCAATAACTTTTACAATATCCAATTATTAAAAATAAGTATTTAACGTTATGTTAAATGATAAAAAAGACTATAATATATAAAAAAATTTTAGCATGTCTACTTGTTTAAAAAAACTTTGACAATTTAATTACTTATTATAATTTCTTTTTTTTTTTTTGTCAAAAAGATTTTTTTTGTCAAAAAGATCAAAAATATTTGCCAATGGCACAGAAGTAAAATTTCCAACTTTTAACTTTTGTTTTGAATAATAAAACTACTAATTTATTCTACTTAATCATTAGTCATTAACATTTTTTTTTGCTTAAGGCATGTAAACAAAATTTTTAATTTTTAACATTTGTTTTGAATATGAAGTTACTAACTTGTTCAAAAGTCCTAGAAAAAAACCGCTCTGACAAAATTATTCTTTTTTTTTTAAAAAAATTATTTAAATAGTCAATAAATCATATAAAACAAACCATTGTGTCAAATATTTAACATTTGTTCTCAGTTAATATTTTAATTGCTCGTTAACTCAAAGACAAACGTGCATTACATCCGCCGACGGAAGGCAAATATTTCCGCTTCCAATTTGGCAGCCGCAGCCAGCTTGGAGGCAGAAGCTATTAGAGACGGGCTCCAAATGGTTTTGCCACCAAAATTTCTTCTGAAGGCAGCCACAATTGGCTTCCGCCTCCCTATTGACGTCGGCCTCAAAAACATTTGGCCTCTGGCTGTGGCCGCTTGTAGACAGGCGGAAGCCACTGGAGGCATAATAAAGAACATTTTGCCGTTAATAATTTGGGAGCCAGCCGTCTTCTGCTACGGAAAAAAGTGGAGGCGAGAAAATTTACGCCGTTTATTAGCACTGTATAACACTAATAAAAAATCAAGCCGAACTGTTTGATTGACGCATTCAGGAACTTTATTTATTAGTACTAAATAAATTTTCTATCTGGAAACCTTAAATTAAAAAGACAAAGATGTGCGTCGACTTGAATACCCGCTGATTTAATATAGCTATCATAAAATATATTAAATGCAAGAACAATAACATCAAGACGTAATTTGTCTATTTTACGACATGATATGATATAGTTGCCATGAATTTATTTTAACTTAATAGTTTTGATCGCAAAAACAATACAAAAAAAAAAAAAAATTTTTTTGCAACAACTATAACTTTCTATTAAAAAAAGGGAGTTATATACAAAGTACTTTATAAAAAATATATAAATATATTAACGGTTTGTTTATTTTCGTTATTGTTAGATAATTTAAGAAATATTTTTTATCTTAAAATGATTTTACGATGGTCAGCCTTTATATATAAAAAATCAAACATTTCTCGAAAATTTTTTTCAGGAAAGTAATTACGCTCATTTTTTAAGCAAAAACCTGACGAAAAGAAATTCACATTTTATCAAACAAGTAATTCTAAAATAATACAAATTCGGAAATTATTATAACTTTTATTTAATTAAAAAAAAAAATTAAAATCAACTTTTCTAAATAAAAATATTTATCTTAGTGTGACACCGCGTGAGTACAAAAAGTAGTTAATTTATATATGAACTAGCTGCAACCAAAATAAACTTCTCCAGAAAGAGTTCGGAGTCAAGCATTGCGATATGTGCCGCTCTACCAATGAACGAGTCAGCAGAAGTAGGCATTGGATGGTAGACAGTATAACGAATAATATTGATGGATTCCTGCACCATTAGAGGGTTCATTATATTATCGAGCATTTCTTTGTATACGCGGCCTAAATTATATTTTGAAGTAAACAATAAAATGTCACAATAGTATGCATATGCACACAACGCTTATAAATTCACAAATTAATTTAAAAAATTGTATCTAGTTTGATATAATTTACAAAATTGTATCTAGTATATAGCAAAATGGTATCTAGTGACTTCATACAGCAACGAATAGTGTTTCTTACCCGGATTTTACCATCCTTGTTACCCGAGTAAATTGTGAATTTTTTTTCCCGTTACCCGGGAAAGTTTTTAAAATTACGCAGCCGTGACGCAGTGGTTCTGGTTCAGAACCCAGAAGTCTGAGGTTCGACGCAGGCTCTAGCCCAATAAGCGACATTGGTAAGGAAGGAGGCGTGAACTTCCTAGTTAAATAGTCTTCCGCGGTGCTCGGTGAAGACCGTAAGGACTTCTGTGAAGACCGTAAGGACTTCTGGAAGCACTTTAATAACTACAAGAAAAAAAAACCATGTAATTTTAATTTTTTTTAAATTACATGAATTTTTTGTAAATACATGCACTTATCAAATTATTGAAAATCTCTTTACGAAGAATTTGTTTTATTTATTCAAAAGACAGAGCATGAAGTTAACACCGTAGATGAAAATGGGTTTAAAGATTTTGAAGAAACACATGAGTTTATTTCAAGTTACCGATACAAAACCGAAAAATCCTGAAAACCTTAAAAACTTTCAACTTTTTTTTCAGCCATTGAAAAAATTCCAGCAAAAAAAAAAGATTGCACTACCACTTTAATGCACCAGTTCGAAAAAAAAAAAAAAAAAAAAAAAAATTTGAGTAGTTTAAAGATAAAAGTTATAAAACTTTTTAATTGTTAAAAACTTATTTTTTTATCACAAATGACTAAACTTACGTCCCCAACTTTTCATGCCCTCTTCTTTTGTGCTATAATATCAAGAAAAAATAAGGAATAAATTATTGACTTTTATTATCTAAGTATTATCCGGATAATACCTGCTTGGTGTAGTTAAGGCAATTTCAAAATATTATAGCGTTTGTATATTTTGTTGACCACGACTTACCCAGCCAGCAAGTCATACTGGTCATACTACATGTACTACAAGTCATACTGGTCATACTACATACAGTCATACTACATGGGGCCCAAGTGGGCAGCTTTATGGGGCCCAAATGGGTTGCCCACATCCCGCCCAAGAAAAATTGTCGCTGGGCGTGAATTGGGCGTGAATTGGGCAACCCATATGGGTTACATATGTGGGAACCATATGGATCCCACTTTTTTATTTATTTAAATTTTTTATAATATATTGAGTAATTATTTATTTATTTTTAAATTAGATACATATAATTTAATATGTAGTCATAAACATGTGACTTGAGTCTAGCTTTATAGAAGTATTACAGGAAATCAAACATAGAAAGAGTAAGGTAAACAGCAATAAACATTAATAAATATAACACATTATTTAAATAACAAAATAGTAAAAGTAATAGTCATATAAATAAGTATATTTAAAGTTTAAGTTTAATAGAAATCTTCATAGGTCCTCTTCATGAGCTTTCATTATTTACATTTTTGTTTATGGATTTATAAAAACTCAAATAGCGTATACTCTTTCAAAAACTTTTTTATACAAAAAAGTTTTTGAAAGTGTATGCGCTATTTATATTTTTGAAAGTGTATACGCTTTTTTTTTCAGTCTTTTAAAACTGACTTAGTTGTTTAAGTTATCGTTAATGTTCAAAGAAATAATTTGCAAATACAATTTAAAACTCTTTTACTACAACTATCACATGACATTGATAGCACTATTACGGGGTCTTTGAAATGATTTGACTTTAAATAAAAAGAAGATTTTTAGAAAAAGATTTTATTTGAATTTAGTTTAAAATTTGAGAAAAGCTTTAAGGCGTAATTACATTTGAGAAACGTAAAGGGGTTTTCATAAAGTAAGATCGGTATTGTGATTTATACTCCTCCAGCTATTTGCCT
The DNA here is from genome assembly GCF_022113875.1 of Hydra vulgaris. Classification (NCBI taxonomy): domain Eukaryota; kingdom Metazoa; phylum Cnidaria; class Hydrozoa; order Anthoathecata; family Hydridae; genus Hydra; species Hydra vulgaris. Next base: position 44,419,217 of record NC_061157.1, on the reverse strand, counting down.
AATGGAGTACCTCATACCATAGCACGCACAATCGGGTGACATTTAAATTTAGAAATAAGATGGAATTTAACGCTTTTTTAACTACATATATGGGCCCTAAATGGGCCTCATGTGGGCGCCCTTGAATACAGTTTTGTATTCAAGGGCTAGCCCACATGGGGCCCATTTTTGGCCCATATATAAAGTCTACATAGAGCCCACTTGGGCAAACCCATATGGACCGCATTAGGATATGTTCGCTGGGTATTTCCTTTAAATGATAGGGTCTGTGAATTATAAAAAGATGAAAAAAAAAATAAAATTATAAATTTTTCAGTATCATAAAATGTAAATGTTTATAGCAAAAAAACCCAGAACAAAGATTCTTTTTTTTAAAAAAAAATCTTTTTAAAATC